>VZZY01025678.1:111687-253605 GCA_013400335.1 Eurystomus gularis | reverse complement strand
TTCTATGATTCTATGATAGAATAATCTAATACAGAACCAAAGGACATCCATAAGAAATGTTTAAAAGGAAGGGATATATATAGATATTGATTGTCTAACCCCTCCCGTTTTGGGTTAGTTTTGTTCAGGCGACTTTCATAAAAAGAGACTCTGCAAGCAGAATATTCCCAACATGCAAGCACATATTTATTGGTTAGTGCACACACAACAGAGCTAAAGGTAACAAGCCATTAGGTTTAGAGTTAATGTGCTCACCGGTCCCAGAACCGCCCGCTGCGAGGCTCCGCTGGCCAGGCAGTCATCAGTTGGAGGGGGGAATTCTGGACACCTTTGCTCCTCAAACGCAGCGATACTGAGCTGCCATCTTTCAAGTTTGTTATCCTTTTGTCCCCCTTCCCCTGACTCCTGGCCCTTCAGATTTTATACCTTTTTCATGTCAGTGTTTTACTTCTTATATCCTTGAGCCAGTAGCTATTACCATCTCACTCTCGTTTTACTCTTCTTTTCATGGCTCTAGCTTATTTTCTCGCACTTGCTTTCTAACAACATATCAATTTTCTCAGTAGCCTGAGCCAAGGTCACCAGGGCTGTGCTGCATCAAAGCTAAGCTGTGGATCACAGACAGCTGAACCCCTGGGTTGAGAGGTACATCTCCGGGATAACTGAAGTGCAACAGGTTTAGGGAATACATTTCCTGGACAGATCAGCCTGGATTCGAGATTGGCACTTAAGTGAATATTTAAACATTTCCGTTGCCTTTCCAAAATAGACATAGAATTGGCATAATCTTGAGGTTTTCCTAAATGGAGGTATTAGTTATAGAGTTTGAAGAAGTCTTAAAGTTTGAAATTTGAAATCATCTTTGCAACAGACAGATCTTTAATACCCTAAGTAAGTCTTTTTGCATCAAACAGCATTAAAGCTTAGTAGCGGATTTCTTGATGAAAATTTTCCAAGAGGCTTTATTTTTCAGGGAGCTGTTATGGTAGTATAGAATTCTTCTAAAATTTAGGTACATCTCATAAAGGAACAACCAAACATCTGCATTTGGATAATTCTCAATAGAAGTACTTAAATAAAATTTCATATAAACTCAAGTAACAAATCCTGTAAGATCTTTGGAGAGATTGCAGTTGTTTCAGTGGCTAATGAAAAGAAAAAACTCCATTCTTGGCTTGTTTCATTCTCCCTAATCAGGAAAATGTTATGTATTGAATATTTGGAGACAAAGTTTTAAATCTTGGGTAAAATAGTGGGGATTGACTTCTCTCTTAATTCCTGTGCCTTGTGCAAAGTTGTCAGAGTTCATTTGAGAAGCAGCTGGAAGATTTTTGAGGGACTAGGTTTTTCTCAGTCTTATTTAGTGACTCTGCTCGTACAAATGATTTCAGTAGGCAGCAGGCTGGCAGTACGGACTGGCCCACAACGCAGGAGTAGCTTAACTTTGCCGTGGCTTCTGTCCAGAATGGTCTGCTCCTCTCCTCTCATGTTTCATTTAGCATTCCCATCTTTGTGAATCAGCAGCTTAACCACTATGATTTATCATGTATTATGTTAAACACACATTGATTTTTGGCTTTCATTAATACGTTTCCTTGTAGTTTTCAATGACTCAGTGAATGTTACATGAGCGTTACAGCCTGCAATATAGAGCTCTTCTGGAAGTCACGGGTTTATCCATCTCCACTTGTAAATTGAGGCCCAAAGAATGGTACAAATATACCCGGTTTGTCACACAGTGATATCCAAAGCTCTTTAGTAAACATTTCCTGACTAGTCCCGGGTGATGAATGATACAGTCCTTGACCAGAACAAAATGATGATCTAATAAGGTTCAAGTTAAAGATGACAGGAGAGAGATGCAATCAGATACATACAATTTTTACATGCAACTATGTTCTTGCTTCTATTATTATAAATAGGTAGAGTAAGTGTAAGTGCTAAAGCATTAGATCCTCATTTTTGCTATGGAATTATACTTAGCGTTCTCTGCTTATCTGGAAGGGAAGTGATAGTTCTTTGTTTCCATTTGATCTATTTTTTTCCCTCCAGCATAATGAAGAATAATGATACTTTTAGATGTTGACATTTTAGAAAGCTGAGATGGTATGTGGTAGACTACAAATGATGAAAGCTTAATGAAAGTTATTTTCTCATAATAGCTCTAAATTGGCTATTTTCACAGAGTGAAGTGGGTCCAGTGGATTGAGTTTGAACTTTTTACCCCTCTGTAATCCTGTAGTTACCAAAAGTAATGTAGAATGACTTTAACTGTTTAGCTTTTTTAAATCCAGAGTTAGGAGAACTGATTCAACTTGAATTTTCACATTATTTCTATATGTAGGAATCTGTGGCTGTGAAGAGCTGACGAATTGTTATTTCCTGACATACTCCCCTGCAAGCCTGGCAGTCAAAACCAGAAACTAAGTTCTACGAATAGTAAAGTTCATAATGTAAGCCAGTAGAAAGTGGGGATTTAAGACTTCTGTACTAGAACAAAATGTTTATATTATCCAAAAGGTGAGCCAAAATTTGAAATTTTTCAGTAAATCAGCCTGTAATCATTCAGTACGTGTACGACTGGAGGGGTCCTAAATCTCATTTCTCTTTAGAGAGTTAGGAAAATTTTTCCCAGAGAAACAACAAAATGAAAACTTTCCCAAATTTTCTCTTAAAACGAATTTCAAAAATCCCCAAGCCTTATTTCAGCATGTGACTTTTTCTCTGTCCTCAGATTTTTTTTTTTCGATACAAGTCTCTATTTTTTCAGGGTTTATATGTTTGTAAGGAAGATAGACTTTAATTCTTGTAGTTGTCTCAGGCTAAAGATAGGATTGTAATATTTCAACAGTCTGAAAGTGTCGTCAGTATCCTGGGCAAACACATTATCAGAAATACAAATGTTTTCAGACCAAATGTGGTTCTATCAATTTATTAAGCATAAGCTGCTATTTATAGGTGATTGATAGAATTAATGAGGAAAACTCTTCTTTTGTAAATCTTCATTTTGCAAGCCTGAAGTTCCCAGTAAACTGTTTGTTCACCCTACCAATTTAATAGAAGTCTGTTGTTGAACCTCCTAAGGATATATTCTAGTTGCTTGGCAATGGATTGTGGAACAATTCATTTAAAGTTCAATGAACACAGAACTAGAGTAATTTATTCAAATCCACCACTTACTAAATCAGGATTTGACTTAATTTTTTTCTCCTGACTAATAAAATGGACTTGAAAAGAATTAGCTAAACCTCTGTGGAATTGTGACAGAGTAATTCTGATGACTCTGTTGTCTATTAGTTTTTGCTGCTGGTAAGTAAGGCAAATGGAGATGAATACATTTCCCATTGTTTTGTGGATTGTCAGAAAGGGATTTATTTTTAAACAGTTTATTGTCTCAACATCATCTTCCTTTCAAGATAAGTAACACGGAGATAATACACCTGCATTTTTATTAGGCATCTGAAGCATCTGAATATTTCACAAGAAGGGGTGTTTTCCTTCTCTATCACTAGTAAACTGTGTTAAGAACCAGAGACTGCAGGTGTCGAATTGGGATAGTTTTCTGATGGGCATGAATAATTTAATTGCTTGAATTTAAAATGTTACAACAATAAATACATTTTATTTTAATTACCAGGTTTCACTCCATTTTACTAATGCATGTAATTCCAGTTAGATAGTTGCTGCTTCTTTAATCTAAACAAAGAGAAATATAACATGGCATATGCTTGAAATGGCAAGCTCACCTGCAGTCACTGGATATTGCTGTGGAACTCTGTGAGCTTTTGGCCAGAGCCATTAAGCGTATTCTGGTACGCATTAGAACCTGAAAGAAGGAAACCTGAGATTCTGAGGGTTGTATTATTATAACATTATCCTCACTACCTGTAAATCGCCTATAGGGCAGCAGAGCCCTATGTCCTCTAGGAGAAAACAAAGCAAGATGGACCCAGGAGCCTACATGCTTTGGATAAAACAAGATGTAACTGATGAAAAAAGAAATGCATTTCCTTGTCTTCCCAGTGAGAAAATATGCAATATTTATCTAAACACCAATCGAGTCTATGGGATCTACAGCTGTATGCAACTCCAAGACAATTCATCTTATTTTTTCCTACCCATCCTCTGTTTTGAAGGGATCTCGGATGTGGGCAGGGTGCAGACTGCAGCTGAGATGACATGATCTGGCAGTGTCTGCTTGTATCTACCTGCCAGCGTTCTCACAGGCAGCGTCTCTGACTCAGACAGGTCCAGGCAGGTCTGTTTATCCTGTAGCACAGCGGCAGCATGTTCTGCACTTCCTGACCAGCTGGCTTCCTCATAGGATAAAGAAGATGTACATTACGGTGTTGTGGCTCCTACGATTTACGGATATAACCAAGACAAAGCTTATAGTAGAGAAGATTTTAGGCACGTAAGCTCTTCTTCCCAAGGATTTCGACCTGTTCAGCAGGATTTTGAAAATACCTTTGTGATAGCATCCTAAAGAGGAATCACCAGAGAAGGACTGCATTTGTAAAGAAGGGAGGGCACATTCCTGGGACTCTTTCAAAAGACCAAATGGGAAAATAACTACAGAGAATTACAAAATTCAAGGACAAGTTGATGAAATCCAAGTGTTACCTCTTTCCAAGTAGACTTTGCCTGACAAACTTGACAAATACTCATGATCTGTGTTATTTTGATTGCCATGAAGAAAAGTGATGAGAATGAATTAAAGGATGAAAACCACAAGGAATAAAATGGACTTCAGAGACTGAACAGGAGGAAGCCTTATGTAAAAGTAACTCTGGTGACTTCCCAGGCATCATCTTCCTGAGGGAGTTGTAGGATTTTTCCTGAAGGAGCAAAAAATGTTTGCTTGTATTCGAAGATTTTTGACAGAGTTAAATCTGTCAAGATTAACTCGTATTTTCTTAAGGAAATGTGAGCCTGTGTGTGTCTGTGTGTGTAGATATGCATTCACTTACATGATGCATGGGTATCTGAAATAGTCTGAAACTGATTTTTCTGCTTTTCTCTGTTAGACCTCACCTTCAGTCTCTTTCCAGCAGAATACCTTGGTTCCAATGCCACAGAATACTTTCCATTTTTGTTTCTATTTGGTTCCTCTGCTACATTATCACAACCACCTCAGAAAGAATATCTTTCATTCTGAATTAATTCCTCATGCGGCATAGAATTCACTCTGCCCAATTACACACCTACTCATAGGATTCTCAGTGTAACAAAAGATTCCATCTGCTTGTCTTTTAGTAATGGGTGTCTGGAGAAGGAACAGGAGTATACAGCAGGAAACACTAGCCACCATTTCTTGAGGAGAATTCTATACCTTCTAAATACTTATGTCTTGTTTAATTGAGTAAGCAGCCTCTTAATTATTAGCCATCATTTAACTTAGTGTTTGACTTCACTAAGTGAAAAAAAAACCCTCCTAGAAAATGAGTTAAATGTATTTACAGTTTATGTTACATTTCTTTGTTTTTATGTTTCTTTTATTGTCCAATCTTAAGATCCATAGAAAATAACAAAATTTGGGGAAAATGTGCTAAAGCAAACTAGTAATAAATCTTCTCTTGTGTTTGTTTACTTTTTTTTTCAATTTGTTTGTGTGCTTGCTGAGATAATAGACTGAAAGCATGACAAGCATAGATGCCTTAACAAAGGGATTCAGCATCGGTGCATGATCTAAAAATGAAAAGCAGTGAACATGACAGTGCCTGACCGTGGTTATCAGGGGTGAGAAGAGACATGGAGAATTTTAATGGACTCAGAAATAGCCAGAAGCGTCTCTGAAAGCGGAGGTGTATTGGAGGCTGTGTATTCTGCACCACTGATCAATGGGTGTGCAGCAGCGGGAGTTACAAGAGATCAGACATTGACACAGAAATGGGACATTCCAAGTAATACGATTTTAGCAGACCCTAGTGTTTAGTAAACAATATGACAGATAACCTGTTGTTTGCAGAGCTCTTAAAAATTAGTAAATTGATCACCAAAGCTTCCTTTAAAAGGTTAATTATTTTAGGTGTAAAGGAAGAAGAAAAGGAAAAGGTTAAAGGGTTTGCAGTATACATGCAAGTACAGAGAGGGTTTTTTTGTTTGTATGTGGTTTTTGTGGTTAGTTTTTTTTTAGGAGTGGAATAAATTAGAGAGTTCTTTGCTTTCATTTGCATTCATATAACTAGCTGCTAATCCTTCAGTCTGTTCACTTTGCTTCCGTCATAATTTGGCTCATTCACTAGCACTTATAATGTAATTATGTAGTGAAAACTTCCTAGAAAGAAATAATGAAAGAATTCTATCCACTTGCTTTTTTACAAGTGAATTCAGAACCAAAGTATTGTCAGACATGCAATGAGATCCCGATCAGAAGAGCTGATGACCATTTTCACCACTTAACAGCTTTAAGTACCAGACTCTTAGATACTTGATTTTTTAACACTATCATCGCTTCCAGAAATCACTGATGCATGCACGCTCTCCTTTCCTATGAAATTTCTGTTACTCTGGGTTCCTTTGATTATGGAGGTATATTCATGTTATGAGACAGCAGATAAAAATCTTTAAAAATTGAATACACGAACTTGCTTATTATTTTGGCACTGTTCCACTGCACTGATAAGCAGAATATCTTTATAATAAGAAAATAGTGTGTCTGGGAGCTCAGTGTTGAAAGCCATATAAGTGCACGGTGCTTTACATGAGCTGCTTTGGAAGTGACCGGATGCCAAAAGTGTGTTAGTTAATCATGATTACGTTCAGTGGGGCAAAAGATGGTGCCAGCAATACTCATGCGAGTACCATTCCATTTTGTCTTATAGTCATGCATAATTTATTTCTTTATCTTCCTCTCTCATATTTCTAGGAAATCATTGATTAAACTGTGTGTGATACTCATTGAATTTTATTCCTACAAAAGGATTCAAAGTATAAATTTCAGTGAGACTGGGGTTGTAACACTCAGCTTTGAATCCTGCTATTTGAAATTGTTTAAATTGTATTTATTTACAAGAAAATCCATTCTAAAACCAAGGAAGAGTATGATGGCTGAAACCTAGAAGTGGTGACAATGTGCACATTCCGTGGTTTTTTCCATCTGCTTGGACTAAAAGTACTTCTGAAAAGAGCTTCCTTAAAAACCAAAATCCTTTATTTATTCCCTAGTGGAGTTTTTAAAATTCATGTTAATAGCAAAATTTAATAGCCTCTTGGAAAACATCAATGAGATGAATCAAAGTAGACTGGAATAACTCAGTATGTGCTGGAAAGAAGTGCCTAGAACTGGAGGCTGAAGTGGTGCCTGTTTAATAATTGCATCATGTCTCATCTGATGCTCATTTTTTGAACTGATGGATTACAGTACTTTGTAGTTTCTAGTGACATGGCGAGAAGAGGAGGATCGTTTTCTCTATATATGTCTTCTGACTACTGCTTGAGAGAAAATAATGATGTCAACATGAATTTGAGGGGGATGGCCGGGGAGCAACGCACTGTGGGTGTCTGACAAGCTGGGAACAAGGGGGTTTCTAAATTTCAGAGGAAAATCAAGTGCTGCTCACTTTAATTACCTAATGACAACACCACACATTCTCTGGTAGTGATTTCAGAATTACCCTGTTCTCTTTCCACATACATTCTGTTACTCATTAGCACTTTCTGCTTCCAGAAACAAATGAAAACTCTGAGGAAACATACCTGCAGGGCAGATGCTCATCTTTGGGAAGATAGAGTAAGAACCTGACAGGAGCTAAAGAATCAACACAAATGCTGCCAAAACATTGTTTCTAAGGGGAAAATAATAAACAAAACCCACAGCAGCTTCAGGACATTCAGTGAGAGAAAGTGAAATACAAGAAAACCAAAGTATCTGTTATCACACAAAACAATGCTAAAAAGAAAACCTCGGTCCTACCTGCAGATGCAGGGTCTCTGTAAATGGTTCTGCCGTAGCTGTCGGGGGTACCGATGAGCACTGATCAGTCTCAAGTACCACAAAACATATCTCTGTTTGAGATTTAGTCTACATTACTATTATCTGTGTCTAGGTGGTGGTGTAATTCTCAGACTATTCAGGTAATTGGGGCACAACATTAACCACTCACTTACAAATCCCTTGGACTTATAGCTAAAAGAAAAATGTAAGGATGTATGTCAGGATATATTGTAGTTTTGTATCAAGCTTAATGGAGTTCGGGATGCTGAAAATTAATGTTCTGCTTAGAGTGGAAGGAGGAATCTTTTGGAGGAAATGTCATTGGTTTTCTTCATTGTAATTGCTTGTAAAGTGGATCTGCTGTGCTGACTAGCCTGGGAATAGAAACAGAATCGTTCTTTTTCCTGTTCACTGTATAGTGCTGTTAGTTCTTAAGGTGACCTTAGCTGGTGGCTGGGACTCTTCCAAGGACACACATAAAATATTCATCATTATTGACAGTTCATTCAGATTGACAGTTTTTATTGGGTGATTGTGTTAAATTGATTACAATCAAAATGTAGTTCTAGCTTCAGAGAAAGTTTATTTTAATACGACAAATTAAAATTAACATTCATTGGTCTATCGATCCTAATAACAAGTGGGTATAATACATCTCAGTGCTTGTGTGGAACTGATAAGCTCCTATATGAATAGCCTTCAGGTACAAGATTATCTGCTGGTTTTTCTTGCTGTTAAGCAGCCTAATAAACTGGTCTCCCATAGTGTATATATACCTCTGTTTCTGCGGAGATTTAATCATCTGTAAGGTAAAAGAGCCTCCCCAAGTCAAAATTATCAGCCGCTCTGTCTCAAAGAGGCAAAGTGCACATCTCAGGTTTTGTGCAGCTGCTCATCCCAAACTTGAGCAATATCTTGCGGTTTGTCATGTTCCTGGTGCCTGGTTTCTTGTGGCATGGAAACCACTGGCAGAAAGGGGTTGCAGAGCATGGGAGGGAGCAGTGGGCTTGTTGTTCTTGCGTACGTCAGCTGGAGTTTTAAAATCTCCCCTCTAAAAGTCTTTATAAGGATGCAACATCGTTAAGTGTTATCTTAAAAGCCTGAGCTCAAATTGTTTTTTGGTCACAGTTACGCTGCCTTGTGCTGTCTATAATTTAGATACTTAAATAATGGAAAAGGCATTTTCTGACTTAAAAGGAATGTTTAAAGTGTATGTGATTATATTTAGAGCATAATAGGAATAACTGCTTCTAAAGCTTAATGACAGAGATGTGCCAATTAAAAAGGCGATTTGACTTTCCATAGCAGTGACAATAGGGATAAATTTCCTTTAAAAGAATAGAGTATTTAAAAAGCTTTAAAAGAAAGAACTATGTTTTGTGCTGTATTTCTGCAGATGGTTTTATTAGATCATTAAAAAGTTATATATATACAAAGGGCAGCATTTCTTACCAAGAAAATGAGATTTTAAAATAACTCACATTAGTGGTCAATCCTTGTTATGTATGTTTGAGTTCTAACAGCTGTAATGATTTGTTTTAAAGGAGCCATATCAACCTGTGCTGATTTTTAAGCCTTTGCTGATTGATTTGACTTGTTTGATGTATTATAAATCACACAGCTATAAAGTCACAGTAAAAATTCCATTAAACTTGTGAGGTTAAAAAAAAAAAATCCATAAATAAAACAGTACAAAATGCAAGAGAGCAGCAAACGTGCTATTTCTTTTTCTTTTTTAAATTTAAGTTAAAGTTTACAGCCAAAGCCATTTTTATGTGAAGAACAACAATGGCAACAAATAAGACTCTACCAGGACTCTCACTATGTGCGTGCTTTTTATTTCCTATACTTGAACTTGCAATGCAACACTATTTCACTGTGCCACTATAATGCTGATTTTTGTTACTTCGTTGTTCAGAGCTGGTGTTATTTGCTTTCAAATTAAGGCTCTTGGCCAGGAAAACTATTGTTTAAAATACCTAAAAATAGCTAGAAGAGGTAAGGACTTCCAAGTGTGATCCCTCTTGCTTTTAATACTTTTAATTCTTGCATGTCCACAGTCTAGTACCATCTAGACTGTCTAACCAGTAACTATGCTGAACCTTACACCAAACTCTATTTCTTTTATGTTTTCTTGTTGCTGTATATTTTGTCTCGTGAATTATCCCTTTTCATTTCCACATTTAGGCTGAGCTGACAAATACTAAAGTAATTCAAAGCAGAAGTTTTGTGATTGAGATCTCAGAAAGGAAAAAGTCCTGATGTTGGATTAAATGTCTTTAAAAGTTGCTTGAGTTGTTTTAACTTACATAATTTTATCAGAACTCTTGTCATTTTCTTTAGAAAAATGAAATTTTAGCCTAAATGTAAATTAAAGTGGATTTTTTATTGAAGTACAGAAATGTTGTTAGAGGTGACTTTTATTTATATATCACGAATTCAGGATACACTCATATTATTTCATTGTACCCTGGCATCTTCGTAGACACAAGATTTAATATTCAAGAGACAAGATTTGCATTTTGGGTTCCGTCGTAACAGGCAAATCTGACAGGGCATATCCTGCTGGTGAGTTAAGCTGGGCTTGGGTTGTCCTGTGGGAGTAAAGGCAGCACAGTGGTCTACGTGTGAAGTTTGTGTTGACTGGCTGCTAAAACATCTCCTGAAATATCTTAGAGCTAATGGCTCCTTCTTCCACCTGAGGCTGCGTTTTTATAAATAGTAACGCTGACGATGATGAAGATCCACGTGCCTGTTTCTTACCAGTGAGATAGGGCAGAAACGCTGCTGATTTTCCGAGGTGTTGAAGAACACGTAATAATACATTGTATTATACTTTATCTACATTTCAGTGCTGTCACGTGGACTACAATCCTTGACTGCTCCATACTGCTGTCCTCACCCTGACTCCTGTGCCTTGCTTTACCAGTGCTCCACTGACAGATGCAATAGGTTGTATTCCAAGAATACCAAGGGGAGAACATAGTCACAGAGTCACTCTTATTGTTCTGAGTCAGAACGGGCTTGTTAAATCAACAAATGTAACTTGGAGTTGTGTTACCTGCCAGATGGGGATTCCTCTTCAGCTGCTTGGCAGATAGGAGAACATGCGCAGTTGATGGCGTATTTGAACTGCTGCTTTCTGTAGCAGCACACACGCTGGTAGTTCCTTAAGTGGTGGATAGATCTCTGCCTTAATGTTTAGTCCAAACAAGCCTAGTGAGTGCCCCAAATGTAACAAAGGTTGTAGCTCAATAGTATGTAAAGGCAGATATACATACTCAGAGTGTATTCCAGTTTGCTCTTGGTGCGCAGTTTCTGAAATTTCTCTAGAAACTTCTGTGTCACATTTTTCAGGGGATCACAAGAGAAGGCTCAGAAAGCAGCTCCTTTCTCTCCACTGTCATTCCTCTCTCCTTTTTCTCATTTCATTGTTTCTTATTTTAAGTACTTTTATGACTACATGGAGCACATCTCATTAATCTCTTACCAGATTCACTCTGCTGGTCTGTCATTTTGTCCACAACTTCAGAATCCTCACATCAAGTGCTATTCTTGACAGGTCGAATATGTGTTCCAGCAGGAAAACCTGGTTTTATGCTTTTCCTGCGTATGCAGACACCATTCCAATTAATTAGTAAAGGATATATTTTTTACATTCCTTTCTTTTTCCTTTACATCCACGTACACATTGAGATTAATGCAGAAGGCGGGATAGTTGGATAATTCTACTTTTAACCAAGCGAATCTTTGCAGCCACTGCAACATTGCAAGATGTGATATTCCAGATACTACAATGTAAGAAAGACCTGCTATTTCATGCATTGGAGCTGAGACCATCTGTTTTTGCTGAAGAAATTTTTGTATGTCTTTTGACAGTTAAACTGATAAATAACCAAATGGGAATTGCAAGTAGCAGTGGCAGCAGCGTGAGATTTGTCATGCCAAGAAATCTCAGGGACCACCTGGAATTACTACTGAATGAAAAAAAGAAATATGTTTTATTACTCCTGAGTACCCTTCCTTTAATCACTTTATCTTTCCTGTACACTGATGTCTAGCCTCCTTATCTCATGTTCTTCCTGCAGCTTCTTAGAAACACTTCAGTTTGTTCGCTGTTTTTCTTTGTTAAAGTCATGGGTTTTGCTCATGTCAGCCCCAAACTGCTGCACGATTATTGCTCCAAGATTACCATGAGTTTGTACAAACTTCTTGACAGGATTAGTAGAGGCCATTGCTGCTTCAGATAATGAAGACAGTCTAGACTGGTGAAACTGCAAGCAGTGTGGAGGTGTGAGTACTAATCAGAGAGATGTCAAGATAGCCTATTTACTGTCTGGAAGTAGAGCGCAGGAATGGTCGAAGAGCTACGTGAAAATGTGTTCAGTACGCTTGTTGAGAGGTGGGAGGGAACCCTGATACCTGAATTTATTTCTGCTTCCTTGGCTGCATGGGTTCACTTCAATAGACTTCTGCAGTATGAAGGCAGGTTAAAAAGTCCTTGGTGCCCACCACAGTGCTTACTTCTCGATGTGTTGGACAATAACGTGTGGGTAGATGTTCACGTGTGTGCCAGAGCAATGCAGAAGAGAAAATTCTGCATGAAGAAGCACTGTGGTGAACTCACGGCAAGAGCTGCTGCACGTCAGAGGTGCGGTTTGTTGTGTCCAGCAGAGCTCCCTGGTAGCCCAGGAGCTTTTGGTTTTCCAAAGAGATGTGCAGAATGCAGGAAAACCTTCTGCGTTTGCTTTTCTTGCAGCTTGCTGCTGCTAGAATAGCCAGAAAGCGATGCAGAAAAGCAAAGCCTGGGTGGGTGAGTACTCCTTGCTGAGCTGAGCAGAGCAGAGGATGGCAGGCAGCGTTTTCTCTTTGATGTCTGCTGCATTTGACAGAGTTTCCCGTGTGGCTAGACTTCTTTCAGGGTGATGTTCCTGTTAGAAATAGCTAATTCTGGAGACATCAAATAGTTCCCAATTTAGCTTATTTTAAAGGAACTCAATATTGAAAGTGAAGCAGATACCAGTGAGATACTAGTGAGAGCAGCGGGTGGGTAAATGTATGTGGGGTGAGAAAGCAAAGGAGCCACTTCAGAGTGCTTAAAAAAAAATCCATTTGCCTTATGCCTATTTGGCTTCAGATACATGACTTCCTAAAGTGTCACTGCAATAAGATTTCCCCACTGCTCTCACATACACATGGGAGTGTATTTTCTTGCATTATAAGGGGTAAAGTTGGGGAAGCTGAGATCCTTCAGTCAGACACAGTAAATACGGATACAGAAGTGTCCATCACAGGACATGACGCATGGAGATGTTATGGAATATGAAGTCCCATTTTGAGCTAGGGCATGGATACGTGCACCTCTCCTGGTTAAAAGAAAGCCCTGAAGACAGGTCCAGTCTCTGGGGGGGTTTTCTCACCTTGTGACACATAGCCTGTATCAGGGCCATGGATAGAATCTTGCCTGCAGCCTTTTCCTGTCTTAATTCATCCTTGAATTTTATTCAAATGTCTGATTTTAAAATGCCCGCTGGTTACTCTCTGCTTTTTATCCCTTCCCTCATAATGTCATAGTTTGCCTGTGGTCACAAGACCAGTGGTGATGTTGAAAAGACATGATTCCAGATCCTTTCATCCCATTCACAGTTGACACCTTAGCAGCCAGAAGCAGACTAGAGGTGACTTGGCTTGGTAGTGGTGTCCTAGACTCGCCCTGTCTTCCCAGCTCCCATGGGTGCTCCAAGAGAGCAGGAGTCCATTGCACATGCGGAGTGCAGGTGATTTATTCACACATCAAGCTGATGCTTTCGTAATAAGTCTAATTAGCAGCAGATCTACTTATTACCAGTGTTCTGCATGAAAGTGAGTGGCTTGCTGAAGTGTGAAGGTGCTCTGCACATCCAGCATTTCTGAGAGCTTGGAATACTTACTCTGTTCTACTCTCGATCCTGTATATCTCCTTCCACAAACTTTAGAAAAAGTTAAACGTTCACAGTCTTTGACACATTTTAGTGTTTCAAAATCTGCTTGCTGGACAGATAGCATGTAAAACAAATTTTCTGCAACAGCTGAAAGATCTTCTTACCTTAATTATTTTGCAGATACTTAAGTGTATCTTTTAGTATAACGCCAAGATTTGACTTTACTGTTGAATTGAGTTTGAATATGCTGGAAGCACAAAGAGGCTGAACATCACCGTTTGCACTTTAGCAAAGTAGCAGCACAATGCAACTTATGCAATGCAAAATGGTTTTTTCCTTCTGAATTTTTTCATGATTTTTCGTATTTTCAGCATTGCAATTTCCACGAGGAGCTGGAAGGTATTTCTTTTCATAGTAGCCAAACATCCAGTATGAGATTATAATATCATGTCTCTCTGATTACTGTTTTTCTTTTTTCCCCTCACTAGAGCATTGTCAAATGGGTGTCATCGATGATAGCTTCACAAGCTGACTGAACAACAAAACCAGCAAATTCTTTCAGTATTAGTTGCTTTATATTTATTATATAAATAAACTTCCTTGCAAAATCTTGCCTAGAACGTTGATTTACAATCTGGGTCAATGCAATTACAGAAAAAACTGAGTCCAAACAGAAATTGGAAGAATCTGATAAAGGTATGCGTTTGTGCAATCAAAAGGAGAGATATTTTTTTTTTTTTTACATTTGGTTCACATTTGAGGAAGGAAAGAATATCTTTATAATGTTCTTTAATGGCGGTACTTTGGAGATTTTTACTATGACTCTTTCTGCTGAAATACTCAGGCCAACAAATTTATTGAGTGCTTTATTAGTTGCTCACACTGGCATCCATCTCTACAACATAAGCACATCAACTGAATGCATTATACGCAGAGAAAAAACACTTAGTGCTCAAGAATCAATTATTTTTATAGTTTCAGTATCTGTTGCCACACTCAAGAAATGAAACAGAAAAAATTAAACACATGGTAGGTATTTCCAAGCATACCTTCAGATGCTGCTTTCAAGATGTATTCCATCTTTAAATTACTTTTTGAAGAGGTGCTAGAAGCACTATCCTTCTCATGTATGATGCTCCACAAGATTTTTCTGGAAAAATATCTGATTAAATTCAAGGTGAGAAGTTGGAAGTTGTTTACTGAACATTCTATTATCAAAACCTCTATCATATAAACTCCTGTACTGCTTTCAGCGGAGTAGAATTTCTAGGTTCAGTAGCAATTTGTGAAATAATCAAGGTGTTCTTCAATTATATCCAGACTTCTTTCTTTCTCTGTAGGGGAGTGGCATTTTCATAGCTATTTATGCACGCTCTCAGTTTCGTAAGGTTGAGACTTGAAGAAAATAAAATACTATTAATAGCTTTGGGCAGACTTTTCACCCTCAAAAAGAAGTGAGATGCAGCACACAGTTCAGATACACTTCGGTATGTTAGATGTTTATTAGTACCCTCCAGATAAATCCAGTGTTCTCTTAAATAACATCACTGTTTTACTATTGAACGTGTCAGCACAGCTGCTAGTCTGAAATTGTGCATTTCTTTCTTCCTTTATTTCTCATTTGCGGTGGTGTGATCTAGCAGTATTGTTCTTCATTTTGGAAGAACCACTTTATAGCAAAGAGATTGGACCGGATTTTTTAAGCTTGTGTGAATGACCATCCCCTTGATTTCCCTGATTCTGCTTCATCATTCCCAAGGGATGCCATGGAAATTATATAACTGCTCCAGAAGAAAGTCCTCCGTTCTCACCGATGTTTATAAGGGAGTGAAAAATGAAAAACACAAAGACGGATTCTACTCTTAAACTTGTAACCTTAGTCTTTTCCCTTTAGGAGGCTTGCTTATGCTTACTGAAGTCAATTGATATTTTGTCATTGAATTCAATAATGTGTAATCTTGTTCTTCATTTGTTTTAGAAGTTAGCAGTTCTGTTTGTCCTGGGAGTCCCTCTTGAGAAAGACAATTACTGTCACATCCACTGGCTGATGGAATGGAATCCAGCTTATTGGATTTATTACTGGTGTTGTCAGTTGTAGCTCTGAAATAAAAGAGGCACTTAAATGGGCTAGTGAAAGGTGAATATACAGACTTGGAGTACAGTTGTAGCATTTTATTTTATGTGGTTTGCATTTTTCACAGTCCTTGTTCTGTGAAAACCTCTGCCATAATCAAGTTTTGGCTTCGTAAGAGTGGCAGTCATGCTCCTATCCTGCATGTCATGATTTTATCCTGCCTCCAATTTGTACTCACTGTGTTTGACTTCACACTGGCAGTTAACAATAACAAAATGAGCGCTGACAAAATCACTTTGACTTGTAAGTCCCTCTTCCTGATGCAATATTGTCTCCGTAGTCCACGGAGCAGTGAGTTTTCAGCTTGGAAACCATCCAACTGTCTCTGTCAGCTTTTGGTTCCATCTCTGTGTTAAACCTTTGTAGCTGGCTTGGAGAGAGGCTGGACAATAGAGTGAATGGACAAATATATAATTGCATTTTTAATGGCTTCTTTCCTAAAGGTTTTTTCATACCTGGTATGAACAGGATCATAAAAATATGAAGGTAAATTTTTGCAGTCCAATCAGCGTGTAAGTTAAGACTTTCTGGTTGGAGCTATTTAATGTCAATCTAATCAATTTGTCCTTTTTCTGACATAATTGGCTCGGCTTTGGATAATGACAGACGTAATAAACTGCTCAGGAAACCTTCGTAATTTTTAGCGATGTAGTATCTTCACAGATAAAGTGACCTACAGATTCTACTTTGCAAATGCGGCTTGAAGTTAGCAGCTGTATTGAGTAGTGCTATTGAAGTCAAACCTGTAAAATAGAGCAGCACAGGAAGACTTTATCAAAGCAATCTGTAATATTTAAGCAGAATGAGATTAGCCGGGTAAGAATGAGATCAAAGCCTTAAGTGAGGGTAGAGAAAAGACTGCAGTGGTGAATAGCGATTACTTGTAGTTAATTTAAACTTTCTGAAAGATTTTAAGGATCAAAGTTGGGGCTTTTGAGGAAGGGCATTCATCCAATTTCCTCTACTTATATTTTCCCAACATAAATTAATCTTGATTTGTTTTACTAGCTTCTTAGGGTTTTTTTTGTCAGAACAGGAGCACTTTGCCCACCGTCTGCTGAAACTCTGCAGCTTTTGTTTATTGAAAGCACGCTGTGGCTGTCTCTGGGCTTCCAGCCCTCGCGGCCGGCTCCGGACCTTCCCCTCGGCAGGACACAGCAGCACAGGTCAGTGCTCCGATGAGGAGGAGAAACGCTGCTTCTGCAGAGCTGTCTTGGGTCAGCCAAATGTGGGTGCCCGTGGTTTATACGTGTCCTTGTAGGCATCCCTTTGGTACCCATAGCAAGTCAGCAAAAAGGTGTCCTTTATCGAGCTTATGAAATTGAAATTCATTTACAAATAAAATTTTGAAGCTGCCTGTATCTCAGCTCAGAATATGCTGTGAAAAGCATTTTTCAGTGTATTTCTTACTTATAGAAACATAAGCGTATTTGATCTTTAAAGTATGCAGCATGGCCAAAATTTTTAGTATTGTACTCTTAGGTAATTCCATGAAAGTGCTATTTAGCAGGCACATATTGTCAAGTTTTTCTTTGTTTTCCATTTGGCTCTTAATGCTTCAGAAAGTGATTGTGGCCATTGTGTTTTAAAAACTCTTTGTGTAATAGAGATAACAGGTCTTGAACAATTTGTTTGCTACTAATTGGACAATCTGAAAAAAAGCACATTTTAATTAGTGAATGATAAATATATTTCCTTATTTGAAAGTTACTAGCTAATAATACACCTTCAACAGTAATTGGTTGTTTTACAATTAATGATGGCTGCTGACACTGCATTCAGTTACTGTGCTGCAGTGGTAAATCTGTAATGAAACATGAATGCAGTATTTGGCAAATGAAGTATTTTAACGTGATGGCAATATCCCTTTAGGGTGTCCTTTCAATTTCTACTTTCTTACCTTTCTCATCTGTGAACGTATCCCCTCAGATAATGTTGTCCAGTGACTTCTTCATCTTTTCTGCAAGCATCAGAAGCCTCCAGAAATGTTGCCTTTTTAATTTTATGTTAGTGTTTGACAGCTGTGGTGATACTAGTATATAGCTGAATTGCATTTTAAATCAAATATATTACAAATTGTCCTGTTCTAAGTAATAATAGCTATGTAGCAAAATAATAAAGAAGAGGTGGATCGAGTGTTGCATGGGAATAAGAAGTCTCTTGGAAATTATGTTTCAAGGGGTATTTAGCAGTAATTTTGCTTTCCTTAAAAATTTGTTCTGATAATTAGACATGTTACAATTTTAACAAATATTACTATAGAGACAGAAGTTCCCCCCAGACAGCTCTGTGAAGAACTGGCAAGTGAAGAACTATGGGGTATGTTACATTCCTTTATGTACTGGTACAAATATGAAATCCAGAAAGAGAGCTTAAAGGAAGAACAGATTTTGTTTAAGGTTCTAGTAATTTTATATAACTGGTGGGTTGTTTTTAGGCTCAGAGTCTTTTGGCTTCACCAGGTTTGACTTCACCTGGTTGATGACACTGTGAAATGCTGATGGAAGCAGGGACTCCCCTCTTTTCTCTGAATCTATTTGCAGACCTGAGCTGCGTGCGGTGATCTCTTAGTGATCAGGGTGATTCCATTTACGATCACAAAGGGAACAGAAAACAAGCCAAATGAGAAATGCAGCTTTCTTAAGCTCAGGTGGCTGAAGCAACTCTCTTTGCAATTTAACCATCATTGTTCCAATGCAAGGGAAAGATGCAAGATGACTCCTCTAGCAGTAGTTTGCTGCAGAGAATGATCATCCTGAGTGGTCACCCTGTACCTGCTGTCTCCTGGGGACTCTCCTGATGCTAGGGACAAGGACCTGAATTCGGCCACCAGCCTGCACTGTTTGTATTCCACACACTGTATTCCACACACTGTATTCCACACACTGACAAAGTTGTCCACGCAGCAAGGCAATTGCTGCCACTCCTCTGGCCAATCCTTCAGGTAGCATGAAGTGTTAATATTGTTGATCTCAATAAAACTCCCTTCAGTTTGAACCAGGTAAGAATTTGGCACTCTGTGTTTGGAATTTTCATACTTAAAAGCCTTCCTACAGCCTTGCTAGTACCTGCTGCTGTCACCGGCGTTTACAGACACACTTTATCTTGCTGTTCTGTGACAAGCTGAGGAAAAGTGGAGCTGCAATTCGGTTGATCTCCCGAGAACAAAGATGGGCATATTGGGGATTTTCTTTCCTTCAGATTGTATTAGGAGCGTGATTTATATCCCTCGGTTTTGAAATGGCAGTCTCTTTAAACAATCTTCCAAATCATGGCACCTCTTCTGATGACATCCTCTATACAAAAGCATGCTTACTAGGTCTACTGAGTAGAAATGTGTGAGAAAATAGCTTTTCAACTTCGCTTTTCTTGCCTCTTTAATTTTTAAATATTGTAGCTCTTCAACTATGTTTTTTATCCCCTGAAGTGAATGGCAAAGCTGCAATACAACACTGGTATAAGGATTATGAAAGTCTTAGCTCTGAAATCTTTTTAGTCTAACCTTAATTTTCTTCTTCCTTTAAATCTGAACCACGTTTAAAATTTTATCCTTAATTATGAAAATCACAATTGTTATATCTTCAATTCATGAGCTTCTTCCACTTACTAGTAATTACAGCCTGGGGGAATAAAAACTTGCTCGTTTCTTTAAGACTGAAATAGAAAGCTGGGAGTTGGTAAAATGCTCTGTTCTTTCTCAATTAATACTTAACTCCTAGCAGTGGTGTACCACCTCCCGTTCGGTCCGTGGGGCTGCTACACATGGTCACGAAACACATCATTTTTAATCTTATGCAACTGAAATGCTCCATAAGAATTGCGCTAAACTACTTCTTCCCTCATACATTAGTCCAGGTATTCAGCTTGCATATAGTGGTCTTCAAAGAGAATTCTAAAAACCTGCTTCTGGTAAGCGTATATAGAATGTGTAATTCCGCACTTACCTACTAATAATCTAAATGTCACGTAATTAATCCCACTGTTTAATAAAAAGAACCTGCGTGTATATAGTTACCTTAAACCCGTTGATATCTTCTTTCACCGTGCTATGGGAGGTTTAGATTGCAGAAGGGATGCAGGGAGGTACATTTCTTAGTTGTTGATATCTGATGTCTTTAAAGACATGAAAGTGTGCATCTCCACAGAAGACCTTTTGATGATATTACAATATTCCTTGAAGAGATTTAAATTCCAAAACTACTGTCACTTGAAAGTGACTTATTATCTCTGTATCCAGTTTCAATGAAAAGACACATGGCATAACATATACTTAATCTTATTTGGAGGTTATCTAAAGGACAATGTGCACAGGGTGATGCAAAATAAAAGTTCAGTGGATAAAAACACTTTTCACTATCAATTTGTTGCAGAATGCATCTACCTGCAGGTCTTTGATTAGCAGATGAGTAAGGAGAAGAGCTTAAAAGCGTAACTTCTCAGAGGGCCAGCAGATCAGTAAGTCACTGTTCAGCCAGATAAAGACAGCATGCCCGACTGGGGAAAACAACATTTGCATATCAAAGAAGGAATAAAATAATCAACATATTTCATTTATTAGGATACATTAAATCACTCTTTCTTACTACAATTAAAAATAAACATGTTTGGGATGTGAGAACAAATTGGGGCAGGGAGGAGGGAGGGAGAAATATGTCAAATCTGCTGGGCTCCTTGAAAATCTCACAACGGAGATGATCTGTAAAAGCTAACAGGCTCCATTGGCAAATGGGCCTCTCTGACTAAAGAAACCTGAGGAAGACACAGTCCCTGAGGAGGTTTTGTCAGGAAAGCATCTAAGACAAGTCAGCTGGATACAGGAAGAGAGTGGCCTTTAGGATGTAATCCTAGTTTGATAGGTTAAGTGTGGTTTCTCTGTCTTTGCTGCTTCTTGCAGCTCTGTGAAACAGTAATGTCTATTTTGGATGGTGCGTAAAGTTTTTCTATTTTCAATTAACTTTTAAGCAAGTTTGTGTTAAGTGTAAGGTTTTCCCAGTCAGCATCAAGCTGTCCACCAAAGGGTGTTACCTGTAAATCAGGACAGTGAAATCTGAGCAAGTATTCAGCTCTCATTAATGCTTTACTCTGCAATATTTAAAGAGTAATGGTGTGTAGCCCCCGAGAAATTTCATAGGCCATTTAGTGATGTGGTTTTGAGGTGTGGAAGAAATGTCGTCTAGTGAGCAGTTTTAACTGGGATGGGTCTCTGGAAAGCAAAAAGGTACTAATAGCTGCAATCAGCAAGGTATCATGATGTTCTTCCAAATTTAAGGGTATGGTTGGGTAGGAAATTTAATATCCATGAACGCTAAAGTATAATACGAAAATCTGGAGACCCATGGTAAGAATTCCCCAAGTGTTTTTTGGCTTGTGAACTGAGTACATTTTAAATAGTGTTCTCTGCTCACGCTGGTGTTTGGAAGGATGTGTTCCATGAAAACAAATAAGATTCCTTCAGTTTGAAAATGCCAGAGTATTTACTTGCTAAATAAAATATAAAGAAAGCTGTAAATATGCTTCATTACAACACAGCCTGGTCTTTAGAGGATTTTGAATAGCTGTTGTGCACAGTGGAAGACAAATTAATCTCTCTGAATCTCTCTCAGCTGAAACATTCTAATGTTAACTAACAGTTTCTAGTGATCAAAGTGATTTAGTTAAATTATTTATTTGCATATGCATTTAAAAGTTTTTATTGTTGTAGCTCAAGGGAAGAGAAGGGAAGGGGGAAGAAGAAGGTCTTAAGATAATTACCTGAGATTTAAGAGCAGCTGGCCCTGCCTTGTCCTACTTTCAAAGCTAGATCAGGCATCTCTGGACGCCTGAGATCTCCCAAAAGCCACGTGGTCTTTGCTCTTGCTTCTCCCAATTAGAATTACAGTCGTAGCTGCCCTTTCTCCTTGTAAGTAGTAATGACAATGATGAAGAGTAGATATTTTCATCCATTAAAAACTATGTTGTATTGTATTCCATTCCAGACAAAATGTTTGCTTAAAGGGTCAATCACCTGGTTTTCCTGCAGAGTCCATTGCAGTTGTATGTATTTTATTGTCTCTTTGCTGTTGTTCTCTGTATTGATCTCTTTAATAGGAAAATTGTCAACTTGAAAATCAGAACCAGATTGTTTGGCACACAAGAGAAATTGGTGGAACGCTAAGGTTATAACATTGCTTTTTTGCCTCCCCCCCCATCCCCAGTTTAAATTAATTGGTTACAATTCCACAGTGCTGCTTTCAGTGACTTGTTTAGCCGGTGTCTGCTATGTGGAAGCGTATAGCCCCAGGAAACAAACTGATTAATGAAAGCTAATTGGGGTGCAAATCTGTTTGTATTGGCGTTTGAAGCCTGAAATCAATACTCTATAACAAACAAAGCAACTAAACTATCAAATCTTGTATAGTTCGGCTTCAAAATGAAGAAGGAAGCAATATTTGGTTTTCGAAACTGTCTGTTAGCAAAAACGATGCAGGGAGAAAATTACCAGTTCTTAGTATTTTGAGTATCATTCTTGTTCCATTTTTATTCCTGATGCCTTTGAAACTTTAAAACAAAACAAACACAACAAAACAAAACCTCTAGAAAACCACTTAGAAAGGTCAAGGCAAATCGCTTTTTGTTTTACCACTTTTACATCTGTGGAGACACTAATTCTCAGAACTCATAGGAGGAATATTCTATTGCGGCTTTCAAAAATGAAATCAGTGTAAACAAAATACCATTCTGTATATTTGCAGAAGGGGGAGGCATCGATCTCTATTCTTTGGCAGTCTTGCCTTTACTTCTGTTGTTGTCAGGGCCGCATTTTAAATTATTGTCTTATTGTCTACCTGTATAATAAAAAACATATGAAAAAGGGTCCAAAATAGTGATTAAGCTATTAGTGATATTTTTAGTCCTGTAGAATAGAAATCCGTTATTAAAAGGTTAGCACAACTTCATATTTTGATTTTTTCAGCTATTCTTTACAAAGAATAGTGCCTCAAAGAATTCTGGAAAATACTGTTAGCTGCACATCTAAGTATCATGCTTATCCAGACTTCAGCTTGTGTGTTCATATACCCACCTATAGTTGTAGATCTGTATATAGGATTCTGGAGGAGAAAGCTCGAGAACAGGGTGCCTTTATATGGTTATTTATTTATTTACTTTGATATTTCTGTAACACAAGCACACAATAAGCTCGGTGTTCTGTGATACAGCCATGTGGTGAGAACAGATAAACTGTTATTTCAGGTGGCAAGGTATAAATATCAGTTACGACTGAAAAGACAAGTTTAATAAGAAGTATAACTAGTTAATTACATTGCCTCAGATCTGCTTTATGCTCTTATCAGATATGAACAAGACCTTTCTTCATTGCTCATGAATGAAAATGCATTAAATTGCTAATTGTCGCAGTTACTTTTTATGGAAGAATCAGTAAATTAAGTCTTCTAAGATTAGTTTCAGGTCTATCCTGCGTTATCGTATTCTACAGACAGGACATCATTATATTAAAAACTAGATCATTTTATCTGAGTCACTTCCACATTGCTGTGATTTTTAAACAGATGAGGTTTGACCTAACTCTGCTCCCACTGAATCTGGCAATTTTCAATGATTCTATGATTTATACTTAACAGACTTTTACTTTTGTTTTTCTGTTTGCCTGCAGCCTAAAGAAAAGATAATGCATTAAAGTAACTGGTACTGATAAAATACAGAGCTTAAAAACCTTTGGAAGACTTTCAAAAGTCTCTCATTTCTGACCTAATTGACACCTTTTTTTCCAGTTCTGATTATAGACTGCTTTTGTGATGTTGTTAATTATTTGTATGGACTAGGTGAAGACTTTTAAACACCTTTTCACTACTAGTTAACTCCCAAAGAAGAATTAGAGTCAAGGTCCCCTGAGCATGCAAGTTAGTGCATCATTTCATGAAGTTATGTTATTTCTCACAATAAAATTTAGTAGGCAATGCATTGGATTTTTGTAGTCATTAGCTATTTTAGTGGGGTTTTTTCTTCCAGTTTTTGATGACTTGTGGTTCCATCCACAAGCACTTGGAAATCAAATCCTCACACTCTGGTGTGTATATCTGATTGTACATGTGAATCCATTTTCAGCACAATGTAGAGAACTGCAGAAGAAAAGAAAGGGAAAAAACCCAACAGTTCTTTTGCACCTCTAGATCATTAAATTTTACATAGCATTACTTCTTTCTCGTGTGTCGTTTAAAATTCAGGTTCTTTTTTTGTTAATAATCCTGCTGCTGTGCTTTTCTTCTGTACCTTAAATATATTAATTTCATATCCTAATGTCAGACCTACATATAATTTTCAATTTTTCAGGCATTCTTCTGGTTTATTATTTTTAATATTTCGATTTTTACATGTTCTCATTTTCCTGCCTGCCTGCCTTGAGTCTGGACAGCGTATACGAGACATTATTTTTCTCCTTTTGCCAAGTTCTAAAAATTTTCTATTTGAATAGTTGCGTAATGATAGCTATAGCAGCTCTCTAATTCAAGCCATCTGCAAAAGTAATATCTCCTTGGAAATATGTTAACCTGATCTAGTGGAAATAAAGGAGTGTTTATTTTTTTCAAAGAGACTTAGTTGAAAGAAGAGAAAAATCTAGTGTCTGCATATTTAAGCTTTGATTTAAATAGTGACTGTGAACATTGAAGCTTTAAAGGTGAGGTTTTAGAATGTAAGTTGTTAAAATAGAAAGACTGGGGGTTCTGATTCAAGGGGTGCACAAGCAAGTCCTGGAGGGAAATCCAACTCATCTGACTACTCACTAGTATAAGATTTTAATAACTATGAAGATTATTGAGACTGCCATGGTGCAAAACAGGAATTTTTCCCCGTGTCTCATCTATTTGAACACACACATGAGCTTCTTACAAGCGTTTGTAATTATGCCGACTTTCTCAGTTACCAACACAGATCACTACTGATAAACAAAATCAAGGATACAGTTACAGTAAACATATGCTAATGCTCATTGATAGAACTGTGTAATTACATACCTAAAAGACCTAAAGGCTATGGTAAGTTGTACTCTTTGTAAAGTTAAATTACGTAGCAGATGATAACCATTTTCCTAAGGGTTCACAGTTTTATCTTGAAAATTGACTGTTAAAAGGGCTCTCTTTTCATTGTGTCAGATCTCACTTACCTTGAAAAATTACTCTGGGATACCAAGGTCATAATGCGTTCTAATACTGCTTTTAATTAGTGATCTCTAATAAAGATAATGAGTCAGTCGGCTTGCATTCCACTGGATTAGTGTAAAAATGAACTTCAGACTACAGTGTAAGGGACTAAGTCAGGCAGAGGCTGGCGGAAAGGGTCTCACTGAATTAAAATGTTGATTGGAGACAGAAAGATCTTGACTGATGGTGTTCAGGATGTTCTCTGTCAGGACAGGACCATTCTCCTTGCCCTTTGGACTTCCCATCAAGTTTTCTGTTGTTACAGAGTTCAGAGTAGAAGTATTTTGTGCTCATTTTGACATTTATTCTTTATGACCCATTTCTTGCAGTGCTTTCTCTTCACCTCGCAAAAAAGGGTCTGTGTTCAGTGGAACCTGCACCCACTTTTTCTTTTCATCTTTTCTCATGTTGCTTTTCTTTCTGTATGCAATTAATTCCGTATCTATACATTATGTATTTGATCTAGATGTACATATTCATTCAATTGAATTGAAACTGAAGTACCCCAGCATGTGATATCTATAAATTATTCAAAATTCCAGTCATAACTTTAAATTTTATTCTGAACAACATACTAATCTAAGGAGATGTTAAGTAACCTTTGCAATATATGTTGACATATAAATAGTGGCATTAATGCCTCTGAACATTTCAATAAGTGTTCCATGGTATCATACATTCTCCATCTCTCTCAGTTCTAAAAGCCATTGTTTGCATGTGTCACTTTCTTAGTGAATTCTCAGAACTCGATCCCATATAGAGCTACTATACAACTTAAACTTTTTTCTATTTGTTTTGCTCACATGAAATGTAGGATTTTGTGTGGAGAAAACCTAGTTTTGCCAGTTATTATCTACGAATCGTGGAATGTTCTAGGCTCTGCAGGACCTCTGGGATGTCTTCTTGTCCAAACCCCAGCCAAAGCTGGGCAAACGCTGGGGTTGCATTAGGTTATTCAGGGCTTTCTCCAGTTATTTGTATATATTTCTGAGAATGGTAATTCCACAATCTCTGGGTAGTCTATTCCAAACTGTATTTGTGAATGTTACAGGGTTAAAACCAAATAAAAATGGTTTCAGTTGTTATGATTATCACATCGTAATTGCCCTGTAACTTCAAGAGGAGCTGTTAATTAGGATAAGAATGAGATTCTCCATGTAACGTGACATTAAATAAATAAATCTTAACTCACTTTTTAACCAGTTAAATTTTAGTATTAATTGTTATTACTTTGTAATGATATTTGAGTTATCGTTGGAGAGTAGCAGGTCTCACAGGTACCCATCAACAAAAAGCTGCAGAGGATTGCAGAAGTATTTTGTCTTTTAGTTATGAGTATGAAATGGTCTCATTTGATTTAAAAATCAAACTTTCTTGTGAATTGCTGTGAACTGAAAAAAAAAGTGTTTGGTGTTTGTAATACAGTTGAGTGTAAAAGGATTAAATAAACCACAGAAAAAAGTCAGTGGCAGGAGACAGAGGTAACTTGAAAGTTTTATTTTTGGGATATTTTGTAAAGTAATTTTTAACTATGATAAGCAGAGGCAGATTTTACAGCACTGCAGTTTACCTGCCAGGAAGTCTGTAACGAACTGTTTCAATTGCTAATGCACTGATGCTAACAGTGCAAGCCATGACAATTGTTCTATCAATAATTACTGAGACATGGTAAAAAATAGTGTACGTTGCTTGATGTAGCCAGCCAAATGGAGAGCCAATAATTGTCTGCTGCATCAAACTGGAAAATATAATGACTTTTGAAGGTTGAAGTTTATGAGAGCAGTTCATTATGTGTTCCAAACAATGTTTTATTTTGCTATTGTTTCTTCATTATGTGGATAGGAAGCACTGTAGCAGAAATTGGGCTCAAGGGAAACAGTGTCTACCAGTAGTTTAACCTTGTGACATTCCACTAAAAAGCACAGGTTCTTCTGAAATACATAATACATGAACTCCTCTGATTGTTTAGCATTGATCAGTACTCAAGTAAATTGAGTTACTATCTTATTAGCATAAAAAGCAAGGCTTTAGTTGTCCTCTTCACCCTCCCCTGGTATATCAAGTGGCTTAGGGATTTCTGCTTCTTTAAAACTGAAAGTCAATTTAAAAACCCCCACACAGCTGGAAAGCTCTTTAACAAAGGCAGAACAGTATTTTGAAGCGGCATCCTTCTGATTGCAGATGCATCCATTTTAACTTCAATATTCAGGTTCCAGTATAGATTAGTTCTCAGACTTCTTGTCTTCCGTTGTCAGATCTATCTGTCATTACATTTTCCCCTCCCTCCATAAGCGTAGATATACATTATATGTTATTTTATATATACGCTATATATTGTATATATTATATTTCTGTCATAACTAATTAGTTAATAGAACTTCTCCCCTTTCTGACGTGGCAAAGCAGAACTTTACTTATTATGCCTTCCTCAAAGGAACAATGAAAGTGTATTTTAGAAGCATATTGTCCTTTTCTTTATGAAGACATGTGCATGCGCAGGTGATGTCTTTAAAAACCCGACAGTTTGTCCTTCAAGATATTTTCCGTTTGCCATGTGAACTTTTTATCTTTCCTTCGTTTCACCTTTCCCGTTGCAAACAGCAAACTGGCCAAAATGAGTGGAATGTTTCTGGTATAAAGTAGACTGACTGAGTGAGTCTACTTTTATCTTCAGTTGTACGTAATTATAATTGTCAGCGTTTATTTTTAACTCTCAGCAAAAGGTCAGGATGAAATATTATGTTGAATCAGGGGAACATGCAAGATTAAGGCTAACCATGTATTAAGAGCATTTCAACTCTGAGGGAGGCATTTCTGTCTAAATTAAAGTTTGATGTTGTGGGAACTAACTTTGATTTTATACTGCTCTGAGCCAGCCGTCCAGATTATCAAAGGTAGTTTCCCTATAAGACAGGCAGAAAACATCAAAAAGAACCCTTTCCAAGACTAACTCCTAGAGCCTTAATTGTTCAGCATCTCTGACAGTTTTGAATCCCTCCTTGCATGTCAAACACAGCCTCGGCTGTCTCAGGTGATGCTTGGATACCTGGAAAGGCAGGAGCATGGGAATCACAAGGCTATGCCAGGCAGCAACAGCCCGGCTTTTGTGTCTGCTCTTTTGTCTGCACGCTGATGATGCTGAAGCTAATTTTTCATAAAGTTAGCAAGATAAGTGTCTCGTAGATAAATGGAACTCTGGTATAGGTATATGCTGCCAGCTGCACACAGTTTAGATGTAAACTTTTGCGTGAAAAGATACTTAAAAGACATGGAATG
Organism: Eurystomus gularis; assembly: GCA_013400335.1. Lineage (NCBI taxonomy): Eukaryota > Metazoa > Chordata > Aves > Coraciiformes > Coraciidae > Eurystomus > Eurystomus gularis. The sequence continues at coordinate 225,141 of VZZY01025678.1, read as the reverse complement.
TGTGGACACATTTGACAGAAGATGTTGTGTGGTATCAGACCAGGGAGTTTGGTGCCTTAATCATTGTTTGGTTTGCGTTTTTGGTCGTTTTCTCTTTCAGTTCCTAAGTGTCTTTTAGTTGTTCTTCTGTTCATGCACAGATACCCCAAAAATGGGGTAACCAGCAGTGAAATTCTGATTTCTGGATGCACAAAACCTTCATTGTTCTGTGAGACGAGCTGGTACCTGTAATTCTTTTCTGGGCTTTCTGAGGTTAATATTCCTTTACAGTACGTGTAAATTGAAGCTGTCATCTTGGCCAACAGCAAAGCACAAAACCTTGAGGAAAAATCTTAGTCTGGAAACTACTAAATTGAGTCTGTACTCCAGAGCAAATAGAGAAACAAATGATGTCCCTTTAAGATTTGTCCAGATAAGCCACATAAACAAAGCCATTGGTCTTCCCTATCCTTAGTCTAGAGCTTCATCAGCTTCAGCTTGGCTGTTTATCTGGGTGTTATATTAATATCTCTGAGCTTCTTGTGAATGTTCCCTGCTCTCCCTTTCAAAATGTGATCTCACTGTTGAGTTGTTTCTGGATCACCCAGAGGAATCTATAACCATTTGCAAGGTTGTTGTAGGTGATTGGCCTCACAGGTGCTATTCATACTTAATTTCTCTGGGCACAAAAGCTTCAGGTACTGGTCAGGAGCTGATTGCTGGTAGACTTCAGCTGGGCAGGAGCTTATATCAGGAGATCGTTCTCTAGGTGGAGGTGCAGCTGAAAGAAAATGGTCGTCTGCTATGGAGGGTGATGGCAGAGAGCAGTAGGCTCAGAGAGATGATGGGGTAAGTGTGCTCTTAACCATGGGTCATTGTACGGTAATTGCTATAGGCTGTCACTATACTATGGGTGAGCTTTGAGACCTCCTTAATAGCTCGATATAGATGCTGAAGGTTTTCAGCCCCTTTGTGTGTCAAGGGTATGTGTTTATACAGCATGTGGAGCAGTGAATTCCATCTGGAAGCAGGCAGCGGCATTCCTACGGGATGCGGTTGTGTGAGTGGGAATTCCTACTTCAGAAAAGCTTTGCTAGAGTAGTTGAATTGCCTTGCTGTAGTAAGGGATTTAAACATACGTGTATGAACATCTCTGTAGTTAGTGTTTGTACAGGCAATGATCGTTGTTGGACCAGAGTTTCAGGAGTTATGTTTCCATTGTAACACACAGAATTTCTTTTTCCTTTCCAAGTGATGAAGGAGCAGTTATATTTCTCTATAGTATCCTTTTCCTCTAGAATGCAATCTCTTATTTATCTGTCTAGCATCAAAATACTCAATCCTCAGGTTCTATTTGTTTTGTTTCAGCCTAGCCACCTCTATTTTTCACTATCCAGCACTGTGCTTTGTAGTATCATGTAGTTCAAACTTTTGCCTAATATTTCCTGCTCTGACTATACTAGAGTATATTATGACACAGGATAATAGCACCGATTTCTGTAATTCAGTCATTTTGACTTGGGGTGAAAGGTTAAATTACTGCTTTTATTGTTTTCAGACCTGCTGAAACATTTCAACTTCGCAGATACAATTTGTTAAGAGATTTTTCTTAATTCATAAAGAAAATAAGAGCAATTTCACTGTAGCAGATGTCGTGTTGCTTAGGCTATTGGTCTCCTATCTTTCTCCACTGCTTTCTTGACAAGCTGCTGAATTGAACATGGGTAAATTTGTAGATAACATGCATGGGAGATCTAGATATAATTAAAAAATAATTGCCAGGTCCTATTCCATTGAGGTTGGGTGGTTTTTTGGTTTTTTTTTGACAAAACAAAAATGTGTTATGTGTAAAATTCAGCTTTCCTGGTTAGATTGTGTGTTTATATAACCATTTGTTTAAGTTTTGGTTTGATAACTGGTATGTAATTAGATAGCACAACAGAAAAACACTGCATTTCTTTCTCAATGGATTAATTACAGGATTAATTGTTTTATATCTGGGTATGGAAATACCTAGTCAGAATGAAGAAGGCTCAAATGCTTGTCATATTTTTACTCTGTGAAGTAAGCAGCTTCTTCACAGAGTAAAAATAGTTTCCACAGCCTTAGTATAAATCCACTTCAGAATGGCAGACACATAGCAAGGGGAAGTTACAGTGTAAATCCTATGAGATGTATAGGTAAGTCCTGTCAGATGAGTCAGAAAATAAAAACAGTTATTGGGAATGTGCTAATAACAGATTACTGCCTATATGCCAATATTTTCCTCATCTGGGGAAACAATCAACCTCGTTAACACAGTAAGGTTTATCAGGGCAGCATAAAAGATTTTGTAATCTGTAGATGGCTTTTCATAGGAAAAGATGAGAAATGTTGCCAGTTGTTGATTGCTTGGGAGTCTGAAAAGAACTTACTGAGGAATCATATTTTTCTTACTTGTTTACTCGAGATCTCAGGTAGCCTTTTTGTTAAAACCTTTTTTAGAAAGGTTAATCCCTCATCAAAGATTTCAACTTTACCTAAGTACTTTGAAAGAGTGAATGAGATGAATTGTCTGTCAAAGTAGATCAGAACTGAATTGTTCTTACTACTTGCATTTGAAAAGAATTCTGAAACTGCAAGTGTTTTAAAATATGATTTTAAACAACTGATCAGTAAACTAATTTCAGGTCCTGTTCCATTTTGTGAGGGTGGATCGGAACTCTTAACTTCTGATATATGGAAAAAAAAATCTTCGATATTGAGTGTATTTTTAAAATAATTAACCTAAATAAAAAACTAAAACTAAAACCAGACTAAAATAAAAATTTGTGTAATTCATTCTGCACAAGCTCCTTCCTATTGGAATTGCTACTGACCCGGTTTCTGCTCTCCCTTTAAGTAGATTACAAGGTCTGATGTCACAATAATTTTAAAAGTGGCTATAAGAAATATTTTCTATCTTCAATTTAAAAGAACTTGGCAAAAAAAGGTGATCTTGGAATTCATCCTTTTTCTCCAAGTCACATAAAATGTTTTAACTTGCTGCAGGTAAGATTTAAATAAAAAAAACAAATAAAATTACTAACTTAGGGGTTTGGGGTGCTGGGTTTTGGGTCTTGTTTTTTTTGACTGTACATTTGGAAGTAGCTTAGCCTTGTCTTTGGTAACCATCACGGTTTTAAAATCTCACTACAAATTTCTGTCCAACTGTCAAAAGTGGATTCTCAAGGCAGCACTAATCACTTTCTGAAAAGTGTGGTTGTGCTGCCATGGTGCTTTGGAGAGAACCAGCGCAGCACTTCTCCAGAAACCTCATGCCTGAGCAGAGTTCTGTCGGTAGATCCATCACAGCTTCTTGAACCGCTTCTGTTAGCTCCAGATGAATTCTGCAGCAGTGCAGTAATACGAGATGAAAGTCTGAACCAGTGAGTTCCCGTTTATGCTTGATGGGAAGTTGCTCCTTAATCTGCGCTGAGGGGAAATGGAATCTAAGTACCCACATCAGATAACTGCGTAGAGGCAGCCACTTGCCCTTTGGCATGTGTAGAGGCTAAGAGGCAAATAGCCTGGCTTACAACATAACTACTGCCATTAATATTAATATTAATAAAAGGATAGTATATGCTGGTATACGATGAACTCAAAATGTAGGAGAGCTGGGGTGTAAAAGCTGTCACTGACCATATTTATCTCTCTTTATAAAAGTTAAGAGATGAAAAGAATTAATAGATCACCAAATTCATCCTTGCAATCCAGTCTACCAAAATCTAATAAGCTCAACCATTCAGCTAATTTGATTGAAGATCTTAAATAATCAAACTAAATCAAAATCATGCATTTTAAAAAGGAATCCAATCAAAGTATTCTCATTATGGCCATACGGCTACACATCTGCATGCATCTCTGTACATCAACTGTACACGTCTAGGTACACAATCACAACTGATAGGAACACTGCCAATAATAACCCTCAAAGTGAAATACAGAAGTTTGAGGCATAATTAGCAGGAACGTGACCAGAAAATTTATTGGAAGATAGATGTTAGGACAAAGCTGCTCATGCTGAAGAAGAAAATACACGCTGGAGAAGCACTTGCCTTCTTAGCCTTTGTTGCAGGGATGGAGAGTGGTCCTCGCCAGTAAAATGGCGATAGCTTAATTCTTTTAAAATGAGCATAACTGAGTTTTTGAAAGAGCTTATTTGTCTTTCTAGATGGAAAGATAGATGTGCAGCATATGAAAGTTTATGAAAACATAATCAAAATCTGCTTCTGAGATATTTATATTTTAATGGCAGCTTTGATGGCATACAATGTAACGCAATTTACCTCCATGATTATTAGCTACAGGACAGTGATAAGGCTCTGAAATACCACCTGTCTCTAGAAGCTACTGCTGATATTGTCAGGAAGATATTTTGCCTGTTACGTATAAGCAGATAACAGTCACTCTGTAGAGGTCATATTTGAATGATTAATAACTTGTCATTTCTTCTATCCTAACATTGAAGGAAGGGATATCCTTACTCATTTGGTATTTATCCCAGAATAAGTATTATTAATATCCAATAGAATTTTCAAAATATTCAAGATGGCTCTATATTCTCCTCTGATACATTTGCCCTGTCCATCTACCAAATTTTGTCTTGCTGTCTTTCAGATACAATAAAAACAGTCCTTTATGGTCACCACTGAATAAAGAACTATTAAGACTGATCTTAAGTGTTACAGCTTTTAGCTTCCTTTGACTGCAAGGAGTCTTTTCAGGCTTTTGTTTAATTTGTATCTGCAATATTTTGTTATACTTGAGTCTCCACAGGTTTTGTCGGTGATCTTTCAGTTCACAGTACAAACATGCAAACAATCCGAGTTGATTTTGAAACACTTAATCTATTAATTTTCATTTAATTATGTTCTTGCTTGAACTGCTGGAGTCAGCAGTCTTTCCCCAGCATATAAGGATATTTTTCAGAGAGAAATACCAATAAAAAAATAAACATTAAAACCATATTTATATCTGAAGTTCACCTTTTTCTGGCAGTTTTCAAACAAATGCCTTTAGAAAGGAATAGAATTATGACCTGCTCTGCTGATAGTTTCTATGGCTTTGATGAGAAGTCTAAACTCAAGTGTCTCTTCCAAAGATCATAATCTTCATTACTTGGAGCAGTTCTCACCTAACTTCTGCAAAACAACATTTTCAGTACTTCTAGATTTTTTAGGGCTGTTTAGAACCGTAATTTCAATGGATGAGCTTTCATCAAAGTGTCTCTTATCTTTGTCTTCCTTCTCCCTTCTTAAGAAGATGCAGGATTTTTTCCTGAATATGCCTACCACATCACTACATCATTTTAAAAACAGAGTCTTCCTCATAATTGATTGGTTCAGCATTCACATAATGTATTTTAAGCAGACTGAGAATTCACTATGGCCTTGGTAAAAAAAAATTAAACCTTTCTTTTGCTACACTCATGACAAGAACAGTTAGTTCTGGACTGGAACTTAAAAGAGCTTGCCTCAATTCCTGGCTCTGCCACAAGTCTTTTTTGGGGAGCATAAACAATTTAATTTTCTCTTTACCTCAAGTCTCTAATTTGTTAATGGGGATATTATTACTTTCCATTTTTCTGACAGTTTTAATAGATCAAATACTCAGGACACATTTAGATACTGTAGTTGTACAGATCATATGTCTAGACACTTACAATTATTTAACATACAAAACTCAATAGATATGCTTCATATGTTTCATAGACAATAATTTAGTGATTATTGCAAGGGAAAACTGAAAAAGAATTTGAAGGATGTGAAAGATGGAATGTGGTTCTAAATAGGATTTTGATATTTTGTGCGTTGTAACCTTGCAGAAGTTAATATTCTGAATTTCAGTGTTGTTTCTAATTTTCAATTGGAATATTTTTTTATTTTATTTGCTATATTAAGTAGGATGTAGGTTACATTTCTTGTATATGTCCAGGTTTGCTAGGTTAAACACAGAGATGTTAAAATCTAGCAAAATTGTACTTGACAGTAATGACCACGAAGTGTTGGCGAAGTAAACCTTTGGCCAAAACTGCTGAAGTTCTGCTTTCCACTCAGTCATTAAAATCTTTAAGAGCATTCTAAAAGATCTCTGAGTTCTCATGATTAATTTCCTGTAAATTTCTTGTATATCAAGGAAAATATTTTGTAAGATTTCTGTAATATTTATTGGAAATTGATTCATTCAGTATGGAACACATTTATTAATGTAACAACAAACCAATTAAACTCAGAGTTCTGAATTTCACCAGTGAGTAAGAAGAGTCCTCTTAAGTGAGTCATTTGTATTCCAGTAGGAAAAAAATCAAGCCTGGCTGCTGTAACATGGATAATTATTTAAGTTTCCAATAGAAATTCAGAGTCATTCGAATGATAACTTCACTGGTAGTACCCCGATAGAGAAGCAGCATTTATTTATTGGCTGCAGTAGTATGTTACTTTAGCTACCGAGTAATTACCAGAGGTCACTCTTTGTCTGCAGGGAAACATATGTTCAGAAGTAACCCACCAGACATCTGTTTAGTTTACTAGACTCTGCTCTGTGTGTGGAAATGTTTCTGTGCAAATGTGTGGGTATAAATGAGCCCATGTTGTGTGTATTCAGCCAGTGTGATGATCTGAAATAATTCCTGCTGGGTTTGTGTTGCTTAATAAATAAGTTTAACTATGATTCATATGGTACCCCGTAACTCACTGATGAAGAGGATTTCAGGCTTGCATTCTGAGTACAAAGGGTGTCTCACTGAAAAATAACATTGATTTCTGATAACAGAGCCTAAATTTTCCTGGTGCAGTTTCTTCCCTCTAGACTATTTTTTTTCTTGAAACTTCATACTCTAAGCTTGCTGATAATCTTCATTGTCAGAATTTCTGTATACCCGTTTTGTATGTGCCTTTTCTTCTCAGTTTGGGAGCCCAACCCAGATGTACATCTGAAGCTTATACTTGGTAAGGAGCAGTGATGCTATCCCCAGACTCCTGCTAAACCTGATACCTTTGAAAGACTGCCTTTAAAGCAGAGCTCTCCTCTGGTTGCTGAGGAGAGAGTTTTCTAAGGCAGGGTGGTAGGATCTCTTTTCTTCTCAAAGAATAGGATTGGTCAGTTTATAGTGTTAATGAAGAAAATCTACTTAGTGTTTTAGTTCTGAAAAAGTACACAGAATAGAACATGCCAGATACATTGAATCCAGTAGCAAACTATCAAACATTGTAACATTTTGGATACAACATTGCATTACTTTAAAAATCAAGTATTTTCTCAGGCTTATTGTTTTCAAGGGATGGAGGTACCCTCTACTCTGCCCTAGTGAGACCTCACCTGGAGTAGTGCGTTTGGTTCTGGGCTCCTCAGTTCAAGAGGGACAGAGACCTACTGGAGAGAGTCCAGCGGAGGCTACGAGGGTGATGAGGGGACTGGAACTGCCTTATGAGGAAAGGCTGAGAGACCTGGGGCTTTTTAGTCTGGAGAAGAGAAGACTGAGAGGGGATCTAATTAATGTGTATCAATAGATGAGGTCTGGGTGTCATGAAGAAAGGGGCAACCCCTTTTCACTTGTGCCCTGCGACAGGACAAGGGGCAATGGATACAAGCGAGAGCACAGGAAGTTCCACCTCAACATGAGGAGGAACTTCTTTCCTGTGAGGGTTACAGAGCACTGGAATGGGCTCCCCAGGGATGTTGTGGAGTCTCCTTCTCTGGAGACTTTCAAGACCCGTCTGGGTGTGTTCCTGTGTAACCTGCCCTAGATTCTATGGTCCTGCTTGGCAGGGGGGTTGGATTCAATCTCCAGAGGTCCCTTCCAACCCCTAACATTCTATGATTCTAAGATTCTATAGTAGAGGATACCAGTCAGAATGAATGTCAAGAAGGAATGCTTAAAAGCTGTTTCCTATAATATATACCCAAGCCACTCCGCTCATGCAGAGAATGTGATTTCCAGGCAAAAGACTTGCACAGCTCTTTAGATTATAAATTAATCAGAACAGTGTGATTTCTGAACGTTTAATACATTGACTTTCAAGGAAATTAAATGCAGCATAGAATTTTATTGTCTTGTGTGACAAGACAAAGCTTGTAGTAAAGGTAAGTTAAGGAACAGCAGTTGGTGGCATGAATTTAAATAATAATCTCAAAAACATAGTCTTGACATGCTGGAATTGATATCAAAAAGCATACCAAAATGTTGGGATGCTTTTTAAGAACTTGCCCTGCCTGAAAGATTGCTTCTTAAAAAGAGGCAATCAGAAGAGGAATGATTAATAATGAGGGGAAAAAAAGAAAGAAAATGGCCATACAATAACAAATACTGCAAGAATAGAAAAAATGTCTTCATTGGTGTCTGTTACTCGAAATAGTAGTATATCTGTCTGCCTCAGCCCAGAGGCCTCGTGAAGTACTTGAAGAAATATGTATTTACTTGCTGTTGAAAGAATAAAAATCAGGTAACCGATGCAACAGAATTGTCTGTCTTCATCAGTTCGTTCCTTATTACTCTGCTCCTATAGTGTGAATGTCTCTCGTAAGTCTTGGCACTATTACAGTGAGATCATTGACCTGTGATTTTTATCTCTCTTTAAACCCTAAGAGAAACAAAGAGCAAGGCTTGTATTGAAAAGCTAAATAGGCAGTTCTTCCTGACCTGAAGACTGACCCTACCTCATTTGTCTCATCAAGAAGTAGAGATACTTAACTCCATTAGGACTTTACAGCACAGTAGGTAACTTAATCGCTTAATGGAGAAGCACACACCTTTGTATTTCTCTCCCCCCAGTAGTAAGAGTGGCTGCTTTTAGAGAGGCAACTTCTACATGGGTAATAACTTGTTTGTAACACAACCAAAGTCAGTGTAGCTGGAGTACTGCAATGGGAGCAGTGCTGAGGAGAGAGGCTCAGGTGGGAAAAGAATGTTTTGTTCTTGTTTTAAAATAGCTGAATTTTGAATTTAAAGAGAAATATGTGTCAAAGAAGCTGGAGCAAAGTGTTAGCAAGTGGTTTCTTGTAGGGCTTCTCAGTCCTTGTGTCAGGTTAGTTGAGTGTACATCTGCTGGCAGACTTGTGTCAGACGGAATGAAGTTCTTAAAAGTCTATTTTAACAGCTAAAGGAGTTAATTCTTGCTGTAACTGTCAAGATTCTTAAATTTTGTCAATGACATCTTTTAACTGTTTTCAGTTAGCAAAATGCTACATTGTACGTAGGCCAGTAGCCCACAGTTGAAGGTTCTGATCTCTCATACTCCCATTAGGAGTAAACTGATAGAATAGCTAATTTGACTCTTAGCAAATTACTGCTTGTCAAACAGGACACAGACTAAGCATTCATATTTGGTGGGATCTGCAGTAATGCCTCCTGAAACTTAAATTTATTTTGACTTGAAATGACTCAGAAGGCTAATGCCCTGACTGTAAGTTCATCTGATTAGTTGCTGGTGACTTTATAAACAGCATTAGCAAAGTCAGATTTTTCTTTGCGCTTTTGTAAATGTTGAGAAGAAAAAACGAAAGAGGAAAAAAAGGGGGGAGTTAAATCTGCAGTAGCGCAAGGTATGCTCGTGTCAGACTTACCTGAATGATTTAGGAGGAATTTGTGCTGAATCCCAAGGGCTCTCTCACAGCACTGCAAAGTTCTTCAGTATTTGAGACTATTGTGGTTACTTGCTGTGCTTTTATACCCTCCTTAAAGTACACTGAAAGTCATTTTATAGTTTATGCAAACCGTGGAAGTTTTATAATTAGTTTCAGAGAAGAGCAAGACTGGAAACCAACAGATAATTAGCTAGAAAGAATGAGTCCCCATTAGCAGCTGAAGAATTTGGTAGAGTTTCGCTTGGAAACCACATTGGCAGCTGCGTGCCAGTTCTGATGCACATTATGCTTCTGAAAAGGGAAACTCTGGCAAGTGATTTCCATCAAACAGCCAACTTGGTCCAGCTGGGCCATATGGAACCAGCAGCAGTGGCAGCCCTACTCTTCTTTCCCTTACTTCTTAATCCATATGGAATAGGAAGAAGCCAAGCTCCAGCAGAACTGGCAAGCTAATTTTGGTATCTAGCAAAGCTGTGCCTAGGCGAAAGAATACTACCTGGGGCATCGCTGTGTCTTATGAGCTCTTCTACAAGTTGTTGTAATGGTTCTCTGGAGATAGTGCTTTTGAAAGGGCTGGAATTATAGTCTCAGCTTGACAAGTTCCAGAATAGGGTAGCAGCCAAACAGTGCAATCGTATATTCCTCTACCACTTAAAAATAATGCATTGTTCTGTTCCTATCGGGATAGCTACGGTTTGTTGTACAACCTACAGTTATCATTCTTACGTCGATTATGTAATGGGTGCCATGAGAAATTTTATCCAAAAAAATTGGAAGATGCAACATGTAGCTCATCTGAACTGTTTTGTGTGCTGGGAAGGAAATGTGAGGAGAAAGATTATTTTGTAGTATTTTAGGATCAAAATTACATATTGATAAGGGAGATGATTGCTACTCTGAAGTTACATGATAATATGAGATTTTGTGAAATGAGAAAATGTTTGTCTCATCTGAGATGGAACTTACTTGTGCAACGTATTGTATCTCTTTTCTTAAAAAAATTACCTAATTAAAGAAGCACATGGTTGTAACGGACAAAAGATCAGATATTTTTTCCAAACTTCCAATTAATCTCTTTTGCAGAAAGTTGCCTAATAGAAAAGACTTTTTTTTTAAAGCGTATTACTTTTTAGTGGTTGCATCTATACTGTTCTGTACTGAGGTCTTCCAAGAAAAGAAGAATCTAAATTTGTCTCTCTATATATTTGCTGTCTTTTGGAGTTGGATTTAGAATGATAATGTGCATATTTCTAAAAAGAGACATCACATTTACCTGCCATAGAGCCGAGGCAGGGATAGGATACCTGCTAGTCCATCTGTCCTTACAGAAATAATGCTGGAAAAGATGGAGAACGTGTGGGAGTGTTTCCGAGGTGGGTCCTGGCATCGACGACGTGTGCAATTTCCAGGTGGGAATTAGCACTTGTGAAAACGTGCAGAAGAGAGGAGGGAGTTTTGTTTCCTTCAGCTGAGGGGAGATCTGAAAGAGCAGAAAAGGCAGCGATGGGTTCCTAACAGCTGAGGGAGTTGTTTGGGGTCAGGTGGCTCATATGCTGGATTGGCATCCACAGGCGGTTTCTAAATAAAACTTGCTGGTTTAGGCTAATCTGCTCTGCAGTGTTGTTATTAGATATTTCATCAATACAGGCTTTTCTGTATGGTTCAGCATCCAGAATTTCTTTTTTTTATGAAGTGTATGGTCTGAAAATTTCAGTCAATTCTAGAAAAACCTGAAGATCAGAGGAAACTTTAGGCTCCAAAAATTAGTCTCATTAGAATATCAGTAGCTGCTTTTTTGAGTGTAACTGCAATAAGCATCATGAGAATTTAGTGAGATTATTATGGGAATTGTTCCTCGAACTCAACTGCTTATTTGGCAAATAGTCCATTTGTAATGAGATGCTTTGTGCTACCATTCTCTTCAAAAATACTCTGAGATTCTGGTTTTTTTTATATCCAGTTCCTCAAATACTTTAACCCATTTAAACTCTTATGTAAAGGTGGGGGGAAGTAACTGTGAAGTTTGGCTTTAAGCAAATAATTCTGCTTGGTGAGATACTGCTAAAGAAAATGAGGATTTGGGGTTTTCTCGGTTGTTTTTTTTTTTGTGGTCAGTGCATGATCTTTTTTCATTTTTTTTTAACAGAAGATACCAATTAAAAAGGTGATACATGCACATATTGCATAAAGATTCTTTTTAGTTATTATCACTTTTTATTTATTTGCTGGTGAAAGATGGATTAGTTTAGAAATAGATATTGCAAGTACACAAACTACAATTTCAAAAAAAGTACTTGGCAGAAATAACTCAAGACATAAGCTTTCTGTAAAAAGAAATATGAAAGCAGTGGATGAGATTTGGCCAAAACTTATCCTCATATGCATATTTTCCCCCTTTTTTCTGTAGGATAGGCAAGAGATTGTGTACAATATTATGAACTCTGATTTTGACATAACCAAGTAAATACATTTGGTCTCTGTTTTTTTCTATCTGTGTGCTTTTTTCACTTTTTTGCATACTTTTTTTTTTTACAGTTACTGTCAGCATAGTTCTTACTGCTTTCTCTTTCATGCTAAGAGAAGATTAATAGTATACGTAAGAAATAAAAGAGAGGTACTATATGAAGTTTGACTCTCAAAAGGAGTCTTATAAACCATGGACTCTGACAGAAGCATGCACTTACTGTTACTGTTTAGTATTTATTTAAAAGCTGCCAGCCTGCCAGTGAGGTTGGTACTGTCCCCAGAGAAGAGAAGCTTTATGCCATTGCCAAGTAGCATCTCTTTGATTAAACGCATCAATTAATTCTGCTGTAATCTAACAAAATGGGGTCCTTTTGACTTTAACCTTTCTTAATGTGGCATGTCTGTTGCAAACAAGAATGTTTTTAATTGAGGAAATAATGCTGTGCACACCAAAGAATACTACGTTTTCTAGTAGAGATGCAGCAAACTAACCTGCTAAAATATTCTGCAGTGTGTTCTGGAGTGGGTTTAGGGAGCACTGTTAGCCAGTATCTTTTATTTATCACTGATAACCAGTGTTGTTGGAAGACTTGTAGGCCTCAGGTTGTGCTGCGTTTGGGCATTTGAAGACCCACCGTAAATCTGGAAGAGTAGTGTGTGCTCCAGTCTAATTCTCAACTATGTTCTACCAAGTGAAAATTTTCTTACAACTTCATCCTTGGATTACCCTTTACACCTTAATCCTTCGTCTTGCCCCACTGATGCCCAAGAAGACACAGCGGTTTATGCTGGATGCTGAAGCTGTGTTGTACAGCGTTCCTTTCTCCATATTATTGCGTGCATATGATGGACCGAATTCCTAAAAAGTTACTGTGCAAGTCCAGGTGTGTGATACTTGAAGCAAACTTAATGAAATGACAAAATTTCTCAACGTTCTGTGATCCTCCGTGTTGTAAGATGTGATATGTATGTGCCCAGGTAACTACTGGAAATCTGTAATGAAGGGATAGGAAAATACCGTGCCATTTCCCTTTTTCATCTATTTCTAATAGAATCCGATAATTACTTGAAAGCAGAGAGGATTAATGACTGAAACAAGTCAGAGTGGCATTTATAGACCTACATTAAAGTTACCTGATGTGGTGAAGCATTAATCAGAATTTACAAGGAGGAGCAATTTTCATGTTTCGGTTTTGATAGAGGTCAAAGTTGGGGGTTTCTGTTTGTTTCTTTAACAAGACTTTCCTGCAGGCTAACATGGGCTGAAGAAATGCTTGCATATTGTTTTAAATATACAAGGTAACAAGTTAAAATAAATGAAATTAATTGAATCATCAAACTCAAATTTTTCAATATTTCTGTTGAAGTGCTGCAGTGATAAATTAAGTGGAAGCCAGACTGACAGAAAAGAATGTACCTTAAAATTGCCTTTTTCACTGTAATCTAAAGAAAGAATCAGTGAAGAAGAAAAAATGTGAAGTTACGGCAGTGCTTTTAGCTTTAATTAATAGTGAATATCAGCAATATTGAATCATTCTTTAAGTGTTGCAGTACTCTGCAGTGTGCTAGTATGTGCTGACTATAAAGGTGTTTGCGATTGTACAAACCTGCAAATCTCTGATGAACTAACACAGACAAATACTTGTGACTTCTGGTTTTGCTGAAGGGATGCTCAGGAAAAACATCTATCTGGCTTCTTTTTTTTTTTTCCTCCTTGTAAAGCCGCTCCAAGTCCTACATTTATAAATCAGTGAACAATGTCATGTAATGAAAAGTATGTAATCCCATCAACTAAAATTGAGATGTTTTATAAATTTTTATGATTGGTTTATGAAGATGCTTACTGTTCTGCCACCCCCCTTGTGATTTGGGCATGATTAAATGTTCTAGCTCTGAGTTTTAACCAAGAATTAATGCTGATTATTTTTCTTTAGCCATTAACGCAGGTTAAGCTCCTCACACATAAGACTTACTGAGGTTTTTGCCCTTCTAAATGCTACAGTGCATCCTGTTTTATTACAAACTATTTTTTAACAACCATGAAACACTGTGTGAAGACTTTTTCTATAGAAGCTGAGATGTACTTTTTATGGTACATACAGGGAAGATGTGCCAGCAAGAGACACAGAGTTGCCTGTTCCTTTTTCATGGTTTGTGTGGTAAAAGGACATATCCACATTTGGAGTGAAAAGTCTGAATCTTTTAAATCGCTAGAGAATGGGATCTGGTTTAGTCTGAGTAAGAAAGGCTCTTTATTTCTTCTGGAACTGACAAAATGATGAGTTAAATGCTGATAGTGCACTGACTTGGCAGGCAGATGCTACAAATATAGTATGCTGAAGAGTAATTCACTTGCAACCTTGGACATTAACTATAGACTATTCTGCTAAGAAAAGACATGGTTGGCTGATGAGTTTCTCCTTTGTGTCTTAGTCCAGATGCCAAAATGTGACTTTTGTGTGTGCTAGGAAATGAGTATATGGCTTGAGCAGATTTGGGCCTTTATATACAGATTAGAAGCCATGTCGAAAACAGAAAAATACGTTACTTTTTTCTTCTTTTTTTCCTTTTCACTGTTTCTCTTTACATTTTCTCTTTTCTTTCGAACTGATGAAGCCTGTAATGATGAAGGTCCTCAGCTGCTCTGTAGTAATAGGACCACAGGGCTCAATCCAGCAAAATGCTGAGCACTTTGAACCCAGTGCAATAAAGCACATAAGTACATACTTACAATTAGGAATGTGGTTGGTTGCAGTGGGGATTTCCATTTAACTACCTGCTTGATTTCTTTCTGGGTTAGAAGGGAAAAAAACAATGTAGCATCTTCTAGAGAGAAGCTCCTACTAAGAATACATTTATTTAGTAGTTACTGTTGCAGTTTTTGGGTTCTACCTGTAGAAGTCATTGCTGTTTGGTGTTGAGTGATCTTGGCTCATCTAATGAATACTTGAAATACTTTTATGCCAGGTTAATCCATTCCTTATTAGCCTTTAAAAATTTTTCTTTAAATTTCTCTAAGTTGACATAGATTTTTCAGTAGTCTAATAGGATGCATGATGATTTTGTAATCCTTTGTTACATAAAATGGAACCACTTGGTCAAATGAGCATAAGAATTGCAGTATTTGGTGTAAGTAGGGGTTCGGTTAAGTCAGGTTGCTACTTCTCCGACTGTTGTTCATGTGATCATTGCATGAGCAGTATCCAAATGCGCAATTACCACTTTTAAAAATTAATGAGCAGTTCTGAGAGGTCAGTTCATTGTTGTTTTTTGACCCAGTGGGTCCTTATCAGAGAAGGAACATTTCCCTGTTTCCCATTTGAGGGAATGGAGAAAGACTTAGTCCCTGATGCCTGGTACATGGTTTTAACAAGGCACATATTCACAAACCATCACCAGTAAGATACCATAACTCAAATGCTGTAAACACTGGGAGAGCAGGCTTGTCTAGCGTGTCGTAAGTTGAGGACCTAGAATTGGTGATTGTGCTATCTGTAGCAACCATAACACGTCTGGGGGATATTTTGTCCAAGAAAAGACAAGAAACTTGTGGAATATGTTATGTTATTATGTCTCAACATAATAACATTGAGATGAGCAGTAAGGATAACTTTATGAATTCTTCGGAATTGTCTCAATGCTAATTGTAGAGTAGAATAAAGGGGTCCAAGGTTTTGTTTTACTGTTGAAAATAGCAAGGAATTTCTGATGGTATCAAAAATTTCATGTAGTACAACTCACCTCAGTACCCCAAAAAAGTAAACTCTAATGAAACATAAAGCAATTAAAGGTTCCCTTTATCTTACTGTGGGGTTAAAAGAGCAAAATTCTGGGAAAGACAATCCAGTTCTAACGTTGTCACAGGAAGAGGTAGTTCACAAGCCTGAACTTTTCCATGATACCATCTTGATTTTTCTCTTAATTTGCAGAGCATCACCTGCAACTTCCACAAGCCTGCAGTTGAATTCTACTAGACTACTGCAAAGTGGCTGAGATTTCTTGGAATTGCTGCTCCAATTATGGTTAAAATTGTACTAGGGAGAAGTAGTGTCCTTGTCATAACTTTGGGGAAAAATTGGACGTTTGACCTTGTACCCAGCCATCTAGGTGCTTCTACCTTTCAGGCCAACTTGACATCTCGGGGCTTTATTGCACATTTTCCTCGAGGCACTGGTGCTTTCATTTTGCTTGATTTAGATTAACAGAAATGTTTTGATTAAAAGGACCAGCCAAAGCTAACTTCAGTGTTTACCCTGAAGCATGATCTATGTGAACACATGGGGTTTATTCATCCAACCATTACAGAAAATGGCTGTAAAAAGATTATTCTTATATTCACTGATTTCACTGTAAGTGAAGGCCCCCAGCCTTCCCCGTGGGCCTGCTGTTACAAAGAAAGGTAGAGATTGAAGAAGAGGGGAAGACTTGTATGTCTAACTCAAACATGTCAAGCGTTCACTTCTTTACTGAAGAAGAATAATGCATTTAATTAGACTATCATTGTGACAAATTGGTTGTGATGAGGCCGTCTCTCTCAGGAGAGTGATGCTAATCTTTTGTGTAGTTTAAAGGCTCTCCTGTGTTGGCATGATAACTAACCTTTTTGAGGCCGTGGGAAAACAAGAAATTCTTCCTATTAGAAATGGTTGGATACTTTAATTGCTTTCTATATGTACTCTTTTAAATGAGGAATGGTTTTGAGGACATGACAGTTTTGAAGAACTAAATCCCATTAATGCCTTAAGCACTGCACAACTCAAATTGTGTCTAACCTGTACCCTTGCAGTCAAGTGCTAAACCTACAGTTTAACTCTCCTGTACAGCAAGGACAGGATTATGCACCTGAGAAAGCTGATCCAGAAAGTTACTTGGTGACTAAAGGATCATCTTGAACGAGCTGAAAGGAATCGCAGAGCAGTATGGCACATGCTTCACAACGGAGACCTTCTAAGCCACTGAGTGCAGGTGTTGGTACTTCTGCTCTGCAGCACCCAGAATCCCCCCCTAAGAAAAGGTGCTGACAATTATTTTTTCCTGATATTCAGCATGCCCATTCCACTTGAGAGTGTGGCTTGCACTGCACCCCATCCAAACATTGATCAATCTAACAATTAGCAAATTCTTCACTGATCTCTATAATAATATTTTCTCCTACAGGGCTTGGCATAAAGAGAAATAAAGTATTATTCTGATGCACTTGAAGAAAATTTTGAATGTTTGCTTTAACCTGACAGGAGTGGTCCTTTAGTGTCTTGCATAGTTCAGTAAAAATAAACACTGCTGCCAAGACTATTGTAGATAATGCTGGATTGATACATTTCATCATGAAAGACAGAAGACCAAATAGGTCATCAGCCCTTGGTGAAACATGTACACACTTCTGACACATCACTGTTTCCTCAAGACAAATATTTTACCGTTTGTAATGCTCCATCTTAGCCTTTTCTAAAGGCCAGCTGCACTCTTAACTCCCTCTCTCCCCCTCCCAATATCTTATTTCCTAAACTTTTGACCATTTTGTTGGTCTCTGGTCTGTCTTTGTCTTCTGTGCCTCCCGAGGCCTCACTGGAGCTGAGTGAAGTCATGGTCTTCTGTCTGTCACATGCAGCTTTGTTAGTATTTCTGAAAACACTGGTAGTTTTGAATCTCCATATTGTAGAAAATAATAACTTAAATTTTAGGGAGCTATGGTCATCTTTTTGAATTGAATTTATGTAGCTTCAAAAAAAGTTGGTGTCGGTTCCCTACTGTCCTGTGTTACGTCTGTCTGTAGCAATGATCTCTGGGGAGGCAGCTGTGTGACGCTGAGGAGACTGAGACAGTAGAAGCATCTGAAAGATGGCATTGATGAATAAGTGTTACCCTAGGTTAGGCTCTAGATCCAAAGTGACCAAATCCCTGGAGGTGTTCAAGGCCAGGTTGGATGGGGCTTTGAGCAAACTGGTCTAGTGGGAGGTGTCCCTGTCATGGCAGGGAGCCTGGAACTAGGTGATCTTTGAGCCCTTCCAACCCAAACCATTCTATGATTCTGTAATAAATATACTGGAGAGAGACTGGGAATGGGGAAGGAGCCTGTTGCTAGCTCCTTAGAAAGCAGGGACACTTCTGTGAGAGCACTGCCTGAACTCGCTATTCAAGGTGGTCTGAATGGCATCCAGCCAGTGGGCACCTCTCATGTATTTATTACGAGCAGAAGACGCAGACACCTGTATGGTACAGCTGGGGCGTGTGAGGATGAATATACTTTGCTGGAATGTTAATTAGCTTTTGTAAGTAGCAACTAAAGCTGAAGTAGTAAGTAAACTATTAAACTGACAACCACGGCGCAAAAAGCACTAAAGGTCACAGAGGACTGTTGGATGTGTGGTAATTATTTTCTACTGTTACATCCTGAGGTGTCAGCTGTACCTGCAGAAATCAGGGAGATTATGTTTCTAGAAAGACCTCTTCCTGCAGATTGACCCTCGATAGCGTTCTAGGAAAGAATCTGCAAGGACTTTCGCATGTTTACAAGGTGAATACATGTTGAATTAACTCTCTTATCCCAACCAATTAAAAACTAGTTGTATAACACTGAAGTTTATATTGATGAACAATTAATCAGATGAGTAGCCCTGTTGAATAAAGGCTTAAAGCAATAGATTTATTGGGAAAATCGTTATGTATCTAGACAGTTGATATTGCAGAAGGAATTATTTATTTATGTATTTTTACTGTAAATGAAATAGACCTCAGGACACGGTGAAGATAAGAATGCTTGTGTGAGCTGATCTTTATATAGCCACTTAAATATTATGTGAATTGTTCCTATATAAAGTTACAAATGTGGAGGCTCAATTGCAAGTCTTCCGTGCTGTTGGCCCTTCCAGTGAGCTGCTGGGACAGATAAGCAACTGGAGCTGCCGTGCGCTTGCAGCATTGCCGATTAACCTCGCCTGCGTTGTACCTAACAGAGAAACGGTGTCATGTCCCTTCAACCTATGTTTGTTAAATATAGCATCTGGTAAAATAAAGGGAGTGAGCGTGTATGTGAAAATAATCAGCTTGAAACACCTTGTTATTCAGACAGAAGGATATCTGTTTCCTCCCAAAGATCAGATGCAGGGGCTTGAATAGTCCCGTGGCTGCCGCGCACAATGCTGTCGTTACCTCTAGCAGCAAATGAAGCATATGTGCCCGTGAGATAACTTCAAGTTAAGAAAATTCCATTTTCCAATGCTAGTTTCAGAAATCACGATGTGTTTACATGCAATATGTTAAAAGGCATTTTGCTGTATCATTTCGTAGGATGTATTGTTTCCCCCAATACATGCTGGGATTTTGTACACTCACAAACTGATCTCATTTGCTGGAGTCAGAGGTTAGTTGATATTCCAGAATATGTAAACATCTGCTTAATGAGATCTGATTGCTGTGATCCTATTTAAATGACTGAACTTTGGCAACAATTTTTATGCTGTGCTGTATCTTGATATTAATCTAGTTACTTCTGAAGGCGGACTTCAGTTTTTGCAGGAGATAGAATCATTATTTAGAAAAGCCATCTCTTTTCCCTCTGCCCTTCCCCTTTCCCAGATCTCTCGCCTTCCTGCTATGTTCAAGCAGAAGTAAGTGCAAATGTTAATAGAAAGTTATAAAGCATATTTCAAAGGAAACACTCGGAAAGCAAATGTTTACTTGAAGACTGATCTGTAACTTGGAATTTTTTTAATAAAATACATCCTAATTGAGAGGAGACCTATCAAAACTTTTTCTTTGCAGAAGGAACGCTGCCATCATAGAATAAAGAAATGAAAGCCATACTAGCAATAATTTAATGCATGTAGCAAATAGGGAAACATGATGGAGTTTTGCAAAAGCTAAAAACCCAAGAATAACAACAAAAATCCATCCTAAAAAACCCCAAAGAAAGTACACCACTGAGACTTGCTCCAAGAGGTGAACCAAAATAGACTTTGGCAGTTGCAAACGAGCTCTTCTTTTCTTCCGCACGCTGCAATGTGACATTTGTGTGTTGTGGTCACTGATAACTGCCCTTATTCCTCCCTTATTTTCATACTCCTGGATAAAAGGTCAGTGGCATTTCTGGTCAGGCTGGTTTATGTCTGAGCTCATGACATAGGCTACCTGGCACCATTCAAGTGAGGTGGCTACTTATCCATCCTACCACAGAAGCACAGCAGATGACGTGCTGTCGTTTCCAGTATGTATGAAATGAATTGTAATGCTTCCCTGGGAGCTACCCAGATTTGCAGGTAGAGCCTGTGAGTATCCATAAATCCCTGGCTGAAATGTCCTGCTGCAGATAGGAATGGCTGTGCAGCACAGGACTGCTCCCTCTCCAGTTTCTGCACAGTTCTTTCTGTAACAGTTCGAGATTCCTCATAATGATTTTTCTTTTCCAGTAAACTGCAGTACTTGCCTTCAGAGAAGACAAAGAAAGATGTGCAGAACTGTGATCCTGAATATTTAAAGCAGTTTCATGATGTCTTGTCTATTTTTTCCAGTTTAAGCTGAATAATTGAAATTGCATATGGAACTAATCTTTGTCTTTTTGAGAGGAATTTTTGAGGACTCTCTTAAGCATGACACTGGAAGTGAATGCACTGGGTGTCACAACAGCAAACAAATGATGGTATAGATTCCTATGTTAAAGTGTAAGCTGCTAAGCTTTTCCTCTTTGTTCTACAGTTTTAGAAGCTCAATCTTTCCGCTGTTTGCTGGGTGCACAGTATATT
This sequence comes from Eurystomus gularis, assembly GCA_013400335.1. Taxonomy (NCBI): domain Eukaryota; kingdom Metazoa; phylum Chordata; class Aves; order Coraciiformes; family Coraciidae; genus Eurystomus; species Eurystomus gularis. The sequence continues at coordinate 204,352 of VZZY01025678.1, read as the reverse complement.
TCAGTCAGCTATTTCTGATAGGGCTGATTTTTGCACATTTCCAGCTAAACACTGCAGGAAATTCTGTGCATACCACTTTCTATACAAAAGGGTTTTTAAACAGAGAGAAGTATCATCCCCTACTAATACAAGGAGAGATAAGAACCACATGTGTGTCCCTACGTGCAAAAAAGGAATTCTTTTAATAGATGGGTAGAATTTGATATACACGGACTAAGAGCAAAGTCTTCTGCCTAGAACTGCTCCCAGAGTTATTTCCTGAATGTGCCCCATCTGACCAATGATTTAGAATTGGGATTTAATGTGAAATGACCTTATAGATTAATTCAATAAGAATGTATCAGATCACAACATTACTAAGACTTTTGGGGTCACTATTTAAAGACATAAATAATTCTCTTTAAAATTGCGAGCACTTAACAAAATAATTCCTTTAGCTGTAGCCTGCAGCTCAGCACTGCCAAGTCCTTTGGTTTTCCATCTTTTACCTACCCCGACCCTTTCTTCCAAGGGTCATGCAGTCCTTTACCACCGTGTGGTAAGAGTAGAGAAGCTGGGCATATCTTCTCTGCAGTTCTGAACGATTTCCATCGGGAATAGCACAGCAGCTCTAATGAAAAATAATCTGTGTTTCTGACTTGAGTGTGTTGCGTTAACTTCCATGGGTTTTCTCAAGAGCTGCTGCTCTTACGTGTAGTATACAATTCAAGTGGTGGATTTTTTTAAAGTAGTATTGTTCTATAACATCAAAAATCAAATTCTTTATGACCCAGAAGCTTACTGGTTAGCTCAGCTGTGTTTGCCGCTGAGAATTTCAATCGTTCGTTCTTAGCTGGCTTCTTTTAGAATCAGTCTTGGGAGCCCATAGAAATTCAGCAGTAAGCCACTTACTTGGGAGCCAGGAGAGACACTTCAGAAGAGCTTTTCTGATAGTTTATAAGCACTGCCATGATGCAACACCTGCACAGTTATTTTTTTTAAGAGCTCCTTCTATAAACCTAATGTACAAACAAGTATTGTATATGGCATTAGTTTGTTAGAATTGCTGCCTCTACAGTGCTTAAGAGCTGTTGTAAGATTAAGGCTTAAAGGACTTTGTTTTGTGTGTGGTTGATGGATTCTGCAGAAAAATGGGGCTGTTGTTATAGGAGCATTAACTGTGTTCAACTGTTTGAGTTAAATGTGACAAAGCACTACTGCCAAAATTATACATTGGGAATTTTGAAGTGGAAAGTCAAAGGTTGCCCTCTAACAAGTACCTACAGGAATTCCTAGTTAAGTGTCGAGTTATTTTGTTGGGTTTTGTTTTAATCTGTTGACTAGGCATCTATTATGTTAGAGCCAAATTTGTGCTTTAAAAATAAACAGATGGATTTTTAATTTTTTCCTGATCTCTGCTGGGTTTGTGCTATTGACCATGGGAAAAATGTTTTTATTAATACCTCTTGGTTTCAGAACCTCTTTTTGTCAATATCTATTTGACAGAGTTTTCCTTACCGGTTCTGTTACACACTAAGTTTCTCAACACTCAAACGTAAAAGTGGGAGCCGGGTATCTACGTTAAACATTTCTTGAATAAGTTTCAAGTATTGGACAAACCTTCTCAGACCTGAGCCATTTACTCAGCTTTTTTCTTCTACTTCCTAATCAGCTGTCTGTAGTAACATATATGCATCTTCTTTATCCGGGGAGGTGAGATTTGCATTATCCAGGAAGAAAACCACAATCCTGGATACATCCTGAATATGTGCTGTTTTTTTAAATTTTTTTTTTGTTTCCCTCTGCTTATTCTTTGCCAGTTCTTTATCTCGGTCTTTTCTGCGCTGACCTTTCTCACTGGCACAGTGGACTTCTTACCTTCCCTAATAAACCTAGAAGGTTGGTCTAAAGAAGAGATAGGGTGAACCAAGTTGTTTGTTCCAGAGTCTCTGCTCAATTAAAGGTTAATTGGTAAGAAACGGGCAAAAGCTGCAGTGAGAGGATGAGTGTGCACAGCATTGCTGGCCTGCAAGAGGTGATGAAGGGAGTTTTGAAGACTAATGGTAGTGCTGGTTTATATAAAAACACTTCAAGATTATGCTGAAGCATTTTGGAATCCAAGGCATGGTAATACTTGGCAAATAGTGGACTCTGGAAAGATAGCTGTTCATTAAGAATTAGATCTAGAGAAAAAGAAATGGAATGTCCTTTACATGCAGAGCAGGTCAGGGTCTGGAAGAGAAGTTGTCAAAGGTTGAGTTTTTTGTTAGAAGGCTCATTAGAGTTTGTTACAAAATTCTTTGGCTTGTTGCAGAGGGAAATGCGAAGGAAGGATTTAAATAAAAGCTGCTTAAAACTGTCATTGTGCTTCTTTGCTAGTAGATAATGCAATTTTACTTTTTCCCTTTCTTTCTCTTGTTTTTGCTTTTCTTTTTAATGAATGCTGATCACCTGGCTTGCAAATAAGTGACCTTATCAAACAACGTGCTTTTCATCAGTTGCTTTCATCTGTCCTGGAACACTTAATTTAAATAGGTAGAACTTATTTTTCCATTGATTTGAAATTTTTAGAGTAATTTCCTTTTCCCCAATTAACCTCAGTGTGAAGTCTTCTTCTTTACAGTGCTTGATATAATCACAATAGACACGCAAATTTCCCTTCTTTCTTTTCTTTAACTTTTTGTGTGTGGTTTTTTTTTCAGGTAGATTATCACAAATGAAGTTAGACTTGCTTTCAGACTTCTCTAGTGCTATTGTGTAGTCCATGATGTACTCAGCTTTTGGTTGCATGTTTGCATGCAGACTTAGCTTCTAAATTTTTAGCTGACCTTTAAACACACAAAAAGAATCCAGGGATTGGATACTCATTCTATAGAAACACTAGGCCAGTGATAAAATTTGGTCTTTCCAGCCTGCTAAGAAACCAAATTCCTAGGATTCAAATCCTGAGGAAGACTGTCAGATAAATGTCATGTGAATATTCATTTCAAAAGCTAAGTAAATGAAGTATATGTATCAAGAGAAGCGTGGCCAGCAGGTCAAGAGAGGTGATTCTCCGCCTTTACTCTGCTCTTGTGAGACCCCACCTCGAATACTGTGTCCAGTTCTGGTGTCCCCACCAGAAGAGAGACATAGATCTGTTGGAGCGTGTTCAGAAGAGGGCCACAAAGATGATCCAAGGGCTGGAGCACCTTTGCTACGAGGACAGGCTGCGGGAGCTGGGGTTGTTCAGTCTTGAAAAGAGAAGACTTCGGGGGGACCTACTAGCTGCCTTCCAATACCTGAAGGGAACCTACAGGAAGGCTGGGGAGGGACTTTTTACAAGAGCATCCACTGATAGGACAAGGGGTAATGGGTTTAAGTTGAAGGAGAATAGATTTAGATTAGATCTTAGGAAGAAATTCTTCAGTACGAGGGTGGCAAGACTTTGGAATAAATTGTCCAGAGATGTTGTGACTGCCCCCTCCCTGGAGGTGTTCAAGGCCAGGTTGGACAGAGCCTTGAGTAGCCTGATCTAGTTGAGAGGCGTCCCTGCCCATGACAGGGAGGTTGGATTAAATGATCTCTAAGGTCCCTTCCAACCTAGGCCATTCTATGATTCTATGATATCACCAATGTTGGTCGTCTTTCCCAGCTTCTACCTTAGAGTGCTTCTAAAGCTGCTCTTGTTCTTTTTCTACCTTTTTTGTTTTGGTTTGTTTTTTTCTCTGTTTGAAAAGGTTTGTCTTTTTCTGCTTGTCAGAAGTAGAATTTAAAAAATGAGAAGGTTATCCACTTATAAGAACTTTTCTTCTTGAATGAAAGAAGACAAACAGCTCATCATTCATCCTTGTTCCACTGGCAGGTCACCAAGGTGAGCTGAGAAAGCCAGAGATTGCTAGCCTCTTATTTCCCAAATTATTTACTGGCATAAGCATGCATCAATAAAATAATTGGAGCATATATTATTAAATAGCACAAGGAATGAGAAAAAGAAGAGGTTCATTTCAATAGAAAATTCTCTTAAGTATTCAGGACGGCTACCAGAATACAGTACCTGTGCAGACCTCTTTTCTTGGCTTTCACAACAGCCGATACAGGCTGTCCCGTCAGGATACAGCACCAAGACAGTGTTTTGTTGTGCTCAAGGCAAAGAAAGCTGCCTTGCATGACGGGAACAGGAAGCATTTTGGTATGTCCGTGTAGCCTAGACTTAAATTTGTATTTAATTTCTGTTCTCCCAGTGAACTTACTGGAAGGTCAGGGATCAAAATACTGAGGTTGATTTTACTATGTTTGTTAATTTTCTTCATTAACCTGTATGTTGCCAAGATACAGGTGTAAAAATATAAAAAATGTTATTTTCTTTTTATTGGTGATCTTCCTACTGTATCAGTGGAATTAGCTGATGTGAAAATGGCTATTGCCATGAGGTGCTTTCTCATTATTCTGCTTTATCTACCTGCACTTAAAGCCTAGGATTCATTTTATCTCTAATAAAGAAACCCTGTACAAAATTAAAAGCCACCATTAAATTCAACTGGAGAAAACACCATTATTAATTTGAAGGGAGTGGTTTGCTGAACTGAAGCCATTGACTTATGGCCAAGTGGTTGGTTATACAAGCGTGAAGCAACCAGGCAGACTGAAATCACTCTCAGTGCTTATCGGCTGGTAGAACATGCAGAGGTTTTTGCTTGCACATCTGGTCACACAGTTGTTAGGGAGCACGTGGATAGCAACAAAAGCATGTTCTCTGCTGTTATTCATGCTGCTGTTGCGTGCAGCAGCAACATTGCCAAATCAATGTTTTGTAATTAAATGTATGGCGTTTAAAAGCAGTGATGCTGAGCGAATCAGAGAATGCCTTTTTCTTTGTATGAGCTGTGGCCTGACAGAATGCTGGATCATCATGTGTATGCAAAAAAATTAGACGAGGTACTTCAGTTTCTCCTCCCTGAACTTTTCCTCCCCCTTTTTATAAGGTAAGATACTATCAAGACCTCATTTGAGCTGGAGGATCGTCTTTTAATTGAGTAAAAATGAGTCTGTCAGCCATGTTCAAAGACAAATCTTTACTCTGAACTAATGAAATTGTCTTGAGTTATTATTATTATTGTACTATAACTTCAGAAGTGAGGTTAGCATTTACAGTCAAATGCTCTAGAACAGTTTGTACAGCTGCTGTGTCCAGCTGTCAGCAGACTTCCTAACAGAATTGGGAGATTATTTATCTGCTTTGCTTAAATATTGCAAATTGGAAAATGCTAATGTTTCAGTGAAATCTTGTATTTTCATTCTATCCTCTTTATCCTCAAAACGTTCATTTTATCTACTTTATCCTTTCATATCTCGTAAATTATAGTTTCTGGGTGTAGAAGTAGTATCTTCTTGCTTGTAATGTATGCAGACTAATGCTTGGCAGCAGTTATTTCCTGGCTAATCAGCTCTTGTGATCAGATACTGCAAACCACCATTTAATGGATGTTCTCTGAGCTGTGGTGCATCTATGGAAAGTCCAAATCTTGCAGTAAGGCGTACCCAGCGATTGTGAGGCAGATGATATACATTCCACAAGAAGCGCTTGTAGGCACTTTGGTTTTGAGGTCTCAAGTGCTGAAGGGAGAACCGAATAGTGTGGAACAGACATTTAGTGGTAGGTCTGCACTGGTTCTGTAAATTTAGTGGCTTATCCTCCATTTAATTTTTTTGTTCTCCTTTGTTCATTCTCTCTGTGCATTGATAAAATGCTGTCTGAATAGCTAAGTGCAGTTGAGGTATATTTTTCTCACTTAAAGAGCGTATCCCAGCCTTGTCATGTCTGTAGCCTCTCCCATCAGCTCCATGAAGGGTTCACCGCCATATGTACATAGCAAGAAAGAAGCGTCAGTGAAGATGCACGCTAACCAAATAACCGCTCTACTTACTGATTTATTTACACAGACATCTTGAGAAATCTGAAGAGCACTTATTTTGTCATGTTGGAGATATCACTGTTTCGTATTCTTCATTCTGTTTTATTTCCTTATCGTAGTAAAATTGTCTTCATACTGGGGTGGAGGTATATGGGGGAGAAATGTACTTTTTAATTGAATTATAGGTAATACAAGTTGATCTTTAAAACAAAATCTATTTATTTGCCTGATTTTTTTTTCCTTCCTCCTCCTCCAGTCTTTATGGGTTGACAAGTCAGTGTAATTAGAACTTTTGAATAAATCTTCTTCCTTCATTTCCTCCTAGATTTTTCTCTATGTACTTCAGTCATATTGCAGGAGTTGACATGTATATAAATCCCACTCAAATCAAAGAGAAATTAAACATTGATAAGGTTATGCCATAGCTTAATAAATGTAAGTCCTGATATCTCAGGTAAATGGTGAGTAAAGGAACACACAGCTCCACGCAAGGAAAGATTTCTCTGGGAATATGTGTTTAAACTTGGTGGGGATTTTTCTATGCTCGTATTAAGCTGCTAGAATTACTTGGCAGATGCTCTTGAGCCTGATTTATCTACAACTCTATTTGTTTTGTTGTTTTTTGGGATTTTTAGATCTTACTATATTTATCTGAGTTTCCATGTTGTTTGAGCAGGGAGCTAGAAGTCAGAGAGCAGTACTCCTCGAGCGAGCCCGACGCTGCTCCGGCAGTGTTGTTCTCAGGAGACCTAGCGAAAGTCCTGCCACGTCAAACAAAGATGATGCCAGTGTGTGAGAAGAAAACAGGCTGAGTAATAACCACTCACTGACTGAGATAAAAAAGCTGGGTCTTGTTAAACATCCTGTTATGTTCGTGGAGCTAATAAGCTGTTATACGAGAGCATTTCTTCACCTAAGCTTTATTAAATTACATGCAATTATATCTAGGGGATGTGAAAAAATAAAACATACGTTACACTTATGTACTACAGAATAACGAAACCCAGAATATAATTGTTAATGTTGGGTTTCTATCTATTTAATCACATGCCTGCTTTTTCAAAGACGTGAAGTAGAATTTGGTAGTATAAGGAAAGGTTTTTATTGATGGAATTTGTGATTTCATAGTAATTTTTGGTTTTAGTTAGCAATACCTGGAAGAGCCTTGCACATGTACATTGAATGGATTAACTTGCTAAAGTTTGAAATTTGGACTGAGTTTTCCCATTTACAAGTCAAACACCTGAGAGTTTTGTAGTATTAATTTTACTTGGCAGTTTTTTGTGTTTACATGTGTAGTATCATCAGAAGTGTTTCTAGCTTCACCTGTGTGTCCCTGAAGGTAAAAGCCAGATACTTTGCTTACACTGTTCTCATTACTGGGTACATTTGCATTGAAACAAGATAATTACAATGCCTTCTGCTTACAGTAGATTCCCCATGTACTTTCAATTAGATACAGCCTCCTTGATTTCATTTTGTGAACAATTACATAGCTTGCTATGCGATGTTAAATAGTTTGTTTTTCACCCCAGAAGTGTGTGGAGTGATTCATAAATAGGATAGGAGCCTAAAATCACTTGGTTTGTGTAAAATTGCAGATGGTGAAAAGCAGTCCAGAAACACCATGTCCAGGGGTCTGTGGTAGAGGAGGTACGTGCTCCCAGGAGGAGGAGGAGACTTGGAGCTGCACAAGGTAGAGGAAAAGCAGAGAGAGGATTCATCTAGTGCACATCTTTTTCTTCCTGCCTGCCTCTGCTCCCCACCCATCATGGCAGTGAGAGGAACTTCCCTGGTAATTACAGAATATCATTTGCAGATGTCAAAGGAAGCTAATAATGCTGTTTGGAGCTAGTGGTTATCAGTGGGAAGAGAAGAAAATGTCTTTTTTTTTATGCTGAATATCTGTAGAGCTGTAGTATCCTAAGTGTCTGAAGGCTCTGTGGATGTCTCGCAGAAGGACACACATAGCGAGTGCATTGTGCCACTCCTCTGTTGCTTTGTCCTGCTATAGCTGCTCCATCTTCGCTCTCATTCATTTCTTCGCTACAGGGAGCTTAGAATTAGCTTGTTAAATGCTCTCGGTACCTTGAACAGGGCACTCTGCAACCGCTTTTGAAATGCTCACTGGGTTAGCAAAGCCTTTGGGGTTTTTTGCCCCCATTCTTTCTGAGTGTTTTCTGTGCATCTCTCCAATCTCAAGTGTCACTCTGCATTTTCCCCACTGAATTTGTGACTACTTTATTGTATGTTTTACTTTCTTAACCACTATGGGTTCGTTTGGTCTTTATTTAGCTTTTTTTTTTTGTTCAGCAGTCGGTTACCAGTAGTATTCAGTAGGGAAGAAGATTGTCCAGTACCAATGATTTTAACACAACAGTCAATGTCTAAAGACTTACCTTGATGTTGAGCCTGGTCAAGTCACGGCTCAGATCTCTCTGGTCTGTTTTGCCCCTTCCTTTTTCTTTGATGCTGCTTCAATCTCTCTTGAGAGCATAACTGTTTTAAATATACCGGTCATGTTATGATCACAGCTTGCATTAATATATTTTGTCAAAGAAAAAGAAAGTGAATAAAAGACGTTTTCCCCATGCACGTACCTGGTTCTTAACAGCTTTCAGAACAATTGAACATAGGTGCTGACCAAAGAAGAGCTGAAAAAGAACTTGTGAGCAACACCCAACTTGCTTAACGTAAATCCTTTTCCTGGATAAACGCACAAGCTTAAAATTGGTGCCTGGTAATATTCCATTTCAGGGCAAGCTTCATGGTGCTATGCTCATCTTGTCAGCAGGAGGCAGAGCCTTTGCTGTTTCACCAGACATTGCACAGCAACCCTTCTCCTTTCCCAGTGCCACAGCTCAGGACCAGGCAGGCCACCCCTTGGGTTGCAGGCACTTGAAAATATTTGGGGAAACTATCAAACCCGGGGAATTTTCCCATTTACTTTGCAGCTAGCATAGAATAGTCTTCTGAAGGAGGCCTTAATTAGAGCGATGGGAGCTAAGCCTGCATCTGAATCCAGACATTTGTTTTCTTTGATAGTAGCCAGTTTTAGCTCGATCGGCACAAAGTTCACGGAGATTATTCTGCTTTCATTCGCAAACAAGTTTGGGTTTTTCTTTTTTATCAGATCCTAAGGAGCAGAAGCAGCCTTCAAATCCAGTGGCTTTGTACTGTTACCTCACTGCAAAGTTCTAACAGCTTTTTCATGCATTTTGATGTTTGGGTTTTTAATTTTTAAACCAGGTTCTCTATTACTGATGAAGAGTCAACATCAAAGATATTAATTTGGAGGCAGGTCTTCTCCTTGTCTGAAAAAGAAACAGAAACATTCTAGCTATCTGATTTCCAAAGGAATGCTTAATTTTATTATGCCAAATGCAGGTGCTACATATTAAATGATGAAACTTAGCTAGCAACAGTCACTCAGAGTTAGAAGGCCATGGTATAATGTAATTTTAAGACACAAATGTGTGGTTTATGCATATGGAAAAGGATAATAATTCTTGATTTTTGTATTACCATTTGCATAGTTCAGAAACAGAATGTCCTCCAACTGTAGCTGACTGGAAGGTCAGAAGGTTTCTGGTTTTAATGAATTGAAAATCTTTGTTATGACAAATCCTACTTTCTTGAGCAAGTGCATTTTTATTTCGCCCTTGCTACAGTCATTCACCTTTAATATAAGGTGACACATACGCTTTCAGTAGGCATAGTGCTGCAATGTGGTTGGGCTTCGTGTCCTTCCTAGGCATGGCATCCATACCCAAGCCATCCTAGGGACGCCAACATAAGCATGACATTGGCTCAGGTAACAGCAGTGCCAACCATCTACATCGGAATATTGCACCTGTTTTTCTGTGGTGATGCTATCTCCCAGGCCTTCACATCCAGACTCCTTCTGGAAAGTGTCGGGGTGACTCTGCAGTCTGCATCTGGCAGGTATACCGTGGCAGGTGTCAAGGGTGGTGTCACTTTCCCAACGTGTAAGCTAATATGTTGAGTATTCCAGAGGGCTCAAGTGCCCTGAGATGTTTCACTGCACAGCTTTTGCAAGAGAATATTAAATTTTTATTTCTTGGGCTATATCCTGTGATGGGTTTTTCTGTGATTTCTGTGCTGTCTGCACCCAGTATAAATAAGCAGATCCTTAGTTTCAGTGCTGTGTGGTGGTGTTCTCTGTGCTGCATGGTGAACATAAGCATTTATCTTACCTCAGGCTCCAAGTATCAAATACTTCTCAGTCATCATATATGTTATTTTGAAAACTTCATTTCTGTCAGAAATACAAATCCTCCAGAGCAGAGAGCAAATGCCCCCTCAATTTCCCCCTTTCGAGAGATAGTGTCTTCTACTTCATCTCATCTGCAGAACTCCCAATTGACATTGAGATAGAGTGCTAGAGACATCTTATAAAGTGCCAACTTAATCATCTCAGAAGACAGGGAAAGCTCTAGAGTTTTTCTCCGTGCTTCATTTATCAGTTACCAGACAGGGTACCCGGTTTGACAGACTGCCAGAAGATGGGTAAGTGAGGGAAAGAGGCTGGCAGGAGAAGGGAAAGGTGAGTCCCATAAGTTACCTGCATTATTGAGGTGGAGTGAGTGTTCTCAGTGAAGAAGTAGTGGTACAGAGATTGTACTTCATTAGCTGTCGGTACAGTGAGTCCTTACCATGATTTTGTGAGCAGGAGGGAGGCTGTTTAAGCTAGAAAGGGTGCACCAAGTTTGTAAACCGAAAGAAAAAAGATGCAGAACCAGAGAGCTTTCCAGGGAAGGAAGTCTGTGGGAGGTGGGAGGGATCCTGTGTTTGTTTTAATACTGCACAGCTATGGAAGTATGCAGTCTGATTGTTAGATGTTGTCTAGGCATGTTACATTTAATTTGTTGTTCTTCATTTGTTTTCCAGTTTTTATAATTTTAAAATCACTGATGTACTGGGTGAGAACAAACTCAGGTTTAGGAGGTTTTTGCTTCAAGCTCAGCACACGTTCCCTTCCAAAACGAAGTAGTTCAGTGGATGTCCTTGCAGGGTGTTTGCAACCAGGAAAAATCGGGGATCTCCAAAATTGGAAGCCTCTAGCAGCAAAGTTGCAGGGTATTGGGGAAGACACTCACTGACCGTGAGCCATGTGGTGAGGGAAGAGGGATGAAGGGGCACCCACAGCCACAGCTAGTAAAGGTCGTCCCCAAACCCATATTTTAACAAACTGAGTAGAGATAATTTTTTCTTTAATACCCTATTAGGAGTACAATGGTAGGAATTAATGCTATTTAGTTTTGTGTGAACCACTCTTTGGCTCTTTCAAACAGTGTACCTGAAGAGTTTCAAGCAGAACTACTGATTTTTCCCTGAGATTGTTAAACGATATGGCAGATTTATATTTGCTTATGTAGCTTCTGTTACGCTTCATGAGTGCTGAAAATGTCTCGGTTAACTTATAGAAAACTAAAACCACAATCTCTAGTGTTTTGCCTTTTTTAATTTTCCTTCCCCCCCTTTCCCTCACCCCCATAAGTTTTTCTTTCAGATTGTTTACTTACCTAAAATAACTGTCACAGTTCTTCTCAATCTTGCAATTGTTACTTATCAATCTAAACATGTGCTGCTTAAATAGAGGACCAGAATGCTTTAGACATGTTTTGATAATTTTTGTGGTTGTTGTTAAAATGTTATAAATCAAGCCTACAAAGATTTGGAAGTCATGGTTGTCTTTTCAGCAGCTGTTGTCCTCGCTGGTTTTTTTCAGCAGCAGTTTTCATTCTTTTGGATACATAGAAAATATATGTGCACTGAGAACTAACTAAATCTTTGATAACACTATGAGATGATGTTTCAAGGTTTCTGTCTGGAGAATGGGCCTGGGAGTTGTTGGGCCACCCAAGGATGAGTGCTCTGGGTGTGTCTTGGAGACACAGCCCTGATACCCAGTTGCTGCACGCCGGTAACTCAAGGACAAACTGGACTTGGTTCCATATGACCATTTATATCTTCAGTCCCACAGCTGTGGCCGTAAGCACTGAAGACTTCCCAAGTAGAAGCAGCTAGTTTTCAGAGCTGATGAAGTATGGCTTTGGTGGTTTTGTCTGTCGGATTTTATCTGTTTCTTTGAAGACTTTGATCAGTGTGATATTTATTAGAGTATCCATATTATGTAAATAAGTACAGATCTTTCTGTTGTTACGGCTGTACAATGCAAATGTAATTATCTTTGAGGAGTTGCAGTGTATGGATTCTGTTAAAGTGTGGAGTTCCTACACCTTGAAGAACTGTAGGAAAATTTAAGTGCGGGCTCAGAAAGGTTATTAATTAAATCTTGATTTAGATACAGATAAAAATAGGTCTATTAGATGCATGATCTTTAATTAGGTCTGCAAAATGCAAAAGTAAAACTTACATAAATTATTATGTTAAGTATTGTATGCTTGTGCTATAGAAATAGTGATGTTTATATTTATCATTCCTTAAGTTAATAAGTCAAATTTGCAAACCACCCGAGTACCTGAACAAAAGAATTGTTGGACACCTCGTTCTGTGAAACTGAGAAATCCTTTCTATCTTCTGAGCTATCCAGTTCCACAGCTATTTGCAAACTGTACCAATTTTTAAGGTCCTTCATAGTGTTTTTAATATTTTCTGATTTACTATTTGCAATTAAATCACCCTTGTATTACAGTCACAGGTGTCAGAATATTGCCACATTGATTTTTGTCTTGAAAAACATGGGCTAAAGGCTAAAATATTAAATCTAACACAAAGCATGTTATTCAGTTTATTTAGCTGTGCAGGGTGAATTGCTTTTATTTTTTTACTATTACATCCATTTATAGACACATTCAGTTTCGTGCTTATATATGATGTTTAGGCTATACCAACATTCTTATTCTAGGCACAACACTTGCTTCAAACTCCTTCTGGCTTCTATTTGTGTATCTTCATAAATGTTATTTCTGGGATAATATCAGTAACAAATACGTTATTGACCAGAGTAAAAAAATATTTGACTCCTGTAAATAATTTAGAAGGTTTCAAGGTGGCTCCATTAGTTAAGTGGGGTTTTTCTAACACCTAGCATGTCTGGTGAGAAACTGTTTTTAGCACTTTGTTTGATCATAATCAGTATCTATTCAGGAGCTTAATCAGTGTTCCTCTTATAAAGTCATACCAGTTCCTGTATTTTCATCACAACCAATTTGTCTCTTTTTTTTTTCTTGTCTTAAAATACCAAATTTTTAATGATAAAAATGTGTCTGTGTCCTGGTGGGATACTGATAATGATGATTAATTGTGGTTAAGGAAGGAAAAGACTTTGAAGGAGTCACTTTGGAATGTTGTGAAGACATCTATACATATTTTATACGTATTATCAGAATGTTGAAGTAGTCCCCTGTGGAAATGTAATGCACCAAGAGTGAAGTGTCAGGTATGTGCCTTCCTTGTACAGTCTATTGCTTGATTTCAAGGGCTCAAAAACTATGGGAAGCCTTATGCACATGCAACACAACAAGACATCAGTGAAATAGCTCACTCAGTGCCTTTGCCTCGGCCTGTATATACAAGCAATCAATCTGAAATCACGGGCATGATTGCTCAGTACTTCAAGGTGCACGAGCAGAGAGGCGAAAAACTGTTTATACATTGGAACAGTACGTAACTTGCTATGCTTTAGTAGGATCTGCTGTAATTAAAATTCTTTTTTTCTTCTTCTTTCTCTCCCCTGAATTGGAGTCTTTGCTTATCGTACATGTGAACAAGTGACAGATAAGATGCCTGGCTTGCTTTCGACCTGCACATCTCACAGTACAGGGTTAGCAGGACAGCATGCAAATGGACACTGAGGAAAAGATTGACTAACAATGCTGAAACCAGAAACAGTTTTACTTGTTGTCATAACACCAGCATTAAGTCATGTAGTCGTAATATGAGCGTGTGAAAATGGAGAGGGATTATCTCTTTTGAATGCACGAAAAATATCCCTCTCCAGGGAAAATGATTCCTAAATCATGATGCCTATTAAAAATGTTTCATGGATTCGTTATAGCCATGATGATGTCCAAACTTAACAGGAACGAAAGTGGAATAGGCCTCTTCTCTCTTAATTTAACAGTGTATCTAAAAGCAGGTCACTTTGTGTCCAATGGCAAATTCTGGTTTTTTCTTGATTTGTCGCCATTTGATCAAGTGTTTGGAAATGGCTTAAAATGCAAAGTGAGTTCAGTGAAGAAGTGTGGTGACCTGCAAAGTAACAGAGAAATTAAAAAACCCCTGTGTATATAATTGGAAAGCAAAAGTTCTTATTAATAGTTGTGTAGTTCAGCCATTATTTTAGGAGACTTTGAACCAAGTGAACCACTTGTGTGGAAGCACAGCTCAACTGAACTGCCTTGTGCTCGTAGCTGCCACGGGTCTTTTAGTGTGAATATTTGTTAAGAAAGTCCTGGTAGTCTGTGTAATACTCTGATGAAGTTTCTGGGTGATTTATTAAAAATTGAGGGTGTTTTTTAGACATATCTCTAAGTGAGTTCATGAGAGGTACCATGTTGGCCTTGTTTGGTATATACCTTATCAGCATCAAGCCACAAGAAATTTCTTTTGCAAGTGCTCACAAGTGGCAGCTAGATTAAATTGTTAGGATAAAATTCTGTAGGAGGTATTTCATTGAAAAGAAACTGACTACATATCACTCAACCTAAAATTAATTCCCCTAGATACCCATAGGTCTGTGCTAACATAGAGACCCTAAAACTTGCATTTTTAAAGTAAATCCCTTTTCATGGGGAAACAAAAGCATGAAAGATACTTTTTAAAAATTTAGTTTCTCCTGATAGATTTTTTTTTTGTAGCTTCAAAATGCAAATTAAACTTTTAGGTTGCCAATTGTTAAAGGAGAAAAGGTGTGGACAATGGCAGTGAGTTAGTAGAACTACATCTGTTTGTTTTACTAATAGCTGCTTGAATCTGAAAAGTTTGTAATCTTATGTGTAGAGCTCAGTGTTTGTGTAGTTTACATTCAAGAATATGGAGTTTTAAAGATCAGTATTCAAGCTGGGAAAATCACTGGATGAATTTTAACCATCTCTAAGGCTGAATTGAGTGCTAACATCCCCAGCTCCGTATCAGCTTAGAAATAGTGTCGATGCATCTGACGTTAGACATTTCAGATTGTTGTTACTAAATCATAACTTGCGGTCATCCTAGCACCAGAGGTTTTTTGAAGGAGATGAGGCTAGATTTTAAACTACAATTAAGTTTAAGCCAATTGGTGATAACTGAAGATAAGCTGCAATGTTATTGTCATCCCCGCTTCATGTTGTTTGCTCATTTTTGGTGTCCAGTTTTGCAGTTGGATTATGAGAAAGACATTCTAAGACACTCGGGCTTTTTGGCACGTTGGTTGGCGGCTTATACTCTGCACCATCACGTTCATGTGTGCTGCCGCAGTGTTACTGCATCACAGGGTACTATTTGATAGGACATATCTCTGTGGGTGCCTTCCTTGCTTGTAGAGTCATGCACAGTGGCTTAGGTCATGGTGCTGATCTTCCAATTAACTCATTACTGGTAATGGCACATCAGCCTTGTGAATGGGACGGATAACTTCTAATGCACTTGTCCACTTTGCCTTCTGGCCTCTCTTCTGAAAAGATAAATGACGTGAAAATTGTGTTTAAAACTTCCTCTTGGGGCTGGAACCTTGTATGTGATTTTACACATGTTCAAACTAATTGAAAGACCTTTTGTGTGTAAGACACACTTTTTTTTCCCAATAAATGCATGTGCTGTAGGTATATAAAGCCCTATATCTCTGCTGCTGATTTGTAAGGATGACTTAATAATGATTTTAAAGTGAATGAGAAAAAGGAAATCAGTGCCTGTTGGATAGCAGAGCAGGCCATAAGTGCTTTACTGAGGTAAATGTTAAATTCTTGAGAAAAGAGGTTATTTTTTGCAAATGGAAGTGACAAATTACTGCTAGGACCTCTGTTTGCTATGTGTGCATTGGGTGTTGTAAGTGACAACTCTTCAGTCTGGTATGATTCTTGTTTCCAGGCTGGTAATTCGATGTGTAGACTGATAATGCAAAAGGTCCCGATCAGCATGAAAAATTGTGTTGAACTTGATCATTAAGGATTGACCGCAGAGAGTGCTTCAGTGTGTGCCTACAGACAGGAGCGCAAAAATTCAGGAAGATAGAAACAGGCTTCCCCAGAACTGTATATACGTCCTCTAAAGGAGCGCAGCTAGAGTTAAGAAGGTGACATGTTAATTAATTATCACTTTTTTGGGAGTGAGTAATATTGCTCAGCAAAAATTTTCTTTGTAAAGTAAGCACTGCAAAGTTGGAGGAGTTTGCATAGTGACAGGATGTGTTTGTTTACTAACATTTCCTCACATTGCAACAGGAGCTTCATTTCTGGAAACATAAAATACTTTTTCTTTATGATTTATAGGAAGGTACTTCAAGTAATTCAGTTTGATAAGTAGATCTTTCAGAAATGATTAAATATTTCCTGTTCTCTAAAGAAGTAATAGATATATGCTTTAGGTTATTATATAAAGGCAGGCAAATTGTTTCATAATGCTTTCTATTTTACTTCTATGCCTTGCTCTGAACAGCAAAAACCCAATAGCTCCTCTGACTTCAGCTTAAATGATTAACAAACTTGAAAAGGAACTTTAGGAAATGGGAGAAGCCTTTAAGAATCAAGAGTATCTTCTTGGCCAGGCACCATTGCCTTTAACATCTCTGTTGAAAGGAATTCACACCTGACAAAAGAGGCAATTAGTTTACTGAATGACAACAAGAAATGTCACCACTGGTAGTAAACTGATGACTCTATTCCTTCTTCTGTTGGCAGGGCTTATTATTATGAACATTAAAGTAATCAGTTCCCTGTCACTTAAAAACTGTACCTACCTCTTCCTTTCCTCAAATACCCTGATTTTGGTTGCACGCTGTATTATTTATGTACTGTTTTTACTAATCCTCATTGGCCCGAAACTATTACAATAATCTAGCAACCGAAGTAGAAATATGACCCATAATAAGCATGAGGAAGAAATGACAATGCTAGTATATAATCATTGCTGAAGTGCTCTTTATAGCTTTGTAATGACACAGAGGTCCTCCACTGATTTAAAGAAGAAAGCAAAAGAATTTTAGTAAAAATTTATTTTGTACTGAAATGGAAATGAGGCAGGTTTTTTTTACTTTCTCTCTTTATTTTATTTTTTTAAAAATCTTTTCCCCCAACTGTCTATAACAGTTCAGACCTTCCTTGGTGTCCTGGCACAGCCTTTTCGTAATTGCCAACCTGGCCCCATCCTATTTCCCCACCATACTCAACCTGAGACTCCTTTTGCACCTTGCTCAACTTCCCTCTCTCTGGGATTGCTTAACTAAAAACAGCAATTACAAAATAGCAATCAGGTGATTTTAACTGATCTTTAAATAAAAAGCTGTCTGCTAGAAATTAGCAGATATTAGAATAAAATCAGCTGTCTCTTGAAATTTTCTGGAGCCTCATGGAACACTTGGAAAATGACCCTGAATTTGCCAGTTGGATGCAGAAGGTGAGTCTGCATTTTGGTTCAGATAAAGCGATCTGTGCTTTGCGTGCCTCACTTCGGTTTGTGGAATGCTTTGGGAGCATGCAAACTGGACTTGGCTTTAGGTAACAAAATGAAGGATGCTTCTCAAGAGGACACCTTCTGTGCTTGAGTGAAGGTGAGCTGTTAACAATGGAGCCAAACTGAAGCTAGACTGAAACTTGTAGAGCACAGCGCAAACCGCTGGCTGGTCACCAACCATTTCACTGTACTCCAGTCAAGGACCATTTCACAGACCCCCATCTCTTCTGGGATTTGAGCTTTCTGCTCCCTGTCGATACTGTTGTTTAAACTTTGTTTTTTCCAATCGTTAGTTTGAAATACTATGCTCGGTTGAAACTTGGCAATGTAGGTGGGCAGAACCAGCTGGTTGATCTTTTGCTCTGGATGTTGCACAATGTCTGTCCTCAGTTATCGAGTTGGGTCAGAGCAATGGTTGCTGCTTCTAGTGCTTATAGACCTTCAGACAATTACTCCCACTGTATCAGGTTAAGGCTGAACCACAGCTGTTGTGTTTTTTTCAAGTAGGTTTTAGGAGCAAGTGTAAAAATACGTCAACAGATAATCTAGAAAAACCCTATAATGGGAAGGTAGTAAAGATTGCTGGTTGCAAACCTGTTTGTCTAAACTGTGCATTTAAAGGAAGAAACCCTTTCATTTCACCTCTCGAGTTCTATGGGAAGCACTTCTCTGAAACACCGTGCTGTTGCTTTGGCTCTTCTGCTGTAAGATGTGTTAGTATGGAGAGAGAATCTTAAGTTAATGACATGATTCATGGCAGTTTCAATTCTGAAATCCATCACTAGCATAGCACACTAATGACTTACCATAACATCGCTTATGCAGCGAGCGTGCAGCTGTGTTGTGTGGTCCTGTGTCTGTGAATGGCTGCTGGCCATGCAAGCTTGGGAGACAAACAGGGTCTGAAGTGCGATTAGCTAAATACTTGGATGATAACTTTCAAAAAACAGTCGCAAGGTAAATGGTGTAACTCGTTTTGGCAGTTGGTGATTTACAGGAACATTAACTTTCAAGCTCAATTGACAGCCTCGGAGCTATGTTTCATATAAAGTACGTGCTGTTTGGAGAGAAAGTCACAGAGACAAAGAAGTCATCTATTCCATTACAGGAAGCGCACTTTAAAAAATAACTTCAGCGTTATGAAAGGAGGCATTAATGAAGTATTACTCTTACACTTGCCTTGATTCTAAACAACAGAAGCACGCATCTTGCTATAGACACCTGCAAAATGTTTTTGGTGCAGTCATAACAAATTATTATGTGAGACTGACAATTTGGGAGGTCTCATGTAGAAGAATGAAAAGTGGAAAAGTAAAAAACAAACCCACAAAAGCTTCAGCCATCTTGTAAACTTTGGTAACTTACTGTTAAAAGCAGTCTTCGAGATAGAAGATGACCATTCTTAACCTGTGCATGCTATGCTAGAGATCTTCAGCAGAGTGGAAAAGATTTTTCTGAGTTTAAATATCTCTTCCTAGAATCATCGAATGGTTTGGGTTGGAAGGGACATTTCAGGGTCATCTAGCCAAACCCCCTTGCACTGAGCAGGGACATCAGCAACTAGAGCAGGTTGCTCAGAGCCCTGTTTAGCCTGACTTTGAATGTTTCCAGGGATGGGGCATCGACCACCTCTCTGGGCAACCTGGGCCAGGGGCTCACCACCCTCATTGTAAAAAGAGAAAAATAATTCCCCCTTATATCTAGTCTAAATCTCCTCATTCACCCTTGTCCTAGTGCAGCATAAACACATCAGCGACTTTCTACACTTTTAATTTAGAATGAACTTTTTACTTAAGAGAC
Source organism: Eurystomus gularis (assembly GCA_013400335.1). Lineage (NCBI taxonomy): Eukaryota > Metazoa > Chordata > Aves > Coraciiformes > Coraciidae > Eurystomus > Eurystomus gularis. The sequence continues at coordinate 185,045 of VZZY01025678.1, read as the reverse complement.
TTGAACTTTTTTCCTGATTGGATTGATGCTTCCAAGATGAGTACCTCCTAACATTTCCTAGGCTCCATGGTAGTTGTTTGTCCTCTCTCTCTCGTTTGGTCTGTGTTTGTACTTTGAGTGGAGGAGAGTTTTTGTTTGACTTCGTACTACTTTGGGGAAATCGGGCAATCTTTAATGGGCCGAATAATTCTGTGTCAGACGAATAGAGTTGCTATTGTTAAAATTGTGTTTGCTATTGAATGAGCTAATTTGCAAGATCTATGACACAAATTAGAGATACAGAAACTTTTGCTGTACTCTGTTGTATCTAGAACTAGCATAAAAAAATCATGTAGTGGTTGTGACTGTAACTTTTATATAGTCTGGATTTGCCTTATTACTGTAAGGATTTTCAGATGTATCTCTTAAAGAATTTAAGATTCCAATGCTAAAGCGTGTGCTCTGAAAATATATATTCCTGTCTGAATAGTGGGAATGAACAGCATGGTTTCATCCTGCTGCTCCATTGTGCAGTATCTGTCTGTGTCCACTTAAGAAGAGGTGTCATTAGCACTTGTGGTATTACTTGATGTCTGAAATAATGTGCAGATCATCTTGTGCAGGAGGACCGTCATACCTTTCATCTACAACTAGTCTGCTAGACTAAATATTTTGGTGGTAGGAGATGCTACTTCCATTAAGTCTGATTCTATGAATTTCTCAACATACCCCCTTTGACAATACACTTAATCTCTCAATTTATCTTTCTGTTATTAAAAAAAACCCACACAGGATAGTAGTGCTTATGTAGGGTGAGAATTTTTTGATTCATTGATATCTCTGTAGTCTTTGTGCTTTGAATAATTAATTACTTAGTTGCATTCGAAAGAGCTATAAAATATTGCCAAGCATCTTTAATCTTTAAAAAAGTCATCCAACCCAGAAGGAACAACAACAACAAAAGAATTCAGTAGATAGGAGTTGTGTTCTAGGACTGGCCAGTTAATATTGCAGATGGCATCTTTCTACTCTGAGCATGCAGTTCAGAATGGTGTATCTGTAAGTACACCTCAAACTTTAAGTACTGTTCACAGCACTTACTAAGAGATGACAATTTTGTTTCAAGAAATAACAAGACTCAGACATCAGGTAGCGCTTACCTCGTCCCACGTGCGTAGGAACTAACAGAAATATTTCTACTTCACCTTTAGAGTACCTGTTGACCTCTCTAGTTCAAAAAACTCCTATCTTTCTCTTATTAACATCTGTTGGGAGAAATGAAGTGAAAAGATTGCTGCCTTATTCTCCTTAACAGCCTATTTAAATTAAAATGGTTATATGCGCGCGCATATATTGTCCTAATTTGATCTGTCTGCGTGTTTTCCAAGCAAAGTATTTTGTGTCTAAAGGAAAAGCGGGCATTATTTGGCTATAAGGGTAAATTGGCTCTGTGTAAAAAGAAAGCAAAGATGAAATAAGAGATTTCACATAAAAGCAGACCTGTAAGGAAACCAAGCTAAGTCTGTGACTTCCCCAGTTCTGTGCTTTTGAGTCTGTGGAGTCTTTGTATTTTGGAGGCATCAGCAGAGGGAGGGGGGAAGAGGATATAAGACAAAGCTTTTCAGACAAAAGAGAAATTCAGATCTTTATCTTCCAGCTTCTAAAATGTATTTACTGGATCCATTCATCCTGGCAGTCACTAAAAGTGCGTTTTGAAGGTTCCTAGTTGCCTTGAAAGACTTCAGGGTAGAAAGGTTGTATCAGCTTAGTAATTGTGTTGTGTTCTTCTTACCAGCAGGGTTTCAGAAGTTTCCCACTGGTTACTTCATCTGAAAATCTGGGAGATCGTTACTTTATAATTCAGTTGTGTTATGAATTCTCCTCTTCAGTGTCTGAAAGTGACTGTAGAGAAGGAACCATGGTGAGGTGCTCAGAGCTGGTGCCTGGAGGCCAGCCTGGGTGGAACCCTTGTTTGAAGGAGTGAGGAGTTGTGCCTGCAACTCCGCTTTATCTTCCGCACATTAGCGCCCTGTTGAAGGGCACCATGTGATGGTTTAGTCTAGGGTTTGGGATGTGCATCTCCTTAGGTGTCATGACAGTAATCCTGAGCAGAACCTACTGCTTATCTCAAAGGAACAGAGTAACAGTATTCACTATGTAATTACTTCAGTATGGGCTGTAAGTTATAGCTTTAACATGTGGATGTTAAGTGGTTTACACTGTTGTAATTGTAAATCTATATAATTAGATGGAGACTCTTTTCAAGATACTGACCCCTGTCTGACAGCACAAAACAACTGTTATTGATGGTGGTAATCCAGATGGCTAGTAATAGATAACTAAAAGAGTAAGTGAAATTAAATAAACATTTGAAGTTCAGCTCTTACTGCAGGAAGGGTTAGCTTAGTAATTTAAGCGTTGGCAGTTCAGTAGAAGGCCTACTCGCTCTATTGTATCTGAAATGGTGAAGAAGTTCTTCAGCTTAGAAAAGAGTACTTTCCTCACAGCTTTTCTTATTGAATGTGTTTTTAAAAAAGAAACCCACAACAATGCAATTTCTGACAAAAAACCCAAAAACCAAAAAGTTTTCATCTTTTTCTTAATAGAAAGGTACACCCGCAAGGACTATTAGTGCCATGTCTACTGTAATGGATCTTTATAGTCCTGCAATTTTGTTGTACCTATGATGCTTAAAAATATTTTGAGAGACTGGCAAAGGATACTTGATTGAGAAAAAAGAAAAAAACAAAAGGCACTTTTAAAACTAGACCCTTTGAGATGTTACAATTCACAACAGTTGCATAAATGAAACCAATCAAATTATTATTGTACACTTAAGTACTTCAGTAAATTCTTTTAATTGGCTATTTACCTTTAAAAGATACTGCACTGTTTAGTGCCTAAGTTGGTATGTGTGTATCTAAAGAGTACAAAAAAGGGATAAATGTTAATTATAAGTAGCATTTTTATTCATATACTAAAACGAACTATAAAAATTGATAAAATACTTGTAAATTAATATGCAGCCTGTATTATGCCCTGTAGGAGAATAAGCATACTCTTTTAATTGTTATTAATATTTTATGGTATGCCAAAACCCAGTAACAACTAACATAAACAGTAACACAGACATCTCTGGTTAGTTTGCTCTTCCTGAGCACAAAGGATAAGCTTCGAGAGTTTGGAAGTATTCTTACTTTCTCACCTCAGTGGTCACAGAGTATGGACAAAGCATGCCACTTCATCCTGGTGGGACGTTCCTGCACATGCCAGTTTGTGGTAAGCAAACTTATTCTGGCCAGAACAAGTCTCTTGGTGAGACTTTCTATAAAATGTGGTTGTCGTGCTGCCAGATACCACAGTGAGAGTTCCATACAAATGGGCACATATTCCTAGTTTTCTGTAAAACCAGGATATTTAGACGTATGAGATTTCATAGTGTTGTTTTATATTGATACGAGCGTTACGAACAAACCAAAACTTGATACAACCTTAACAAAAAGGGTTTAAAAAGCAGATTCCAGAAGACTTTTCCTCACACATGACTTTTATCATGAGTTGGTAACTTTAAATGACTAGTCATCTGTTATGAAAAACCTAAACACGTATGTGTCTGTATGTGCATATCTAAGCAACAAACCTTCAGACTGGGAAACCAGGACCAAAGAATCAAAGGAGGGATGGTTGCAGCTGTAGCCGTCTTGGGCTAGAGAAAGCCCTTCAGGAAATAAGAATGATTATGGATTATGGTTGAATCTATTCTCTCACTTTGACCAAGTCATATACAGGAGGAAAGAGAAAAGCTTTCAGCTTTGGAAGAATATTTGGAAACGTGTGATCCATTTGGTTTTATCCCCAGTAGCAGGAATTGGGCTGGGGGTTTAGTAGGGTATAAGTACATGGATTTTCCCCTGGGGCTGTGGTGGCAGCTATGGAGGGCAGCTGGCAGGCAGCGCTCCACCTGCGCCTTTTTGCTGCATTGCCTTTTTCCTCTGTGCTCTGTAGCTGTTAATGATTCTGATGAAGAACTTGTCTATAACTTTTAACACTAGGTTGACAAGGCCAAGGTACTTGCTTTTTTTTGTTGGTTTTTTTGTTGTTGTTGTCAGTGCTGCATTCATAACAGCTTGTATTTGTTGCACCTCTCAGCAAGGTGATCTTCTCTGTACATTTGGCACAGAGGGCAAGCTCAGGAATATTTTGAATTCAGTAGTGTGCTGTGCCTGGGATGTCGTGCTTGGCAGTTAACTTCTCTAGATTTACTTGCAGAGCCGATCGGCACTGGCTGATAATGAAGTGGATGATTTATGAATGCTAAGGGCATGGTTAGGATGAACCTGTTGACATCTGAAAGAAGAAAAGAGCAGGTTGAGCCTTGGGAAACCATAAAAGCTTTTTACGCTACTGAGTGTGTATTGTGCATTAGGGAGCTGACCTTAATGCCCTGGCACATTTAATTATTTTTTTCTTTTAAATTCCCTGAAATAATTTCTCAAATTTTATTTTTTTACTTCTGCATGTTAAAACTATTACAGCCTACAGCTTTCTCTCATAAAACTTGCAGCTCATTGAATTCTCTGAGAGTCAGGAATGAATTTTCCTGTATTAACACACCAGATTGGAAGTATTGCAGCTTACTCTGGCAAAGACAGGACAATGGATCTCCTCGTGGTTTCTTCTCTGAACAATTTTTTATTATTGCTGAAACACAGTTTACCACACTGTAACTTCCTGAAATGGTGACTGTTGAATGATTCAGTGATTCTGCAGGTTTTTCTGGTGCTGTGGTCATGCGATCTACAGCGGTCTGGACGTGGGTTGTGATAAGAACCATGAAATGCTGCGTTGTGCTCAGCCTCCACCAGGAAGTTGTGTCCTCAGAGCTCTGACTTTCCGTTACTGAAATAAGTCACTGGAGCACACACATAGTGACATCTTGGCATAGCCTGCTTGTCAGCAGGAGATCTTGTGGTGTTTCACTCTGGAGACAAGCTATGGTTTGCCAGCTTACGTCAAGCACGTGGACGAATGCAAATCTGCAGAAACAAGAAACACTGTGTCGCTAAAACTGTAAAGTACACCAGAACTAACACGGGCAAATGTGAGTTGTTTATGAAAAATGTGTTGGAAGTGCCATAGGGTGGAATTATCACTTATAAAGATCTCGCTCCCACAGCTTAGAATAGCTTAAAGGTGCTGGAAAATAAAGTTCTGCACCGCTCTCTGGAGATCATGTCTATTTTGTCTTAATTATTATAGCTCTGAATATTGGTACTCTTTAATGCCATGTTGTGAAATTCATCATGTGCTCAGCACTCCAACTATATGGCACACAAGGTTGTTTTTTTTAATTGCCTTAAACCAACTTATTAATTTGACTGATTCCCCCCAGTTCTGGTACTAGAATTTTGCGAGCGGTCACCATATAAATTACAAAATACACTTGTGTGTGTCTGTACATACATCCTCTTCTGTCATGCTTTCCATTTTCTTCTTAGATGAGCAACGCCTTTCATTTCACGGTTTGGTAGGAGGGGTATGTTATCTTATCTGTATCCTTTTATTCCTGCCTCTTTGACCTATCAAATGGTGCGATGGTCTTTCCAAGATGCAGAGCTGTCTCATGTGAAGTTACGGACTCGCTCCAGATTGGCTGAACAGTATTTCTTTGCATGGCCAATTCTAGTCATTAGTCAGTTGAGATCAAGTCCTAGATCCTGATTATTTTTTTTTTTTCTGATAGTTTTTTCTGGTACTCACTACAACAGTGAGGCAAATGGAAAGAAGTGAAATAAGTTTTCCAAAACTGTAAGGTGGGAAGTCCTATTCTAAGAGAAGCTCTGACTGTGGTGCGTGTCCTTCTGTGTGAATGGGTGGAGAACCTCTACTGATTTAAGTAACCCCTTTGTGTAGAGCAGTGTATTCAGTGTTCCTGCTGTCTGATGGCCAGTGATGGCAGCGAGACTGGGAGCACTGACTGGTTCATTGGCTCTGTCTGAACCTGGTTGTCATGGCAAATGCTGAGTAGGAAATGAATCTTTCTCTACTGCCACAGAGAAGTAAAAATAAATAATAAAAAAAAAAACAGAGAAGAAAGATGATTACAACTTTCCTTTTGCAGGCAAGAGGTAAGCCTTCAGAAAAGTCGGAGCAGTCAAAGGATTGATTTGTTGTGAAGGATAGTTAGAGGAGACAGCAAATCAATTTACTGAAGCGAGAAGTTTGTGGGAGGGTCTGCTAGGACTTGTGGCTAGGGAGGACTAAGTTAAATGATGCCCCAAAGTAAAATGATGTAGATAAAGGCAGACGTTTCTGAAACGAAAGAAAGGAATGTAGAATTAAATGCAGACCTCAAAGCAGAAAGAACCTATTCTTGTGCTCGGGAATTTATGATAGAGGTAAATTAAAGCGGCCAATTGTTGGCAGAAAATTGCTTGAAGAAATTTCATAAACTAGAGATAGCTTCATAAGGACTGAAAAGAGAAAGGAACAGAAATCAAATCGCACTATATTTCTCGGAGAGAAATGTTACAGTTTTTTTTAGAGTTAATCTGATTTCTAGTTGAGATATAATATTAAATTTTTGTAAGGAGATAACTATTTAAGACTTGACTTGAGCTGTGTAACTTCCTTTATAGCCATTTTAGTCTTTCATGGTAAGATTCTTCCATGCTAATTTTTGCTGAAACAAACTGGTTTCCCTAAAGTGGATCCATGGTGTCCTATGCTGCAGGAGAGTATTTCTCTAAAGTGAGAGGTAAATGTAGGAAAAAATGGTAAATAGAGAGGTAAAGAAACTTATTTCCACAGTGTGTTTTGTTTTTTTCTGGCAATCTTTTGAGTTTGTAATAGTTCATGCATTTATAGGTATAATCTGAAGGGAAATTTAAATATGAATTCTGTATTGTTGGTATTTCATCTACTGAAGAGTGATTCTAGATTCTCTGTACGATGGGTTTGATAATAGCTGAGGAATGTAATTTAAATCTTTAGTGTGCTTCTTTGGTGTGGTAAGAATAGAAGTACTCTATTTCATGATACTTTGCCATATTCTGTTTGCTGCTATTGGCCTTTCTAAGGTTGTTCAGAAAGAGTCTAAAAATTCACTGATGGAACATAGCTCTTAAAAAATTTCCATGAAATGGAGACACGAGGTTAAGCAAAATTCCTCACTCACAGTGTTCAGGACAGTGCAGGGTTACATCTGTTGTCTTAAAATTTATATTTATGATACATATTTCACACAGAATAGTTTTGCATTCTTCAGCTCTGCAGAAGTCTTCATCCCTGTTGATACATCTTTTGTACTGAGTAAAATCAGTGTGTGTCTACAAAGAACAGTGTCTTTTCAAAACAGGAGCTTTTGGGGCTTTTCAGTTAATGTCTTAATCAGCAGTGTCTCTTAGCACCCAGTGACTGAGCAGCACTGACACTTTTGTTCTTCTCACTTTCATTTTTGTTCCAACTTGTTGTTTCCTCAAGAAACAGAATGGGATGATTGTTTTAGGATGTTGTCAGAGTAGGTTTCTTGGGCTGGCAGATAGAAATCTTGACAAGTGTACTTGTGCCAGGTACGCTGCTGCATGGGAAGTGAACATAGAAATTTTGAAGGACATGAAAAGTTTATGATGTTTGCTTTCTGAGTTCCACTTCACTAATATTGAACAGCAGTGTGTGTGCTCAACTACGCAGAGAAGGAAAGGGAAGGGAAGAGAAGCTGGGGCATTGGTATAGCCAGCTCATCTGTGCTGAGTGTGATTGCCTCGAAGTTCCATTTGGTTCAGTCAACAAGTTTGATGCAGCCTCTTCTTTCTTTCCAGCTGCTCCCTTTGAGATAAGTCTGGAATAGCAAAGAAAAGAAAAATATTTTTGCCTTTGAACACCAAGGCTTTATACATGTATAGGTAGATCATAACGTCTTTGCATTCTTACAATAATAGGGTTTTATCTTTATTTGTGTTGTGATGGGACTGACATGAATATTTAAAGGATTGTGGGATAAAGTGATTTCCATTTCCCTACTTCAGATTGAGATCATTTAAATAAATGTTATTTGATTTCGTGTTGATAAAGTTTTAATTCACATATAGTATTAACCTAAATGCTTCCATTTAGTAAAACAAACTGTTAAAACAATGCTGACCCAATATCTTTATGGTTAATTTGTGAAGGTTTATTTGTAGTGAGCCTTGGACCACTATTTTCTCTAAAAATGTTGTTTGTGGTGAGTTCAGATATTTCATTTCAATAATACTTTGTGGGGTGTAGAAATTAGAATAATAAAGAATGTAATCTGAAAAGGACTAAGGGCTGCTGTCATGTGAGTTGTGAGAGTGTTTCATTTTCCTTAGGACTTTGAATTTACACCAGCAGATTCGTGCAATAATCCTGAGATAACAGAACACTTTTTTAATGGAATACAAAAATCATAGGTGTTAGAGAAGATCACACAAGACTTACATAACCCTTTAGAAAATTATCGGAAACTTGGTAAGTGAAATTATTCCCATTCTATTGCATATAAACAAAATAGTGCACTTTATAATAAATCAATTAAAGCAGCTAATGTCTATGATTTCTCTGCAATATATTTCACTGGAAGTTGTTTAAGATAAGTAGCAATTGAGTGTAAATAGTTTAGAAATCCAAGGATAGCCCTTTCCTGTGGTTTTGCCCCTCCTTTTCATATGCTCCAAATGTTTATTTGCAGATTTCATGTGTTAAGTGAGATATGCAAAACCCTCAGCTTCTATCAGAATGATGCTTTTCATCTCATTAACTATTTCTAAAAGCTCAAATTATTCCTGGAATACATCATCTGGAAGAACTGAAGCAATTCCCTCTAGCAAGGGAACAACCATTTCCTTTGACACATGTAAGAGCTCTGTGTACACAATACTATCTCCTTTAATATTCTTTTCTGTAATCCACTAAGATTTTTTTTTCTATGAAATCAATGAAATGGTCATATTTGTTTTTGTAAGTTCATATCTCTGAACTTATCTACCTGAAATTAGAAATTCCAGTTTTTGCACTTCTTTGTAACAACATGTAGAGTTTTAGTGGAAAAAAAAATGGTGTTCTAAATCTTGCAAAGCTTCCTCTATTTCTTTGTAAGCTGTCTCAAATTGAAGTCTCAGCTCTCAAGTCTTGACTATTGTTGGTGTTCAAACTAGCTAGAACTAAACCAGACCAGCTATGTGTACACGTTACCATCTTTTGGATTCAGTGTTAAAAATCCTTTCCTAACATTTCTGCTGAAGTTCCAAGAGTTTCATATTCATCTGCTTAGGGCCAGAGCTTGTAACTGAGGTATCAGATCATCAAACTCATTCCCTGAGGTTTCATGTACCCAGTATCTGTAACAAACTGCTGTGAAATCAGATGCAGAAAAAAAATTATTTGCAGTGATTTAGAAAAAAGCTTGACTTAAACATTGTGTTGCTTAAGAAGAGTATCCTCTAGAATGTAACAGTGTGTTTTATAAACATGGATGACAAAAAGCAAATACAGCTTCCTGTAGAATGTGAGAAATATTTGAATTCTGGAGTGGCTCTGGAAGTGAGAGTGTGTGTGAATATGCATCTGTTTTGAAAGGTCTTCCAAATTCTAATCTTCTGTACTATGAGATGTACTTCCCATGTTCTAATGTATTACTTTATGGCAATAGTTTTCTTCCCAGTCTTATCAAAGAGAGGGCACTTTGTCTCTCGTCTTGGCATTAGGAATAAAAATTGTCTGTTTCCTTAAAAATTACCGTATGAGTAGTAGTGCTCTGTAGTTAGCAATTTTTAAAATGAGGAAAATGATGCTTCCAGAGGAAGGATACTAATACCAGTTTGTCCATTGTTTTTATAAAACAGAAGGACTGTGCTGGGAGAGTTTTCCACTGCAGGCATTATTAGCAGAGGTGGGCCTGCATGAACTAATTTAATCATGTCTTAATGAAAGATTAGATTTGAAATACTATGTTCTGGGTTTTCTTTTTCTCTTTCCTGCACCCTGCCCCAAGGAGGGAAAACAGTCTCTCATTCAATAAGTAATGAATAACAGAAAATAAAACAGAAAACATGGAAAGTGTCATGAAACATACGTGAGAAACAGTGCGTGCCAGGATTAAAATAAGCTTTAAAATAGAAGGTGAGAATGCACTTGGACTTAGGTACAGTACAGTTGGTAGAAGGCAGTCAGAAACTGATCTATCTTAAGTAAAGACACCTCACAGGATTAAGTTTAGACATTCTTAACACCACTATAACACCGGCTTGTCAGCGTTCTTCAGGGCTTCAGAAATACTCCTCCTGCCTTGCCCATTATTTAAAAGACTCAGATCTCCCCTGGTCCCTTTGAATTCTTAATTCTCCCCTCATTTATAAAACCAGCAGAGAGCATGGGGTTTATTTCTTCTTGTGTTTATTGTTTTGCCTTCTAGAGTTTTAACTATCTTCAGTTACAATAGCCATAACATTTTGGGGTAACGTGGGCCTTGGCACAGGCTGTGTAATCCTTGTGGACTGCTGATCTGCGCCGGTCGCTCTGCCACCGTGGGGTTGCCACGCTTGGTGCTGGGTACAGCAGGAGTAGATGAGCTCTGCCTGTGCTCTGAGCATGTTTCTGGTCAGAGCAGGGATGAGAGAACAGATGCTTCAGAGGTAATACTTGTATTAAGTACTTAAGTTTTAAAGCCATCCCAATATCTGGGTAAAGGAATCGTGTAATGATCTCTGGACAACAATGAGAGCACATCTATGTTATGATGACTTCCTGAACCTCCTGGGTGGGCCCATGAATTGTACCTACATCTGTAAAAAAAACAAAAACAAACAAACAAAAACCAACCAAACCACAAACCCCACCAAAAACCCCTTCAAAATATAAAACCTCAAAACCCACTGAAAATGCTTCTGAGCCTGCCTGATCTGCATTCCTGCCACCATGTGCCAAGCATACAAATCTACCGAAGGTATGGAGGGAGCTAAATATCAGTGAAATTCTGGCCTTGTGTACCTTGGCCCCAGTCCCTCAGGACTTCCAAAATCTTTCTGCACTGCAGCCTCCCTAAATGATGTCCCTGGCCTGCTGAAGCTTCTCAGTTGCAGGTCTCCTCATAATAAATAACATTATTTCTTATGTTTAGCTAAAAAAAAGTTAAAATCTTATCATTCTTCCTGAAATAAAATTTCTATCCTCTTGACAGCAAACCCTATTAGCACGGCTAAACATACAATATCAAGGTGGGTTTTTTCCTGTAATGTTAAAAGGGATTCTTGATGTAGACCGAAGATGAGGTTGACTATTAGGGGAATGTGATGGGGCTTTGTGGATAGCAATTTCCCACTGTAACAAGCAAATAAGCATTTCCGGATAGTTTTTCTTGATGGAAAGCTCAGTGCGTAGCTGTCCAAGGGAAGGGAAGCAGCTGTGGAGAGGCAGCAGTTTATTTTGGTTAATGGGAGTGCAATACAACTTTAAATGGATTTTACTATAATAATATGGAGTTTTCAGAGACTATCCTGACCACGTGTAAAGTAACAAACATCAGGAGCAGGTGCTTATGTATGTTTGTGCTTGTGAAAAAATATTTGAGTCTTTTTATAAGTTGCGCTGATGCCCGCAGACATTCTTAAGCCTTCAGTGGGGCGATGAATCTCCCTCACACCATCTTGTTGTGGAGTAGCTCCATCTACTCTTAACTGTACTTACCCTTGGTGACTCTTACATGTGTTTTCCTGTTCCTCCCTGTTTTACAAGTTACACTGTTTGCATTCAGCCTGGATTCTCTGCCACAGGTCAGGATACATGCTGAATAATTTACTCAGAGACTAGATAAGAAAAAAAGTTATTTAGAAATGTACTTCTTTATCTCTTGAGGGATTCTTTATGGTACAAGTGCCTGTCCTGGACTTACTCTTGTTACCTGAAGAACAGTCTGACTTCTTATTTTACTTCATATACTAAGAACTACAATGTGCACTAGAAAATTCAAACACACTTTATAAGACAAATAGTCACAGCTGGGGATAAGGAATATAAATAGGATGACATCAAATGAAAAGAGCTGATGATCCAACAAGGCTTCTATAGATCATGTTGTCTCTAATGTCAGGAGAATTGCAGATTAGTCTTGCTGCTCTTTATAAGTAAGCCTATTTATCAACTTTCTCAAAAAATCTAATTTAAGGTGGCATATTTTCCTTAGTTCTGCCACACTTCAAAGCTTAACGTATAGGGGTTTGTCAGCTATTCTCTCCTGGCTGTAATTGGTGTGTGAGATTCCCGTTCAGGCCTTTCTCCACCAGCCAGGTCCAGGCTACTCCTGGCCGCGTCTGATAATGGAATTTTAGTTTGCTTGATTAGTAACGTAAAAAAAGTAGGAAGCCTTAGCTTTTAACAACTTTATCCAATTCAGGCTTAATGTTCAGAGAGAAAGAGCAATTTAAATTGCAAATATTCATTATAAGAAGCTGGATTTCTACAAAGTAAAACTTAGTCACATCATAGAGAAAGAAGATGACAAGCCCTAGAAAAACTGTGTGTTTGGACAAGGTGGTTACTGGCAGAGGCTGTAATATTTTTCCTGAATAACCTACAGAAAGAGGAACTATTTTTATGAAGGGATGTAACAAGAAATGTGAATTTTAACAACTCGGGAGAAAATACATAGGGATATAAAATTCCGTAGTTTTGCTACCTTGTACTACATTTTTAACATGACGCTTTATATCCAAGTCACAAAACGGATTTGTGTACATTTATATTCATTCTTTAAAAGCTAAGCAGAGCTCAGGCAACTAAAACAAGCTGTTTGATATTATGTTCTTTTTTTTTTCCCCCTTTCACTTGATGTAAGAATACCTTAGCATATAATGTCACATTAGTTTTATACATGTAAATACTTTCAAGTCAGAACATGTAGTGTGAGCATATTTTATCAGCTATTACTGCTAAGTTTTTTACATATCCAAACTTTTTAAAAAAGTTCAATTTATCGAAGTTTAAAGTAGTTTTGCTCCTTTAGGATTATCTGGGCTTGCAGGAATAGCCTCTGTTCTTAAATCAGAAAGAACTGAACTAAGCATTGATGAAAAAAATTTTATCATTTCTGAAATTTGGGGAACTTGTTTATTAGCAATGAAGTGCAAGATAAAACAGAAGTGATTGTTACTTAGACGTAATAAAATCAGGTGAACAACCAAGCCTTCAGTAGCATGTTCTCATAAATAGGCATTTTCTAAGACATTCCAAAATGCTGATATCCTTGCAGAGAGCTTTAGGATAAATCCATCTAACTCCTGTGCATGACATTTTGAAAAGACCAGAGCTGTGAATATCACACCTGATTGCTTTTAAGTCAAAAGCTTTCATGTGCAGGAAATAATGTTTCAATTAAAAAGAGAGAGAAGGGGGACATCATTTGACATTACTCCATTGCATTGAGAGTCATGTGCAGAAAAGGAAAATTAGAGCAAATTCAATAGGCTGCTGACTCAAAGCTGAACAGACTTAAACGTTTGTATCACTTGTTCAAAAGATTGATAGCCCACAATTTTAGTATCAAATTATTGTATCAAGTCTCAGAACTTGGTGATCTCCGTCTCTTGATTTTTTTTGAAGTTTTGCTATCGCTAGTTATGAAGCGCTTGGTTTTATTCTCCATTGTTCCCACTTCAACTTTGTTATCATTTAGTGTCTGAAATCTATAAATTCCCTCTGCTGTAATTTTGACGGTGAAGATACTGTGTAAGATTACAAACACTGACAGCAGGTGGAAAGAATTTCTACATGTTAGTGTATTGACTTGACTTTGTGCTTTTCCATGTGAACTGTATTTGATTTACAATTAAAAGTATATGTATGCACTTGCTAGATTAGTGAGCATTTTAATTTTTAATACTATGTACAGTATCTGACATTTCACTGGGGATTCAGAGGAAATCCTTTCTCATTGCATAAAACCAAATGATGCCTTTACCCTAAAATTGCCCTTGAAATAGACACATTTTCTAGTAATATTTGGAATCATTTCTCCCAAATGACATCTCCTTTCCTGTAAGATGATCAGTGAATCCTGAAATACAGATTTGGGTTTTGCTTATGGTTGCGTTTCTTTACAGAACCATTAAGAAAAAGAATTTACCATGTGAAGGAAGATTCACCATGTATGGATGGATTTGCTAGCTGTATAAAAAGCATTGTTCTTCTACGGATGACCTCCTTGCACAGAATGATAGTTTTATCCTTCTCTACATCATTATGTTTGCTGTACAAAAATCCTGCTGTGCTACATCATAATAACATGTAATCTTCTTGCTTAGTTTAGCTGAGATTTAAGGAGCCGCTGTTCATGGAAGCAGTTTTCTAAAGTCTGATCTATAATTTACCAGAATCACCAGGCAAAAGAGCAAGAGGCTTTATAAGAGGGATACAGCCCTTAAAACTCTTAAATGAAGATTAGTTTAAAGTTTTACAATCCGGTACAGAACCATCTGGCAAATCTCATGTCAGGCTTTGTTAAACCTCTGAGCTTTCCTAGTATGCTGTAGTCATTCAACCCCCACCCCACGCCCTGCCTTTATCTTCCATTCCTCTGTCTCCGGCCAGGCACCCACTTTACTCATAGGTATGTTGGAACAAAAGAAGGAAATAAATAAGTGAAGGGCTGATTTTTCTGCAGGAATAGTGTAACAGCTGTAAATAGAGGCTGTGGGTGTGCTGCACCTCTGGAAATCGTGCCCTTCTAATTGCTGGGTGGCTGGATATGCACTAGGTGATTTATTGCATCTTTGAAGAGGTAATTGCAAGATAAAAGCTGCCTGTTGGCAGAACCATTAGAGACTTGCTGGGTTAAATTGTGGCTTTTGAGGCCAAGGAATCACTGGGAGGATGTATAGCAACATCACAAGGCATGATACTTTCAAAAACGGAGCTGCGGTTTCTGCAGCCAGAACAGTGTAGAAGTTGTCGGTGGCGATTCCAGGTTGGTGTGAAAAGCCGATCATTCTTGTCCTTCCTAAATCACATTTCAGGTCTCTAGACTGTGGGTTCCTCGCCAATACATCCACAAAGGGCTCTTTGTGAGCTCCAAATTGTATTTTTGTTTTTCAGGAAAAGACAGACCTAATGTTTCTTGAACAGAGTGCAAAAACCCTTCCCGTAGGAGTCCTTACTAACATCTAACACTTCAGCTGTCCTATGGCTTTCCCATATACTTATGTGCCATACAGATTTATTTTCATATTTCTACAAAGCCTGGAAATGTGGAACAAAATAATTTGTTCTAGCAGTCTGCTACCTCAAATTATACTTTTTTCACTTAAATTAACCCTTCTGTTAACCTTTCACATGAAGGATCTTAGGAGGCTGAAGGAGAGGACTGCAGGGATCCAATTACCTGAAATCAACTTAAAGGCAAGGAGGAGGCATTGTTAATGGAGATAATCTCCTTCTCAGGGTCACAGCGTTTCTGTGTCTCAGTGTGATAATAAAGATGTTCTGCCTGGACAGTGAAATTAGTATACATGACTTTCCGATGATGTGGGACAGGAAAAAAATAGTAAAGTCTGCACTTCCTGTCTAAAAATGAAGCTTCTGGCTATATACTTTAAACATAACTAGAAAAGACAAAAGCTGCCCCAAATAAACACGTGCGATCCCAATCAGACTTTGATAATGTAACGTAGCTAATGTACTACTTACGAAATGTCTTTTGCTGTTTGTTTCCAAAATCTCGCTTCAAGCCATACAGGATTTCAGCTTGAAAGACTATTTCATAAAGCACTTTTTTTTTTTCCCTTTCCTGTAAAGTGCAGGAGTGGAACACTTTGAGTCAGACAATCTTAATGCTGCCGTAGCAATTTTGTAAGGCACCAGAGAAAAATGCATCGTATTATCTTTGAACTTCAATCTGCTTCTGCTTCTCACAGCAATCAATAACCATTAGACTTATTGGTGGCAGTATCTGTCTAGATAATTTTAGGGCTTTTCCAGACATCAAAATACATAAACCAAAATTGTCGTGTTGTAACTTCTTCTTTTCTTTTAAACTCTAATAAATCCAGATTTGCTTTGATGAAAAGCAAGAAAACTGTCAATAGGAAAGCAGGATGAAAAGGAGATGATACCTAGCTGAACAGATCCGGTAGTTAGTATTAGAATAAAAAGCTTGAAGGCCAGGAGAAATTTCCTTTGCACCCTGGAAAAGTGATAGTCATTGAAAAATTAGTCATATCCATGGGTCAGGTTGCTTGAAATTTCTATGATTATTTTGAAATGCTAGCTCATAAAGCTGAAGCCAACCAATCAAACATAGTTTAGCTTCTCTCCAGCAAAAAGGGAAGGACTTTCCCACAATTTTAGAGTACGTATTTTGTATTGGAGGCATCTGCCTGGCAGCTCAGGACTCGTGGCTGTAGGAAATGAAGGGATACAGCAGAAGACCTTGTGGCCAGGAGTTTGAACAAGGCAGAGAGCAGGCAGCTGCCTGCTTCTCTTGGCTCCTGAGGAGCAGGGTGCTCTTAGCATGTGCAGCTGGACCTGGCAGCTTCCTCTGGTTGCTGCTGCTGGTGTGATGTGGTGTGGAAGGGGAGAGCTCGGTGAGTGGCTTTCAGATGGGATCTCATGGAATGGGCATCCCACCTTCCTGACCCACACAGGAGGCTGGCAGGGCAGGATCCCAGACAGCCAGTGCTGGACTAGGACCTGAGGGCAGAGAGAGGATGGGGTTGGGCAAATTAGCAGTGGCTTCTTGTGGATCAGCTTGTCCTGTACAAACACCAGGAGCCGAGTAGCGCAGGAGCAGGATGTCAACAGAAGGGAGATCTGTTTGATCTCAGGAGCACAAGAGATTCCCCCTCATATTTCAGAGTGGGGACCACCAGTGTGACATCTCAAAGAGGAAAAGGAAGCCTGACTTAAAAGGATGGCTTTCATAACCTTTAAAATCTATTTTACAATGTATTTTCTCCAGTAGATTTTGAAAGCCTGGATATTACCTGTCAAGCTGTCATAAGTAATTATATGTTTGTTAACTTATTGTTCCTAATAAACAACAGAAAATATTCATGAAGAATTTCATTTTTTCCCCTAAAAAAAGATTTAGTAACTGCTTTGATTAAATATTAAACCTTTCTTTTGCTGTTACAACTAGACAGAAAATGCCAAATATCAGCAAATTATTTTGTGCGCAATCTCTTTACTACCTGGCCATTATGCTGGACTTTATTGATTGCTGACATAATTGATCAGGGTAATTTCTAGGTGGTCAGGTGGAAGACTGATGTGACTGGCTGTATCATGACTCAGCAAGCTAAAATGTGTTTCATACTGAAAATACCTGAAAATTGGACTTTTGGTGGATAGGCAGGATTGCCTGGCCTTGGGGAACAGTTGACAGTGTTGCATTTCCCACTGGGCAAAAGGGATTACTGAGATAAAGGAAACTTTTACAGTCAGCAAGACCTTACGTAGTCTCTTGTCTTTTTTTGCCTTCCCCAGTGCCTGTGCCAGGGCATAAATACAGGGTGTCAGGTAATGGTTTAGAGCAGAGGAGAGAGATCTCAGAAGGTGCTGGATGAATGGCAGGAACCCAGTCAGTTGTCCGGATACACCCTGTGCTTGTGGAACTGTAGATGGCTGCAACAGAAGTGACAGGTGGTTCATCAAACATGAAAAGAACTCAATTTATCCCAGGAATCAAGCCTGCCTGCTAGAGAAATTGTAATCGGTGTGTGTACAAGAGTTAAGGGAGCTTTAATGGCACTGCTGGAACCATAATGTAATATCCAGGTTGAAATCGTTCCATCTTTATCTCATTATGAGTACAATCTTCTTCGATGTGTGAAACTTAAATGTCAAATTGAGGAAGTGGAGGGAACATAAACAAAAGGCTGTGGGCATATTCTATTGTTTCTTTAGAGGAATTGTAGAAGCCGCAGAAGGCTGCGGGAAGATGCTCCAAGCAAAATGTGGGGATAAAGGCTTCCAAAAACTTCACACTTTTACTAAGAGCTTCTTTATCTGCACTGGAAGAAAGAAGCTCCCGGGAGGACTGTCTATCACTATCACATTCTTCTTCTTGAAAAAAAGAGAAAAGAGAACTCGTGAAGAAGGGCTGTGCTTATGTGATCCATTAAAAGTGTGTGTATATCTCAGCGAGCGGTAGGTAAGAAACTTGTACACTGGAAGCACAATTGCAGTAGTAGCAGGTAGTTCAGAACAGGCTTTGGCACAATATGAGTTTTGAAGCGTGCTGAGTTGGAAGCTGCAGCAGATGTGCTGCTAGTTAGCTGTACAAGCGCTGGCTCATTGTAAGCTGTCTCACATGTAGTCACAGCTCGTGACCGAGAAGTGGCAATGCAAATACCCTTCCAGGTTCTCCGTGGCAAACCAGATCTGTGCTGTGTGTTAGGGCTTTGAATTTCTAGACCTCAATTCTTTTTAGTGCTGAAATAGCATTCTAAAACCAGAATGAGAGCTAGAAAGATGATGGGTACCATGTATGGAGAGGCTGCAGGGGCTGACGGCATTTACTGCTTGGTTTTTACTTTCTTCCATGCGCTCCAGGATGCGGGCTGCTGACTGCCTTGTAGTTGCCCCAGAATCTGCTGTATTTTCACTCTTCCTGTGTTTTGTCACTCCTTTTTTTTTTAATGGGTTGAAAGGGTCTTTTTGGATGCTGGGTAGTGGAAACAGTAGCAAGTAAATGACAAATACAAGGTGCTAGTATATAAGAAATTCAGCATTGAGAGGTATTGAGTCATACCTAAGATTCAGAGCATGGTTTTGTGGCGTTACTCAAAACATTTTAAGTCTTCTCTCAGCTAAATGTACTTTTGCATCCCTTGTATTCATGTACTCCTACACTTGCTGTTTACTTGCTTTTTCATAGAACTGACTGGACAAATGTGTTAAAAATTACGTGAAATTCCAAGGAGAACTGTTTCTCAAGAGAGATTTTTAAAGTCAGTTCCTGGCAGGTTATCCCATACAGAATTATTATGGTATCCTGGCACCACAATTGATATGTTTAATAATTTTCATTATGTGTTTGGGTCCCTTTGATGCTTGATTATTACATTTAAAGAAAGATTATAAGGTAGAACACATTTAGTTTTGAACATACGAAAAATAGAACCTTCGCTTTCCAGATGCATTCATTTTAACTCCGTTTAGCATTCACTAAATCTGTGGTTATTTCTTTTTTTCTTTTGAAATGCA
Organism: Eurystomus gularis; assembly: GCA_013400335.1. Taxonomy (NCBI): domain Eukaryota; kingdom Metazoa; phylum Chordata; class Aves; order Coraciiformes; family Coraciidae; genus Eurystomus; species Eurystomus gularis. The sequence goes on along the minus strand of VZZY01025678.1, from coordinate 165,851 downwards.
CTTATTGTTCTATTTCAAGAATGAATCATGTTCCATTGCTACCCTGAAATATAACATAACAAAAATGGTAAGAATGATTGCTCGTAATCTGTTATTACAGGCAATCCAACCTGCCCAAACAAAATTGCCATTTAATAAGGTGTTTTTTTGAAATGAGCCCTGTGAATGCTCCATGCTAACTGAAGTTGCCCACAAATTCTGTATTTGAAAAATGTTTCCGTTAAAGTGGCCATATTTTACTATATACAACAGAAAATCCAAAGGTATATCTCTTCCTCTCTTTGTCAGCCCTTGCAGTCTCCATGGGCATTTAGATCCCTCTGATGTGAGACCTGGGTAAGATGCTGTTTGTGTTACATATTGTCAAAGGTCGTATCCAGAGGGCAGTGCATTAGAGAGGTTTTATTTCAAGAGGGGGAAAATCCTGGTGCTACTTGAATGGTGTATTTCGGCAGAGGACGTTTTTTTGTGAATGTCATTGTTTCCATTTTATGACAGAAGGAATTTAGGGAGAAAAACAGATGAGAGACTTGTTGGTATTTTTGCAGTGGTGTGTAAAGTTCTGTCCCATTCATATGAAGAAATTCAAAGGAACCAACATCCTTTTCAGTGCTTAGTCTCAGAGCTCATAAATCTCACCTATTTATTTTTGAAGCAGAGCAATTATAGACATTAACAAGAAATTGCAGGGTGTTTTGGTAATATTGAAACAAGGAAGTGTGAAGGGTCAGCAAGTCTACTTCTTTGAAGACTTCTTTGATCTATTTGATTATACAGACTTTTGATTTTGTGTGGTCAATATTGAGATATTCCAAGGTAGTGGGAAGTTGAGGAGACAAGAAGCTGTTAACGGCTCAGTCTTCTGGCTTCGGCTCCAAAGAGCATTAATGCAAGGCTAGGGCTTTCTGCAAACATGGCTCTTCTGCCCAAAATACTGCAGACTTTAAAAAAGGTTTCCATAATATTTCTTTTAATTCTTTTAAGCTAGCTCCACTGCAGTCTGTGTCCTTCTTTCAGGATGTCCATTGAACATAGCACAGCCTGGGGAGGAAACGGCTGTGAAACTGGAGTTGAGTTCCCTCTGAAATCCTGCTCTTGAACTATACTCTGTTGACAAAAAATTTTGTATTTTTATGTGAGTTTTTTCATCTGTGCACGCAGATGAAGGTGTGTACCTCCAGACCTTGAAAGTTAAAGCAGCTCTGAAAATTAAGTTACTTAGCTGCAAAAATATCAGCCCAACAGTCTACTCCAAAAGCCACGATATGTTACTATTATTTTGTGTGATTTTTGTAGCTGTTTTATTCCCTCAAGGGAAACTAATGCTGAACGCTGCCAGAGTGGTTGAACATCTAACTGATGCATACTTTTCTCTCCCCAAAGCACACAAAAGAAGTGGGAAGGCCACAAACTCCATTGAAAGAAACAACCTTGGAGCCTTGGACTCAGCCGCAGGTAGGCTGGAACAACTTTTCTGACAATGTGTTTTCTGTAGTGGTGGTTTCTGTAACTCTTAATAGAATTAATGTGGGGCTCTAAAGAAACGCTGCAACTGGTAGCTCTGTTGTTCTTGGCATCACATGTCAAAATGATTTGATTATCTTGTCTTCAAGTTCCTGTTCCTTATGAGCTTAAAAAACTCTGCAGAACCTTACAAACCGAAACTGCTTTGAGTGGTTTGTCAATAAACTGTGTCTCCTGGTGTAGAAATGAAGTTTGTGGAAGCTGGTTAGAGAGGAAAGTTTGAAAGATCAACCTTTTGCATCATAAGGATGTAACAAAAAGTGAAGTAATACTTAATAATGCAAAAAGAGATGAAGAAATGGGGATATGAATACGCAATCTTGTTAACACAAAGGGGTTTTGGATGTTTTGGCCTTGCAGTTGTGTACTTACTTGAGCAAATCAGATACTACAAATGTCTTGCGTGCAGGAGTTCAGAGTCCCTTTTGCTATTTAGTCCTTGTGTATCCATTTACTGTACTGCACATGGAAATACGTGGCTTCAGAGGTGATGGGAGGGAAGGAAAGAGCCAAGGTGTGTGAAACTGAATGTTGCTTTTCCAAGGACAAGGATCGGGGATATACAGAAGAAGGCTCTGGAGTGGGGTTGAGATAAGTAGGGTGCCAGGAAAACCAACTTGGAGAATCAGGCTGCTTCTGCAAATTCCCAGGGGAAGATTGCTGCTTCTTATGGATGTGGGGGCATTTTTCCGTTAGCAGCAGCTGCATCTGTAATTTCTATGGCACAGAGCCTCTTCCTAATAGAAACCTCTCTGCTTTGCAGGATTCACTTGCTGCTGAAGGCAGCAGTGAGTCTGTAGCTATAATGCCCAAGGTAAGAGTTTCCTGGCAAAGATGGAGAGAACCAGGCAGAGGTAGCAACCTCTGATCCGTAACTACAGTGTGACTGTAGTCTAAGTAGGCTCTGCCTCATATTTTCAGGCTGTAAGCACTCAGTCCAAACAAATAGTTTCCCATTTAGTCTCTAGGTTTTACAAACCGTGTATGTGAAATCTTGGAACTTCTGCTTGTTCTAGAAGCATGTTTACTCCAAAGTGTGTGGCAAACACAGAGTAGGAATTTAGAAGTAGAAATTAAAAAAAAACCCCACATCTCTGTTACTACTATCTTTGTTCATGCTTGAGTGCATTTATTTTATTAGTTGCAATGCTAACTGGGAAGGCTTTCACAGTACAATCTATACAGCTGATTAAAATACAGTAGTTCTTAAATGGTAAATTCTTTACTGCAGTCATAGATACGTGGTATTTGTGTACCTCTAAGTACAGAAGATAGTTATCTGTAAACATGAAAGCCTCGTACTGTAGGGAAATCCCTCCACTGTTGCTCGGACGCAAGATCTTTTCTCCTTCCTAAATGAGAGGCTCCAAGGTGCGGCGTGTGCCCTGCCTGTTTCCAGCTACTGCCTGGCCAAACCTCCCAATGCCTCCATCCAGGCAGCTGCTCATCGCAACACTTGAAGGTGCATTGATCTGTGTCTGCAATCGATAATGTTTATGTGCAGGACCACAGGAGCTTGCTGTGGTCCATAGTTACTAATAGTCAGGAGCTCTTTATGTGCAGGAACAAAGCTGTTGAGGAAGGTGTTTTGTTGCAGCAGTCACTGCGAAAGAGCTGACGAATCATTCAGAGAGGGCTACCAGGCTCCTCCTGTTCCCTTGCCTACAGGAGGAGTTGCAGAGCAGGCAGGTAGAGAGCTTGGAGTGAGGGCTTGGTTTGTTGGCACAGAAGGGCAAATTTGGCTTCTGAGTAGCGAGAGAAGTCATCGAGGCAGCTTGATGCTGTGATTGGCATTTAGGGGAGTCCTGGTGCGTGAACACGGGTGTCAGAGGTGAGCTTTTGCAAGAGGTGGTTTGTGTGACTGGTGCTGGCAGTGTTGCCAAAGAAATGCTCCGTTGGGCTGTCCTGGTGCTGACGAGAACCAGTGTTCGGACCATCACCATGTTACTTGTTTAATTCTGAAAGCTGCATTTGGCACTGCTTTATTTGGTAACTACGCAGATTAAAACATGTTAAAAATGGTTTTGTCATTTCTATCCATTTTGGGGGAAAAAAAAAAGCCTTGCCTTTTAAAAAATATACTTACAAGGAAGCTAACACCAATATGCTTTTTTTATTTGAGGGAGAGAAGAAATGTAATCAACAAAATCAAAAACTGCTGGAACCATTATCGTAGCGGAAAATTAAATTAGTTGTTAATTCTTTCATGGATGTAATTCTGGCCCCTGCAAATCCCTCCTTAGATATTTTGTATAAAGTGAGTAAAAATTCATGGCATGGATAAAAGCTTTGTCTATTTTATGAGCAACAGGCAAATGATCCAAATGGTGCTCATAAAGCAAATGGTTCCCAACTCTAAAAGGAGGAGGAATATATTTAAAATCCGCTAGAATGAACCACGATTAAAACCAACTCCTATTTCCAAGGTGTTATTTACACAAAAGTTTTCTGAATTCCACTTCCCCTGCAAAGGGAGAGACTCACCACTTCTGTCTGCTTAATAATAACAATAAAAAAATCATTATGTTTGCTTGGGCTACTTACTGCCCGCTCAATGTTGAGAGCTGCTGTGGGATGTGTTTTATCAACAGAGAGTGAAGGAAATAGCCGTGAGCACAGTTTGAGCGTGCAGGGCCAAGCAGTCAGTGAAGCAGAAAGCACCACATCTGGCCCCTAATATCAGAAGGTGAGAAGCTGGTACCTATTAGTGGCCGGGCAATTTCACACAGAGGTTATAGTCTGGAGGGAACCCGAAATGGTGCTTTTCGTGCAGAGGGAAGGAAGACTTCACGTCGCCTGTGCTGTCACGGCTCTCATTTGCCGTATTTGCTCAAGGTTTCATCTTAGAGGCAGCCAGGCAGCTGAAAATTTGGAAGCTGAACTGTTCAATTAGACAAAAAAAATGAAGAACTGAGCTTTGTCAGGCTCATTTTATATTCTGTGGTGGGGTTTTTGTTCTTGGTTTTACAATTTTTGTTTTTTTGGGGTTTTTGGCTGTGATTTAATAAGTTCCTAGAGCGATATGACATTGACAACATGGGAATTCTTTTTCATGGCCATACCTTTGCAGTTTTCTGTATCTTTTCCTGTGAACTCAGTGAATGGAAACTGATGTTACTGCCTGGAAAATAAAGTATGAGAGACTCGTTCCGATAAATTCAGGACAAGACCTCTGCAGATAAGGAACATGTGTGGTAGTAGTTGCCCAAATAGACTTGTCATTGGTTTACAAGCTTTATTTAAATGCTAAATACCGTGCATTCCTGTGGTTATGTTTTTTGCTGCTTTGCCTGATTAAACATTTAGCTGATAAACCCTGTCAAGGCTGTTCAGAGCTACTGCGGTTAAGATTATGTATGTATAGCCTCTATTTTTATGGTCAGTTACAAACAGGACTATTTAAAATCAAAGTAATCTGTAATCATTTACATTTTTGAAGGTGCTGACCCTATTTTAAAATCTGAATTTTGTGTCGTAATGTCTTGAAATAATATTGATCATGATGATTCTGATTCAGAAATGAATTACTTTGTTCTTCCAAATTACTGGGAGGATAAATCTAGAAGGAGAATACGGATTTACCAAAATAAGGAAAAAGAATAATGATTAGGGTTATACAGCTCAAAACTGCAGCAGTGGCAAATAGTGAGGTTTGCCAGCATGGCAGATACAGCAAAACTCCCATTTTTCAGTATTTCTGATTTAAAACTTTTTTTTGGGTGATTCTTACATCACTATCTTTTGTATGTCTATCTGAAATACTGCACAGAAGTGATTCCTAAAGGTGTTTGACAGGATAAAATGTGAGAAAGTGAAGTTATTAGTGCTGTAGCTTTTGATTTGTTTACTAATGGTAAGAACTCCAAGTGCTCTCAGTCACTTAAGATAACGGCTGAAAAGCCAGGCTACAGTTGCATTAATTTTCCTGGCCCAAATGTAGTCTAATTACTTGAGTGAACACATTCATTTGTAACCTTTCCTCATCCTCTTCCTCTTCCTCAGTCCACGTTGTCTCTGGAAACCCAGATCATGATGACCCTCAAGGCTTACAGCTCTCCTCAAAGTTCTCTGTGAGGGTTAAATATCCAAAGACTGAGATGTGGTACGCTCAGGTAGTGCACATTCACCCGTGTCTCACAAATAAGCCACATCTTGCACCAAAGTGGCTTTATTACCACCTGGTGTAACCGTGGTGCATTGCCCCAGCAATGGGCATGACAAGCAGCAGCAATAAGATATGGACCAAGCGCAATCATTTGTCTCTCAAAAGCAAAAGAGGAAAGTAATTTGTTTTGTCTTTTGCATCTGTAGTTTTATTTTCTCTTTGTTTGTGTGCAGTTCTTTTCTCTTTTTTAATCTTTTTTTTTTTTAAGCAGAATTACTTTTTGTGGAAAGGCAAAACCAGACTGAAATCTAATTACGAATGATAGAGTGTAGTATTTTTCTGCTCAATTTTAAAGAATCACTTTATAATCTTGGAACAGTGGATAACAACATCACTAATCCAATATTTCAACAGTAAATACGTTTGATGATGGGAATTGCTACACTAATCTTATATCCCTCCACAGTATAGTTAAGAAATCCACAGGGGGTTTTACTAATCAGTTTTTGTAAAGTAAATCAAGTCATGTAATTCTTATTCCCTCTAAATGCCCAGCAACTGCAGGCAGAACCATGTGCAGTACTTTTTGTTCTTTTCATCAGTTTGGTACCCTAATCTGCAGCCACACTTTCCCCTTCAGAATGCAAGAAAGAGAATTCTGGAGAGAAAAGTCTCCGAGCACCCTCAGACCGAGCTGTCTTATTAGGTGAGCTGGCAGCTCCCCTTGTTCCTTGGAGATGCAGCGAGTCCACCTCCAGCACACACGTGAAGAGCAGCCAGTCAGAGAGATGTTAACTGACCATGTTTGCTACTACACTTTTAATATATATAATTCAAGCTACTTAGTTTAGATCCCAGTGTTACTGACCGGTGAGATATATTGCAATATGGCTCGTGGCTTTATCTGAAGAAGCCATCAAAAATAATTTTCTTTTTAAAATTATGAGCAGTGTTTTACATATTGACAACCATGGTTAAATATTTGAAGAGAAGCAACTGATAAGAATTCTCTGCATATTTTGTTCCCACAGTTCATGGGTATGCAATTATGTTTCATGAAGTCCTGGTGTGCTCTGTTTACTTAGCTCACAGCATCAGCCTGTAAGATTCCAAATCAGCGAAAGTCAGAAAGTGAAGCTTTACTTCTGACTTGGTGCCTTCAGCTTAGATATAAACTGGTCACCAAAACAGACATAGACAGTCTAGTTATACCCTGGTTATGTTTAGTATTTAGAATCTGTGTGCTCAAAGTATTCCCATTTTATTTGGTTCCTTAATAAATTTACATATGCCTCAAATATATTTCTTATTTAATGGAATTTCAATTGTAATCCTGAGTTCTCACATAAAAGACTTAGTAAATTAAAAAAAAAAAATCCAGATGAGAGCAGAAGGTGTGGGGATTCTAAATGCAATTAAAATTGCCTGCTTAAATATCGGAATTGCTTTTGAACACTCCAATCTTAAAACCTGATTTTTGTCATTTCTGAAAAGGGAGGAGACCACTGGGAGCAGACAGTTGTTTTGGTCTGATTTGAGTACTAGCAGGAACGAAATAGTATTTTATTAAGAAACCTATGAGGAAAAACACACTAATTATTGCACTTTGAAAATAATTATAGTGGATACCCTCATAAACATTTAATCTTTCCAGCGGCAACTAGTGCAGTACTGGGCTGCCAAAAGGTACAAACCTGGCTTCTCACAGATAGCAACGCTACTTCGTTGGAGCCGTGTTTCTAGGCTATAATCTGTAAAGTATTCCTGACATTCCATACAAATAATGTATCCAGAAATCAGGGTACAGTTCTGGAAGGTAACTTAATGGAAAGGTAATTTATTAATTGGAAATGGGCATTAACCATTTCCTGTCTCATTAATTTTTTTCCCTGATGGTTCCATTTCATATGGAAGAGAAGACGACCAATATCCCATATATAAACCAATATATCAGCCTGTGTTGTGGCTGTATTAGGCCACTGGGAGTATTCAACTGTAAATTTAAAAAAATAAGTTTAATGAAGTGATGTTTACAAATAAAAACCTTAATCATAACCTAAATAAAGCGGAGCAGTGGATCAGGGTTGCTTAGATAACCTGGCCAATGGGAGGGACTTTTTTTATTAATCTAGTAAGATTTTGGTACTCTTGATAGGTTTTAGGTATATAAAAATACAAACATTTTTTTCAAGGTCTAGTTTCAAGTTTCTAGTAGCTGAAATAGCTGAAAAGTCACTCAGACAAAATAAGTAAAAAAAGCAGGATATCAGAGTTGTGAGCACTGAATTTACTATTGATTTCAGCAGGGGAGGCCATTACAAAGGCAGAACAAATTCCCATTTCATTTAAGTTTATCTGTCTGTTTTCTAGACCAGCTCATGATTCTATGATTAAAAACTCTGTTTGAGCTAAGCTACACTTCTCTTATGAGTTAATTAAAATAAATGAGAACTCTACACACAGTTTCCGTGCAGTTTACTCAGTATATTTTCAGGTGTGTGGCTGTACAGAAGCAGAAAGCCAGTTGCTTTGGGGCTTGTGTCTCTGAGGACAGGCACGTGTGCGTTAGTCTCTCTCAGATTGTTCCATGTATTTTCACAACCCAAATGTCAAAGCGGGTGGGTGGGAACTGGGGGATAGTAAAGACTTCAGGTCTTTCCTACCTTGAAATATTTAAATCTGTTTTAAGTCATTCACCAAGACTATGAAGAACATCTTTTCCTTTTCTTTGTTCACTATGACAGCGATATTGTCTGCCTAATTTCTTTGGCTTACACTGTTAAATCTTTTCATTCTTCTTGCTTCTGACATATCGGGGCTGTTATTACAGCCTTGAACAGTGCTGTAAATGAGGAAAGAATTGGTAACAGGAGTGGGGAGCTCAGCTGTGGAGCATCACCTGGAAATTCAGCCCAGTGCTCATAAAAACAGGTAACCTCAAAGCCTTCTGTCAGTGTGCATCACACTGGAGCTGCAGGAGGAAGCTGTACTGCTCAGCACAGGCAGTTGATTTATTCTCCATGGCCATACGCTGAGTTGGAGGAGATGGGGTACTCAGTAGTGAAATATCCAACGCGTTGTTTAAAAGGGCAGGTAGACAGCTACTCCTTCATCTTGGAGCTGCGAAAAGCCCTGTCAGTGTCTAAGTAAATCACCACAGACCTGCTTTCAGAAAATGTAGATGAGATCTTTGAGGTGCTTAGTTATCTATGGGGATGCTCAGAGCGGCTTTCATCCCCACGATATTTCTTCTGCCATCACCCTTGTTTGGCGAGAAAGCAGAGACATCCCCATTATTTAGGAGAAAGCACCAAGTAGCAAAATCATTAAGTTGCATTGGACTGTAACTTACTTGCTCTGAGCTGCGCTGAACATGCATAAATCTTAAAACAGAAAACATAAACGAGGCGCGATTCATCGAGGTGTCCGATTTTGCAGTGTCCAGTTCGCTGTCACTCGCAGAGCAGTTGCCTGTAATGGAAGGCAGGAGAACAGATCCGTCCCCTTCACTGCTGTAGCTGCCTGATGTTTTTATGCATCTCGGAGTAACAGAGGTGGCCTGAAAAGCTTTTGGAAAGCATGACCACAGTAAAAGCTTTCGGGTGTTGTGTTTTAAACCTTAAAAATGGCATTGGCTTCAGCACGGACCTTTGCGTGAGGAGTGAGTGTCTGAGGGAAAGCTTTGGGAAGCGTTGGGCTTCCAACAGTCTGTTAGTCTGAGGTTTTTCTTTCCCACACTGTGCTTTTGGGAAACTCATAACCACTTGTTCTTGTTGGTGGTGTTCTTGTTTGCTGCTGGCATGTTTGGGTTTAGGGTTTGTTTTTTTTTTTTTCAGTTGGTTTTTTTTTTCTTTTACAAGGAATTTTTACAACATTTAGTAAGAGCATTGTCTTCCCTCCTGATGAATTAGTGATGCAAATTATATCTTCCTGGATAGCAGACACAGGCACTGCCATAAAGTCTTGTGACAGGGAATAGCAGAAGTGGGCACTAGAGGCATTGTGTGAGCTGCTCACCTGGAGGTGTCCATCCTGGTCATGATTCTCTAATAGTGAGTATTTCAGTATTGAACACAATAGAAGACAACTGAATCCAGTGTTAGTTTTCAGGTAAGAGGGACAAATTATTCACAAATGCTGTTAGGCCCCCAGTGGACACTGACCAAACCATAGTTCATATATCTTCAATGCTGAAAATATTTTTGGACTGAATTTACTCAACCGAAATGAGGTATTTCACCAGTCCATTAAGTTATATGGTTATTGTTGTGTGTCCGTAGTGGGGATGCTGGCTCCGGGTTGCTGTTGCCAGGTCACTTACCCTCTCGATTTCTCAGCTACGAATTCAGTTGTTTTTCTTGAAGGATATTTTATAGGCTGATTAATTTTTTGGCTGCAAATTATTGCATATAAAGCAGATACGCTCCAACTTGGTGCCCCAATGGCTATATGGTAATGGTTGTTATGTATCCATTCAAAGCCCAAATGAGATTAACACCACTGTTCTCTCCATCTGCCTTTCAGAAAGAATCCAATAAATAATGAGGCATATAAGGGAAGATTATCACATTATATTCGGCATTTAGAATCATAGAATCGTAGAATACCAGGTTGGAAGGGACCTCAAGGATCATCTGGTCCAACCTTTCATTTACAGTGTGTGTATTAATTATGGCAAGGACAGGAGCTGCTGTGCTGCTGAGAGCACCAAGTTGAGCCTGGTTGAGCTCTTCTAACCCGGAGCAGCGCTGGCCTTGAGGAGGGACACCCCTCACTCCTGGGGCCGTGCCTCATGGGCTCGCTGGCAGACCAAGCTGCATGATGCTTCTTGTTATGAATGATGCTTCTTGTTGGTTATCTTCATCTAAAAGGGATTGGAAAAATGGGGAGAGGGTTTTTTAAAAAAAGGCACTGTGGAGATTTTGCCCGTTTTGATAGCTTTTGGTTGCAGATGCTGGCCTGGGAGTGCTGGAGTCCTATGCACGTGCCCCCAATCTACATCCAAGCCTCTGTGCAATGTGTAGGGAAGCGTGTCCTCTAATAAGTAGTTCAACAAATATTTTTGTTTAGCAGCTATGTTTTGATGATGGAAGGTAGCTTTTTGGTAGATGTCATTCTCCCTGTGTATGAACTTCTTCATTTGGAAGGTTGCTACAACATCCTTCCATGCTGCTATGAATGCAAGTTTTACAAACTGGTTCTAATTGATTTGTTTATTAAGTTAAATTAGGGAAAATGCCATTAGAAAAGAACACCAGGTTCCAGATAGATGTTGGTGCTGCAGACTAGGACTGTAGTTTAGAAAATAATGACCAAAACTTCACATTTTGACTTTGTTTTGAAATGCTTCTGTGCTTTCCCAACTACCACACAAGGACAGTAAAAATATTTGTTGTGTATTATGCTGTTTCTAAATCTAACAGATATTAGAGGTAGCTTAGACCCAGAAAGGAATTAATGTTGCAAATGCTGTGACAGGGGTTGGTGTTTGTAGTAGAATTCATCATCCCTGAAAAGATGCATATTCTGCTGCTTTGTTTTTAAATCCATAAATTCTCACCAGTAGCACAGTACTTTGTAATGTGATGAGAGTCTCTCTATGGCTGCATCACAGATGGTGTAAACTATGAACTGAGGGAGACATTGCACTTCATGTTTTATTTGTCATGTCCTCCCTTTATACTAGTACTCCTCTTGCTCTCTGTCAGGATTTTACTCTAAGTTCTTCTTTGCTCTTGGGCAAAGACTCACCTTAAACAGTCAAGTTGCCACCACTTGTGGAAGCTTCCTCTCCCGAGGTGCCCGCAGTCAGTTATTGCAATGACCAAGATTAGTCCTAGTTGCTCATTTTTACAGTTCAATGTGTTCAGGGCAGTGTTGTTGTAATCTGATGTACTAACAATTCCTTCAGTATTTACAATGCGGGAACATAGTACCGGGTTGTTTATCTGGTAATATTGTATACTTAGATTTTTAGTCTCTAAATTGCTGTAGTTCTTGGGTCTCTGGTTCAGATAACGTGATAAAATACCATCTCCTTTATTCTGTATGTTCAATACAGAACATACGCTCGCTAGAGGATCTTCAACAGCTTTCCAGGTATTTCTGCGCAACCTGACTGTGACCTGTGAGCATCCAGTCCCTGGTTTTACTGGGGAAGAAACCCGGGTTGAACCAGTAGCATCACTGGCCAGGTAGAGTGGGAAGTGTAAGGAGCACAGTGTCTGCCCTGCAGCTGAGGTGTACATCTTATGCTTTTACTGGTTTGTGATGGCTTTTTATCAGGATAATAACCAGCACTGATGGATCAACGTGCAGTACAGAATGCTTTTTAAATGTATTGAGCATTTTTATATGTTTTGCTGTGTCTCACTTCGCACGTGTTGATTCCTAGCTAGCTTTCCAAAGACCAAGAGTCATTTTAGCAGGTGTGTCAGTGGTGGGCCATGCCCATAATCAGTGTGAGCATACTGACAGAAACGCGTTGAGTAAACCTGGTGGGTCTTCCATTTGCTAACTTTATACAAATAAGTCAATGTATGGAAGCATTGCTTAGGATTTTGTATCTCATCGTTCTGTGGAAAAAACTGTGGTCTAAAACTGGTGGCTTGGGTTTTTTTTTTGAGATTGCTTTTCCTTAAGGCCTTTAGAAGGCCTATAGAAGTCTATAATTGAGAATGAATGGTGAAGTTTTGTTCATTCTTATGTATTTTACTGGCTTTTTCTTGCTCTTTTCTTCCACTATTCTCCATAGAAAAACCTGGTCTTTACAGCGATCCTCTGTCATATGCGTGCTACAATTTTCTCCATCCAGATTTTGTTTTTGAATATTAAGGATTGCTTCTTAAGATCTGTAAAATCTTTACTATCCACAGTGGATTCTTACGGTTTATATCCTTTGATTTTTATTTTCCCGTTCAGCAGCCTGCCTGTGAGGTGACGGGACAAGGCGCAGGCAGGGCTCAGCGAGAACAAGTCTCGTGGTGCTTTTGAATTCTGATTTTCTTCTTTAACTGCTTTCATATATATATCTAACACACAGATCTTTGTCTAAGTAAAAGTAATGATGCTTTATGATCTGTTTCATTCTTTCTATTTCAGGATTTACAAGTGTTGTGACTCAGAAGCATCTGAATTTTTTTTTTTTAAGAGGAGCAATGAGAGGGAGTAGCTTGCTTTATTTCTTTTACAGAACACAGCTAAAATAGGAGGCTTATGGGCTTGGCAGTTTTACAGCAACTTGATAAAATAAAAATAATTGTGCCATCACTATTTTATCTCGCTTCTTTCAGATGTGCTTCCTTCGGAATTGCTTCTTTCTTTCATATTTGTGGAACTGTGCTCGGCAGAGTGGCAGTCTGTTCACAAACTCTCCCAAGTTGAGGATTTGAGAGAAAGTAAACAACTCGGTTGGAAATATGGATAGCAAGCATTGCGTAGACTCTAAGAAGCTGAAATATGCTGCTGTATTATACAAGAGTTCACTTAATGGAAAAATGCTGTTCTCCACTTAAAAGGAATGAATCTTTCTTGCTAGCCATTCTCAAGTAAGCCAGTCATGCCTGAGAACTGCACTCTTTGTGCAACTTTTCTATCGAGTTTTTTTTGTAGCACTTTTCCTGAATGAAGAAAAAAAAATGATTTTTGGCCCTCAGAACATAACCTGATATCTGTAAGGAATAAATCCACAGGGTAGAACTACCTAGAGAGAGCTGATAGAAGGAGCTGGGAAATACCTGAGAGCTGCGAGATGGGCAGTTACCGAAGAAGTCTTTTCCTACATATGAAATAGTTGCTCTTCACATATTCCTCAAATATTAGTTTACTTGCTAGTGATGTTTATTCCATGGGCTACAAATCCAGTAATGATATTTTACAAAATAGTACTCAGCCCCTGGTAGACTTGAGTTTTTGCAAACAGACATGATTTAACTCAGCTGCTTCTCAGGTAATTTGTGTATTGCTCCTACCCTCACCAAACTGTCAGATAAGTGGGATGAAAGGTAGTTCCTAATTATCTTCCTAAAGAGGTGGGGCTTTGCTTTTAAGAAACATGTTAAAAACATTGCTTAGTGCCGTTTTCCCGAAGTAGAAAGATCGCTGGTAGAAGGTTTCACACACACCCACCCACAGAAACCCTTCTGCACTCTTCCCATACTGGCTTTAACTCCCTCTTTTGTATCTCCACACTCAGAGACAGATGAAGCTCAGAACAGACCCAGGAATTATTACTTTCAGATTTTTTTTTCATTAAGTCCCATAGCTTTGTGGAGCCCTGTGACATCTGTATCTGTTGAAGGGATTGCAGGCAACTCATGCTGTGTATTTTGCTGAATTACTTCACCCCTTATGGCAGCACACTTCAGGTCTTCAGGAATAAGTTTTACCTAGAGCTGTGCTTCACTGAAAGAACTTAGCAGAAGGTGCTCATATTAACTTTTTTTTTGATAGTGCCTTGCTTTAGAAACCTAGGAATGTGACTGACACCGTGCAGTTAAAATAGCGTATATCACTTGCACTCAGATATCAGAATTATTGGAGGGCATAATTTAAATTGTTGGAAAGTATAACTAATACCTTTTTGGATAGGAAGGTTCCAATCGCACTTAAATAGTGTTTTGAGATGACCTCGTTTAACTGAGGTGAGCATAGGAATTTATTTTTTTAATAACTACCAAAACATTTATACTACAGCCTGCTCAGTGATCTTCATTCTCCAAATAAACTGAGCTCTCTTAGAAGGCAAGGGTGACAGTTGGAATGATGAGGCGAGAGATCAGGATGAAGAGGAGGTACAACACAGCTCGTGATATGGTGAGCACATGTGTCTGCTCACAAGGAAAACCTGGTTTGGTAAGTGGGAACACACCAAGCAATGTATATAGCAGAAGACCAAACAAACATAGCTGCAGAAAATAAATGCTTCTGAATAAGATTGTTTAGCTATGATAGATGCGTTGTCAACCTGCTGCAGCTAAGAGCTAAATACATGAGTTGGAGAGAAAAAAAATTCAATTGAACAAAATCAATCACCGGGGTGTAGGCTATTAAATGTTGACAAGTGGTAAAGGCTGGTTATACTGCTCTAAAACTTTGGGGGATAGCAAAGCACCTTTGAGTAAACTTACACTCTTTAAATCAAAAATGAAAGTTCGTTGTTTTCTTTCATGGCATTATATGTCAGGGGCCAGTATTCTCAGAGACTGTTACACAGTGTGAAATTACTGTTTTACTCGGTTCTTTATATTTCTGACCTTGAGATCTTGATCATTACAGTCCATCCACCTGACAGAACTGCAGAGTTCAGAAAGCGCTGAGATTCTCTAGCAGTAAAAATCTCCCCCCCCACCCCCACTTTTCTTTTAAGCTAAATAATGAGCAATATTGTTTATGCAAAGTGGAAGTCAGGTACCTGCGATTCATTTCATTCTATAGGGAACGTTTCACAGAAAGTCCACACAGCTCCTTCATTTGTTTTTTCTTCTACAGCTGAAGAATTCACCACACAACTGCATGAAAATTCAAACTGAAGTCTTAAGGAGACAATATTTCAGACTCTTTAGAATTGCTTTCTTAAAACAACAAAGCTTCCATTGATTGCTGCTTCCCCAATCTGTTTTAGACTGTAAGGTTTAAATTGTTTAAATTTATATAGAAAATAGGGAGAATAGACAGGGTGTGTTAACGGTGTGGAGACACGGGGCTTCACTGCGTGTTTCCTTATGCATTGATCTGACGGTGTTATTTGACAGTTCTGCCACTTTCGGAGGGCTGAGGACTAATGATCAGCATTTGCTGGAAGAATGAAAGGGAGCTGGTAACCAGATTTAACTGTGACAGCCTGCTATCCTCTTCTCAATGCCTAGGAAATGCACTTCTTTTTATGCCAGTCAATGCTGGAATAAACTGAGGGGTGCTAAGTGATGAACAGTAGTCATAACTTAAGGGTTTCACTTTATAGATCTGCAAGGAAGAAACAGTAAAACAAAGAACAAAACACCGACGTGTCTACTCCTACTGTCGGTGAATTTTTCAAAAAGACGATTTAATCTCCCTTCTAATTTGCATCCTCTTGCTGTTTTTCCTCTGAGATACAGCACTGGGGTATCGTGATGAATACAGTATCTGAGCTTTTGACACAGATGTGTTTGTGGCTGCACTGTGCTGAAGAAAATAGCAGGTCTGGGGTCCGGAAGGGAAACTGCCTTTGGTCACTTCTAAGCCTCGTCTGATCTTTTGGTTGGCTTTTATGGGGTGAGGACAGGTGGGTGTAAAAAGTACTTGCTTAAATCATTATTTTAGTATTCTCCTGAATGTCCTGCTGTCGAGGTGCTTGCCTTAGAGTTAGCTACAGTTTCCTCACACAAAGAAGAAATTGCCTCTGAATAAAAGCATACTGGAAACGATCAATCTTCCATGGCTGCAGTAAGCTATTTGAACAGAGAGCAAAAAGTAATATTGTATGTTATATGGCCTATTACTGACTTCTAGGCATTACTACAGAGCTGTCAAGGCTTCTCTGTGCAGTGGAAGGAAATAAATGTACAGCTGTTAATTACACCTAGACAAAATAAGTTATATGGTGTTTTTCCTACAGGTAACATCATATGGCTGTGGCAGATTTTATGGGGAAATGAAGGCCAAATGAGGAAGCAGCACTGCTGCTGTGCATGTGGTAGTGTTCCTTAGAAATAAATAGCAAGAAATACTCTGTGGTTACCTTACCTACTGCAGTGGGGTGTGAGGTAATTTTCAAATACGAGTTGTGGTTTTAAGGATTTTCCCATTTAATTGTAGACGCTGGTGAAGTTAGCAAGGAGGCGCAGAAATGCGGATCTCTCCTGCCTCTGTCACTTACAAGAGTGGTAACAGCCCATTTTATGTCATATTATCCCCACAGAAGACATATGAGGATGGAATAATGCGTATAGATCCAAAATGTTTTTGTATAAAGAGAGCTTTTAATGCTTCCACAGCAAATGTTTGGGTTCCTCCCTCTTCTCAAGGTAACAAATTCCTCAGTGGCATAAGAAAGATCAAGTTGTTTTTGATATGAAAAGATAACAAAACTGAGAAACCATACACTGTTAAAATCTTGTTATCTTCAGTATGTTAGTAAAGCTGTAGTTAAAAAGGCAACTGGAGGCTGTTGAGAGGGAAGAATGAGCAGCTGGGAGGTGGTACAAGAGAGTACCTCATGGTGGGGGGAGTGTATCTGTTGGGTATCCAAATACCTGTTCCTGAAGATGTTAGTGTGTTACCCAGAAATATTTGGAATCCCTGTGTGTTGGATGGAACCTGAGATAACTTACAAGACTACTTAGAAATTCGTTGTCTTTAAACTTTTCATTGGATTTTGTATTTGTTTGAATTCTTTTTCTTCTGTTAGTTGCCTTGTTGATGAAATTTTATTTTCTTATGCTAATCTTTGTTCAAGAAACCCATATCAGTTTTTTCTCTTACAATGAGTTTGGATATGCAAAAGAGCAAGGAGACTCAAACATTCCTGAAAGGCAAAGACAACTGGAAGTCTAAAAATTCCTTAAGTTCCTCTGAAATTTGTAGCCTACATTCTTTAAATTAAGGGACGTGTGAAAGTTTAAGGGCTTGTTTTACTGGTTAAATCTTTACTTTAAAATAGATCCTTGATGTTATGCATGAGATAAACCATGGCAGTGGTTGTTTGACACGCTGGAGTGTAGTTATATTATGCACTGGTTTCCCAAGAGATCTTAAAATTTAACAAGCAGAGGCCAGTGTGAGTGATGAAATGAGGCAGCAGTAGAGCCATTTCAATTATACTTTTATTACACAGCCATTCTTGCTAGAGCACTTCATACTTTTTGTAATGCTTACTAGAGTATGAAGTGCTTCTTGTGAAGGAAAGGTAGCTCCGATTTTATGACTAAGTGGACAGTGTGATTTCAACTTGCTTTGACAGAAGTGCCGGGGTTGTAGCAGCGTGAGTAACGCGGGAGAGCGCGGGGTAAAGAGAGTGCTCTGCTTGGCTTCGGTGGCTGAGACCTCCTCGGAGAACGAGGAGATCTGATCATTCAGTAATACTGTTAGGAACAGGTACTTGCAGACAGTTTAGATTTCCCTGTTTTGTTGTGAAGATGATTTACTGTTTCAAGTCTAGGTTAACAGTGGTTACCTTCCTTTTTTCTTCTTCCCAATAGGCCAGTACAACAGCTTTAATATTAATCATGTTCCTCATTATCTTTTTTCACTGCTGTATCTCAGCTATCTGCTTGTACTATGAATTATTCCTGAATGTTTATTTCTAATATAGGCTGTCATCTGAAAGGGCTATTAAATATTTTGAAGTATTAATAATGTAACTTGCACTTTAGATTACGAATATAAGCAAGTTCCATTTTTGTGCAAAGAAGGTAACAAGCACATTATAGAGATTACATGTATAAATAGTAGTTAAAGATCCAAAAGTTTAAACCATGTTTCTCATTTATTACATTTTGAGGAGCAATTTGAGGTTATTACAGAATCACAGAATCGCTGTGGTTGGAAAGTCCTCCAAGATCATTGAATCCAACCGTTATCTATCTCTACCAGGCCACTTCTACACCATATCCTTGAGCACCCTATCTAGACAGCTTTTAAATACATCCAGGGATGGTGATTCAACCACTTCCTTGGGCAGCTTGTTCCAGTCAATTATTATAAGGGATTATATTAAAATAACTTTCTATCTAAGACTACAGGAGCAACACCAGGCGCTGAAACTCCTCTTGGGTTGCACGGAACATTAACCAGCTTTCGTTTCTATAGTAAATCTCTCATGTGGCCTCTGCTTGCTTTGGGATATCTTTCCGTGTTACTTCATGTGCCCCTGGAACCTTCAGCACGGTCAAATGACCTCCACTAGATGCATAAGCAATGCAAGCAGCACCTGAAGAGAGGGGTTCACTGGGCACTTTGGAGAGTGCTGCAGGGGGACAGGAATCACGGCTGTTTCCTCGGTAGTCGAACTGCTGCCTATATTCTGGTCAGGCTGTGGCTGAGTGTGGTTATTAAATTCCCATCAGAATATATGAACTTTCATTCTAATACAGCGTTATTAGAAATCTCCCGCAATGTCTAAGGTAATTGTTAATTTAGACCACTTGTGTCTTTCTGAGATTAGTGAGAAGGGAATCTATTTTTTCTCCCTTTACAAGCAAGCCTGTTAAATCCTTTAGCTGAATGGATAACGATTACAAGTCTCAACTGACAAGCAACAATTTTTTCAATTCCTGAAAGGTCGTTTATAATAACAGAAATGACTAGCACAGCACACCTACCATATCTGTGTTGAGAGGGAACTCTGATTAGAATTTCAGCTGGTACCAAGGGATGTGCTTTTTGTATGCAGAGGGAGGCTGTTAGGCTGCTATTCATGTCTACGGCTGCTCTGGCCAGCAGCAAGTATTCACGCTCTTTTCTTATTAATAAAAAAAAAAAAGTGATGGGATAAATGCAAACTGCCTCCATTGATAGAATATTATGAAATTCTTCTGATTAGAAACAGACGTGCACCATTTCCCGCTACAGAAATATTGTCAGACTGTAATGCTGCGGTGCAGTGCGAGCGTGTGAGAAAAAGGGGGGATATTCAATTTTAGAAAACTTCTATTTGCTATTTGTGCTCTGAAAAAAGTGAGAAAGGATGACATATGTGCTGTTTGAGAGCTTTGCTGTATCACTTTGCCACTCCTGGTGGGGGTTTTTGATTTAATACTTTTTAATTAGCAAAAAAACCCAAAAGTTTTAAGTAAGCTGGAATGAGCAAGGAGTTCACAGTGTAGGCCAACTAGATCTGGTGTAGTTGTAGCGCTCTAAAATTCAGGAAGTCTGAACACTACCACCAGATCCAAGGCTGTAAAGTTTCTACAGGCGTGCTCAGATCTGAATGAAGTTCATATGATTGTGTTGTGACGTTCCTTCTGTTGCACCTTTGGATCCCAAACCTTGAGTCTACTGGATGAGCCCTGTGAGCCCGGGTGTTGATTCAGGAGTGACAACTTATGTTCTGTTCTTTGTCTGTACTAGCACAGACTTTAATTTCTATTGGGAAATCTTATTTTCCTTTGTAATATGTGTGATCTGAAGTTAGCTACTTAATATGCACCCTTTTTTTTGTACTTCTGAGCTTAAAAAAGCATTTTGTTAGACAAAATGGAGGGAGTATCTTGATGCAAAGAAGTTCAATCAAAACTGCTTCTCAGCAGTTCAGCCAGCCGTTCTGTTCGCTTGTGCACGAATGACATACTTTTGTTTTTTTACTTTTTTAATCCTTCCCACATAATAGACCACTGTACTATAAAGAATGTTCCGACAATATGCATGCATATTTTCCAGGAATAAATTAGGACATTTCCCAATGCTCCAACACATCACTGTTTAATATAGGCCAATAGATCAAAGACAACTACTGTAGTTTCCCTCTTGGGTCTGTTAAAGCCAGTATAAATGTGACCCTTTATAATATGTGCTGTATTATTTAGAAAGCCACTGTTTCCCTAGAGTGAATCTATTCAAAAAGTTATTGAATTTGGGCTTCGTTTTAAGTACATCTTTCTATGGCATGCCCCAATACGTACCTAGTTAGCTAGCTAGCTTATTTTCTGTAACCACCTAGTCACATACACCTACCACACTGTGTTACGTTTGGACTGTGAAGCAGCAGGAACAAATAATTTACCTAACCAGTAACTTCTCGTGTTGTGCATCGAGCGCTCGAATGGTTAATGATTCAGACAATTACAAATTTGCTGAGGAATCCAGAGAGGAGTGTGTGGAAGATGAGATTTTTATGGATGTGATAAACCTATGCAAAGTCATTGGTGCTTCTGAAGAGTAAATTGTATTTTGTGATCATAACTGTAACACAGCTCTGCTATTCTTATGTAGGAAATCGGTGTAATTTTCCTCACAATACAAAATAAGTAAAATTGCTACGTGCATGTGTACGCAAGAGAAACAAGGAGTGCTGTTTATTTTTTGGAGAAGTTTGATCGCAGTATATACACCAGTCTTTGGGAGATTCTTGTAGTATGTTCACTAGCACATTAAACACTAACAGTTACTTTTCCAAAATATGAAAATTTGTGAGCTTTACTAAAAGAGAAATTCATTTAAATGCCACTAAATATTAGCATAATAAATGTCTTCTCACCACTAGAAACGAATTACCAGAACCTTAATATGACTTTAAAGTCTTTCCTAGCATTTAGGTCATGCTGTATTACTTTATTGTGAAATTATTATTAAACCACAACTGGGGGGAGAAAAAGAGCAGGATGTTTTATTCCACTATGTAAATCGAAAAGAAAAAAAACAAACTATCCTTGGTTATTACCAGTACTCCAGGTTTAAAAAATCAAAAGCTTTCTAGTATCCAGTATATACTTTTCAGATTAACAAATGATGGAAAAGCAACTTTATTGTAATTTGCAGTAGGAGAAATCGGGAATAGCCATAGTCCTCTGCCCAATTTGGAACCCAACTTACTGATGTTTTAGATTCCAAATAGAAACTAGAGATAGTAGCAACCACTTTCATGATGAGATTTCATAATATTTACTGGTTTACAGGAAATAAATGGGGTAAAGTGATTGATAATATTTCTGGAAATCTCTGCAACGTTCTTGTTTCCATGCCCACCCAACAGAGGAGCAGTGAGTTGCTTGGTGTCCACATTGTTGGATGTCACACCAGCTGCCTCGATTGATGGTCAGCCTTGAGCTCTTGCATTAACTGACCCCAGCATCTGATTGAGCAGTGTGATAAAAGTCCACAGCGCTTCCTTCCTACTCTGTCACACGCTGTAGTTCTTTATTATCCTCTCTTACACAATTTAGTACACTGACATATGCTCAGATGAATTACATCAAAGATTAGTGACATCTTTTATTTACCTCAGAAGACTGAAATTTAGCATGATGAGAATTAACCAGCATTTCTGCCCCACCCACCTCCTGTTTTAAAACTCGCAAGATGTAAGTTGAGCAACGTTTGCTTAAACCGGCGCTGAAAAACAAAGCACCTGCAATCAGTTTCAGACATACTCAAAAATGGCTGATCACAGAAATCGTTTCTTTCTGCCGGTAAACACGGTAAAGTGGTTGTGCGCTTTGGATGTTAACGCAGAGAGGGCATGTGTGGCAGAGCCGCTGCTTCTGCCTTACCGAGGCATGGTCTTACAAGTGATCTGTTATTTAATGAAATTTCAAGTAGCTGAGGTAAAGCATCAAGTTCTGTATAAACAAATCATTTATTATATAAACAAATGAGATCTAAATTACAGTGATTTTTCACCTGATACAGATCAGTGCGAAGTAAATAGTCATTTGCGCTACACCATGTAGCTGCAAGTGTATGCAAACGCGTTGCTGTGCTGGAGAGCAGGGGCTGCACGGTGGGAAGGATGAAGTCCTCTCCCTTTCTCTGCCTGTTTTCTCCTTGAGGGTCCAGACAGTCTGTGGCAGCCGAGGAAACCTTCCTTCCTCCTCTTGCAGTCTCTTGTGGGGGGTGCTGGCTGTTGGGCCCTTAAATCTTAAAAGAGCAGTTCATGCCAAAGGAGAAAAAGGGACTTCGGTCTTTCTCTTTGGTTGCATTTCATTTCCTTCCCTTGTGTAGATTTTTTTTGGTCCATGGAAAAACTCATTATTCTTTCTGTAAAATCTGATCAGTCGCGAAGGGAAAAAAATAAACCTTGGATCTGACATTATTGCTACAGGGCTAAAGCAGTTCTAAATGGTTTGGTTTTTGGTGTTTGGTTTGTTTTTTTTTTAATAGACAAAAGAATTATTCACTTAATTCCGAATTGTTGGAACAGTATTGGTTGGCCACTCTGAGTTGAGACGTGGCTGCTCTGTCGACTGATTGTCGGTGTGGTCAGAGGATGGGTTCGGTTGTGCAGGACCGTCTGTGCACACAGACAGGCACATACAATGTGTCTATGTCTCTATATTGCATGATTTGAAAAGAAACATTCTTAAAACTCTAAAGAGAATCCTGTTATGGGGGTTGATTAACAGACAGGGATGCTAAAAACTGTTTTGTCTACCTTGATGGCCAGCTGGTCTGTATCTGTCTCTCAAGTGCTGGCTAAGGTGGTAGCGGTTGCTGTTATCAGGCAGAAAATGATTCCTACTAGCAGGTCTGACCTTCACTTGAACCGTCAGTGCTGTTAAGTTGTTGGTAATGATACACATTTGCTCCAGCCTAGTGCATTGGAGAATATTTTCCTGACCCATTTATGCTTCTCCCATGTATCCGTAGCATAGCGCTTGTAAAATATTTTCTTTTTCCTCTGCTTTACCTCTAATGATTAATAGTAAACTTAGTGATGAATGTGAGGAAAAGAGTGGCAATTATAATTTCATTAATCACCTAATAATTGGGGTCCAGGGCTCAACTGTGGCTTTAGACTTCTACATCCTAAGGAATTAAAGTGAAATTTCTATTAATCACCGTGTCCCAGCTGCTGACAAGGCCTGTTCTAACAATAGATCTAATCATTTCAAGATGTGCTACAATTAGCGTGAGGATGATAAAGGAGTTCATCGTCTGAGGCAGCCTTCTGGTCCCGGGAGGTTGCAGGAAGGAGCCTCTCTATTACGCCAGTGATTTACCCCTAAATGCTATGCATTAAAGTCATGCTTCCCTGGAGATTTATAAATGTTTAAAGCTTTTAATAAACTTTACCCAGCTTGCAGAGTCTATTCAAAGCTGGATGGTTTGTTACAGTTGGATCTCTGGGGTGTTCTGGCTTTCCCGTTGCTGGGTGCTGTGCACCTCTAGCTGTAAAAAAAGGTGTTGAAATTAAGGATGTATTATGTTTATTAATTTGTGCGTGGAAAAACATCTGGTTGCAATTCCCATATTGTGCTTCAGCTTATTGATTAGGTTTGAGCAGATGTGTGGCTAAATGGTAAATTAGGCAAGAGTGCTGTGCCCGATTTTGTGTAACCGAAGAGCAGCTTTGTAACAGCGCGGACGCGATGTCCGGCTATCCTAAAATAGGGAAATGTATCTCGTGCTGCTATTTCAGACCTCCAGCTGGTAGGAGCAGTTTTTGTATAAATCTTCCAGAGAAATTCTTCAAGTTCACTGGCTCTCTCTTATCTGCCCTAAGTACAGAAATAAATGAAGCCAGCCATGTGCGAGCAACATTCTGAAAAATAAAGCCTCCATGCATAGAGAAATAATGAATTTTCTAAAATCTATATGTGGAGATAAGCCACAGGTATCCATGTTTGAGATAGTGAAATGATGTAACTAAGGCAACTGGAATAATAATTTGACATCAGAAGGAAGCTGGTATAAATGGGATTTCAGAAGCTGTATACATTTTCCAGAGGTTCATTTAAACTCTTTTCAGCAAAAGTGAAACTTGTCAGAAACATGAAAACCTGTTGAAGTTATCAACACTTAATGTTTATGTTTATCAGCCGTTCATGTTTATGGTAAATCTCTGCAAAGATTTTGGGTTTTGAATAGAAGATTAGAAGTAATCTTCTAAAAACAAATAGAGCATTTTAAAGGTTTACTTATTAAACCTTCTAAGCCACGAATTACGCATGATTTTATAAGTGATTCCGTGTTGCAGTATTCATGGGATATCACTTAGACCTTGTAGGTGCCCAGGTATAAAACAGCTTTCCCTGTGCATCAGAAAACTCAGCTAAGACCTGTTCTGAAACAAGATTATGGGGAGGCCATTAAAACCAATTATTAGATGTCGATTTGATGTTTGAAGCAGGCTGATCATACATGGGATAATTAATCTTGTAGAACAATGTTAGTATTTTATATGTAGACATAAAGTACCACCTGGATCATGATTTCGAACCTGCTAATTTGAAGCAATAGTACTAGAGCTGTGCTTTTTCTGTATCACACCTTTGTTTGGAAGAGTGGGTGGCTTGCTCTTCCTATGTAGCCATCACAAGGGGGTAGGGTCGTGCTGTACAGTGTCAGGTTGTTCTTAATGAATAACAGAAATGAATGGAAAACATGCTCTGCCCAATGTCCCTGAACTGAATGCATGGTTTTGAAAAGTTGAATTAAAATCTTGACCCAGTGATCGGGTGAATTGAGTCGAGTCTGAGCAGTTTGAAGTAATGATCTGAGGTGAAGCCAGCACAATCAAATATGTTGTTGCTGAAATTGAGCTTTGCAAATAACTTAATGGTAAATAATTAAATTACTGAATTTAGCTTCCCTTTCAATTCAGATTCCATTTAAAAGCAAGTTTGTGTTTCTTCTGTGATATTTGCTATCCCTGTTGGTTTTTTGTTTAAATCTGTGAGGCACTGAATTGTTTGCTTTGGTCGTTAGCTTCATCATAATCAAATATGAGCCACGCAGCTTTGTTGATGTTGTTGCTTGTACCGCTTGACAAAGCGCATATCTTAAAGGGATGACTTGACCCAGCTCCTGAAGCTTTAGGTGCTTAGGATAAAGACACAAACTCTATCTTTAGTTACTGGGTTCAGTGGAGCTACAAGGAGCTATAGCTCTTTGTGAGGGTCTATTAAATCCTGGTTCTCTTGGATGGGTTTTAAGACTTTTGCCCTTTTGCTCTGTGTAAGCAGGCACCTCTTCCGTAAATTATGTTTGTGCTGATGGGAGAATTTGGAGGTTGCTACCCATGAGAATTTGTACAAAGAAAAGTTGTTGCTTGGCAGCGTGGCACGGTGTGAAGATCGGGGCGGTGGTCTTCTGAATCCAAGTGGTTTGGATTTTACAGGACATTCACTCAACTTTTATGTTTGTGGTTTTTTTTGTTTCTGAGCAACACTCATTTTTCCATACAAACTGTTGAAATTAGAGGGGACTGTAGTGCCAGGATGTTTTAAGAGCAAATGGACTGAGCTTCCAAGCTGTGCTTGGTTTAATGTTCACGGATTGAGTTGTCTGACTTTATTATTACAGGTAGAACAGGTCACTGCCATCCTCATTAATACAGGCATGTTATCATATGGAAGAAATAATAAATATGTATAGAAATAGTTTAAAGATAGTAAATTTAAAACTCAATGGCCGTTATTACATCCCCCTTTCTCCTTTATGAAGAGATGTTTCAGATCTTTCCAGTCTTACATTATGCTGTGCATGCAATAATACAAGGAAAACTTAGCCTGTGAAGAAATGTTGGCTGCAAATGTTTTTGGCTTCAATGAATGGAAAAAGGCCTTTTGCATTCTTGTTAATTCAGTGGCGTTCACCACAAAATGGTTGCATACAGAATTTTGAGAATTTTAAGTGGAATTCAAAGTTACTAGTCTGAAAAGAAATCACTGGGATGATCTCTTCGTTTCAAATGATATTATAAACAATGAAAGTCTTAGCATAAACCAAATGAATGAAGAAAGCTGAAGTTATATAGCAGCATGGAAAAAGAACATGAAGAACAGGAATACTAAAAGAAATGTTTCCAGAAAACAAATTACTTTTTAAACTGTTTGCTTACTATTACTGTTAGATTTTTGGCAAGCTCTGCAAGTACTTAAAAGGCTCATCTAATACTCTTTTACAAATATTGTTATTTTTGTGTTCTTTTTGATAGTGTTAGCATTTTGTCACGCACGAGGGACTAACCCCAGCAACTAGTTTTGAGATGGAAAATAATCACCATCTTCATATTTGCTACTGAATTACCACCCTTTGTCTTCGCTCACACAAACGTTCCCTTCTTCATCTTCTGTCTAAAGTTTGGCACTTTAGACGATGTAAAAACAAGTTTTGTCTGTGTTTTTTATGCAGTCCCAGTTTTAGAAACAAATGTAGTTTTCTGCTACTATAGACTTAGATTATGCAGTAGCTGAAGGTGTGTGCTTTATGTATCATAGCTATTTAATACTCAAGACCATGATTTTTTAAAATACAGTTATACTCTGATCATATTGAAGACCGGAGCATGGAAAGAAAGAAATGAAAAAAGTTGTTTATTTGTTCTTAGAATACTTGCTTCTTTCCCTCTCCTAATACCATTTTCTTCATCTTTTCTTTCATATTCACACAGATTTGTATATATGCTGTATGAAATATAAAATGGTCTGATATTACACCTTCAAATGACACTGCAGATCAAAGTACTTCCGAATTACTCCAGAATGAAGTTTCTCAATGAGCAATGCTGTATATTTGTAGCGAATGCATGCGTAAGCATTTCTATTGCTGTGCATGTGAGATTGGCTTTCTCAGGGCAGCCAATTTCTAGTACTCTTTTGCTCATGAAAAAGACTCTTGTGCTTTCTTCCGTGAGTACTACAAATAATAAAATTTCCTTATTTGTCCCTTTCTTGTAAGGACTGAGAACAGCAGCAGCAGCCGCCGTGTTATGGCAAGTATTGCCATTTGGGATCCTGCTGGCAAATAAATATAGCGTAGCAAAAAGGTGTCATTACGATGACTCATTTTGCCTGGGTTATGGAGGGCTGTGATTCATTAGTACCAAATCCATGCTACAGAACATGATAACTACTGCGGCCTGAAGTTTTACGATAATGGAAAGGCAAGAATAAAATGGTTTTTGAGAATAGGGAGAGAGAGAAAGGAAGTCCCTCTACCCTCAGTTGAAGATAGTAGTTTTCTCTTGACATTGATAAAATGAATATGCAATAAAAATGAATATGCAATAAGAAGTTATGTAAAATCACTATACAGGTGAGTATTAGGAACAGCCAATATTCATAAACCTTTGCATAGGATCCTTTTATGTCCTTTATTGTTCTTTCACTGTATCTTCCAGTCAGAGGAACCTCAGCTTAGAAAAAAGATGTGTCCTATAGTTTATGTGACAGATTTATGGTAATCAAGAAATCAACAATGTTTTTATTCTTTCTATTTCTGTGAAAATATTTTACTTTAAAACCTGTGCCCTGAAAAGAGTTGGATGCTTTAGCGTAATTCAGTAAAGTCTTGTGGCACAATTAGGATACGAAGTTTTTACTATAAATGATGTGAGGAAGCTTTTTTCTCATTTACATCAATCCTTCAGATCCCTAAAACTTCTCTTAATGAAGGCCAGAAGGGTAATAATTACTAGGTACATACAGATTTTGTTTAGACAAACAGGAGAATACGTTTTTGTATCCTGCATCATACACTTAAATTAATTTCAGACTCTAGAGCGTTCTCATTCTTTCAGCATATTTAATTTGCACTCTTAGTAGATTTTTGTTGACACATTTTTTTTTTGCTGCCTGTAATTTAGGATTTCAAGTTCACCTTGAACCAGAGCTGCATACCAACTGAGGAAATCTTTCCATTTCTTTGTTTTAATTTTCGGCAGAAGGTGTATTTGCAAGTAGGTGTAGTGTCCTTGTATATGATACCAGCTCTAGTGTTGTGCACACGGTGTGGTGTTAGAATGCTTTTTAGAAAGAAATTTTTTAATTATTATTGGTTTTTTTTCCCCTGCTGGTACTTTGCTCTAATGTGGAAGTTGTCTTATGTTCGCTAGAGTTTGTTTTCATTATAGATGCCATCTGTGGAACAACTTGGCTTCAAACTATGCTGGAGAATATAAACCATTTTCAAGAAAGGTAATTCTTATGTCAAGGCATGGGCATGTTATGGGTTGTAAATTTTGGCTTTACTGCCAACCTCCGCCAGATTTTACTTGCTGCTCTGTGCAATCCTCTGTTTGTGGTAATATTGTAATTGTTATTCTTTAAAAAGGTAAGGACATCATTTCGGTATGAGAAGGGAGAAAAATTCTCAGTATCTTTTCCTTATGTTTTTTGCCTTGTTCCACTCTGCAGGCTTTTTTACTTACAGTGTAACAAAGGTGGCCTGCCCATTTTCCTGCCCTGTAAAAGTAGTATCTTATTAATAATCTCATTAGCATTCCTTTTTAATGTGTACTGCATTTCAAGTATCAGAGGGGAGCTCCCTTGCCCAATTACTGTCATTGCTTACCTGAAGACTGTAATGATATAGACTATTTTTATTTATTTGGTCCTAAATGCAGTGGCAGCCAGGAGCCCAGCCCTGTACTAGGTGTGAGAATCTTTCCATTACTGAAGTTTTCATAACAATTTTTGTTGACATAGACTGTCCCAGTAGACTAGACAGGTCTGTCGTAAGAGATCTCTAAATATTTGTATGAAATAGAAAGTCTTTACAGATCAGCATCATCACATACCTGAATCCAAGAGCCTCAGACAAAAATGTTTTAATGGGCAAAAGCAGATATCCTGGACCTGTGAAGCTGAGAGTAAGGAGGGATAATTAGTTCACAGACAGGAGTTTTGACAGCCTCTTTTCCCACTGAGGTGGACTTGGGCTGGATTTACATCTCTGTCCGACAGCCACCCAGCAGGGGTAGGCTCTTTTCACTCTCTTTCCTGCATTTACATGCAGATCCGGATTACGGCAGCACAGTTGAAGCACAGTAGAGGGCTACAGCTTGGAAGCCAAACTGGAAGCATCTGAGGTTCAAGGGTACATCAGCCACCTTTAGTATGTCATTTCTTCAGATGCTCTTGCATCTTCTGTTAAGTTCTAGAGGCAATAGAAGAGATGTGGCCAGATGGTAACGCTTTATTGGTGTAGCACAGCACTTCATCTGCAATAGGCTGTGAAGTGATGGTAAGGTGACCTCCACAGCACAGGGAGCACTTCAGCTGGCTGAAGTCTGCTCAGACTTACCTGGGTGATAGAAATCCATTTTCTAGCTTCTGTCACTAAGTTCAAATAGCTTTATCTAGAGAGCAGCACAAAGATGGTTCTGCTTTTTTTCCCCCATTTAATCTTTTGCTGACTGACAGCAAATATGAATGACAATCTCGATGCCTTGACTTCCTTGCATCAGTGTAGCAATGTCACTTGCAGCACTTCTCCATTGACGGTGAAGTATTTTCATGTCCTGGTTGTTGATCAACATTGTAAATCTTATAAAAGCAAAGGCTTGTAGAAAAGTACTTACAGTTACAGCACTCAGGTGATATTCCATATGCATTGCGTGTCTCTGTGTTACCGAACAATGGTATAGTAAATAGAAGTATTAAATCTCTGAATTGCTAACACGTTGCCTGTGAGTTTTTGGATAATCACTTGTTTGTGTCTTGATTTGCCAAATTAGCTCAGTGAACAGATGTGCAGACTTCATATAGTAAGATTATGTATTAAGTATGCAGTCTGTAAAACTGTTATAATGACCTAATCTTTGTAATGCTTATGCTTCAAATGACCTCGTACTGCAGATTTACCTAATGTGATATTTTGGATTGAGGCAAGACTTCCAGATTTTTCTGCTGATCACCCTTCCTGTTGTAACTGAGGTCAAATTGCTCCATGAGCAAACCTTTCCTATAGTGTCCCTGCAAGACACTTTCAAACTCAGCTGTTTATTTTTGATGACTCAGACTAACCAAAGATTTTTGCTCTACAGTTTGCTTTTTAAAGCACTAGCTATCATGACTAAGCTCACTGTGGCTGTGGCACCCAAAGAAACTGTCCTGGCAACACACCAAACAATGTCATGGTTTGTGTTCCTTTGTTCATCAGAAAATAATTTGTTTACTTTAAAGGTATCATCCATGCTTCAATCTTCATTTTCCTTAACTTTGGGAATGACTGCAGCTCAATGAAGAGAGAATGATCTTACATGTAGTTGATAATTAGTTGATGTACAAGTGTTTTCTTGTAAGGCTTAACCAGCTGGTATTTTTAAGTCCTATGGCATCCTTTGAAAAGTTAAACACAAAATATTATGATGAGAACAATAAATAGGGTACGTTGGGAATGTAAGTGCCCAATATGCAGTGTGAAAGATCCCAAAGTGTGGCCCAAAGCAGTCTATAATCCTGTATGCCGTGAACACAGGAGTGTGTGACTCAACCATGTACAAACAAAGGCAAATAGTTGACAGACATTTTTGGTATGAATGGGTGGGACTTTGGGAAAGTCCTAAGGATTGTGTACTTTCTCCCACAGCATAAAACCCATCTGGGATGTAGCTCTTATCCTTCAGGTTGTGGTTCTATCCTCTTACAAAACATTAAAAACTGTACTTCTGTGGTTTAAAAATGACTTACCATTGATGGGATAGTTTAATTCTTTACTGTAGAAACTGTGAAGAATATCAAACCATTAACTTGATTTTATAAAATTATTAGCTTAATATAATCAGTTGCAAATGAAGCTGTGCCTACCTTTTCCATTCACTGGAGACTCTATTAGGCAAGGTGAGAAGGCTTATGGAAGGATGGGGATGAACTTTCCTCTTACCCATTAGCCCCGTGACCAATGTTGTAGCTATGTATTATGAGTGAAGTAGTTATTGAAGCCAAGAAGGTGAACTAATTCTGACTAGATGTTCAAACCAGAATGTCAATCAGCATGATCACTGCAACTCCTCACGCTTCGCTCCCAGCAGATGGTCTGATGGCACACTTGTAATTTATTAGCTAATGTGAGACACCATATTGATTTAATACTCTGTTTGTTATACTGGCTTACTGCTATGTGGTGCAGTCTTGCCTTGGAGCATGACCTCAATGAAATCAGCTTTAGGTCTATAGCAGCACTAGTATAAATCATGTGTCTCATTGAAACGCTCCTAAATGTTGACTAGTAATTAAAATTTGCGTGGAGGTGGGTGTATCCTGCCATCCACATGAGCTGTTTTATATGTTTAGTATATTTGCATAGTTAAACTTTAAGGTCTTCATCTAGTTTTGTAAGGATGTGTGCAGGCTTCATTTAAAACGGTAAGAATCCACATTTCAGATGTGATTTCAGGATTGTGTGGCTTAATTTTACAAGATTTAGGTAAATTTCGAAATGCTTTTGAGGATCTCAGGAGAACTTTTTTTGCTAAAGGTCTTTTATTGCTTATATGAAGATTAAAGACTTGCTGGAATTTCTCTCTTGAGCTAAGAAAGTCTCAAGTTTTTTTTAAAATGGAAGGAAAAGCTAGGAAGGCACTTTTCCCATTACCTTAGAATTAATATTTTATTTATATTACTTGCATGAAGTGTATCTCCATCTGTCTGAGATCTACAGTCAAGTCTTTCCATTTAACTGCAGGTTTTCAAGGTTCTCTAGGGATGCAGTATCCAATATTTCTATTAAAAGAGAGCGCACGCTATAGAGTTTGACTTCCCTAAGGAAGACAGAATCAAGTTCGCACAGATTACTCTATAGGTTCATAAGCAAAAGGGGCAGGAGGAGGGATATGTAAGCTTTGTGTACAGTCCGGAGCAAGACTCGGTCACGGTGGCGACCTTCAGCATGGGGTCACTAACCCTAGGAAGGTCATCTGTATAGGTGAGTAATTGCACAATTTGTGAACACAGTCATGTAGGTCCTTGAATTTCCAGCCTGTTGAGACTGGGAATTTAATGACTACGCTTTGTCTAGTGCTCTTCATACTCTTGCAAAAGCATCTAGTTGCTCCTAACCACACCTGAATTTCTGTGTGTGTAGTTAGGATGTTGGTTTTTGTCTCTGAGGGGTTTGTTTGATAGATAGCGGCCTCCGAGTTATGCTCCATATCAATACAACTGTTAACACTGTGCAAAATCTGGCAGATATAAAAACTAACCTTAGAATTAAAAGCTAATAATCACAATAAAATAGTAAACTACCCTCCTCCTCAAATTTAAACTGTTATGTATCTCTGCATTGCATCAGAATTTATCACAGATGTGGTGAAGTAAGAATTGATAGTTGAAGCTTCTAGGTAGTATATCAATTAATTAAATTTTCAGCTTTCAGATGGGAATAAGCAACATGTATTTATATGAAATTTGCATACCAAATTGCTTCTTCACTAACAGAAGGAGAAAGAAAATTATTTATAGCAGTCTTCACTGACTTTACTATTGCTAATTAGTTTCTGGTAGTTAATGGAATAGATGAGATTATGGAATTAAACCGATGCAGCTAGCAGTGTTTTGCCAGACAGGATTTAGCGATATGCTGAAAAAAGTTAGTGAACAGTAATGGATAAATGACAACTTGGATTAATTTCAGAATAGAATGCTCTTTCTTGCAGGTATGATAGTTTCTGAATATTAAGTGGATGTTTCCTAGACTCTGAATTCTGAAGAGCTGGCTAAATTAGACTGTAGGAATATTTTAAAGGCAAGAGTATAGATTTTTTTTTTTAATAAGAATTTTTATTCCCCCCCCCAAATGTTATCATTATCATCTTAGTGTTTTGGACCTATGGTGAATAATGGAACCCAAGTGGCACTGGCCACTGGCACCACCAAGTGGTACTGTGCTTGACACTTTGTAAACACCATGCAGAATTAAGGAACAGGAAAGCAATGCAAATGTGGCTTGTGCTAAGGAGGTATATGTAGTAGGTCAAGTATAGAATGATGCTTTGCCTGCTAATGAAGTCACTGTAGCAGTGAGCAGACAAGTGTAAACTTGAGCAAAATCTGTTACTGGTTTTATGTGTCGGTGATAACTGACAGCAGTGTGGATTGGGTTTCACTCCTGTTCTGGCCTGAGATGTGACCATATTCAAGAAAATCTTAATTATGATTAAGCAGCTCATGATGATTTCCCTTGTAAACTTACAGAGAAAATTTACCAGTTTAAGAATATTAATCCCTAGTAGTTCACATTGTGTGTAAGCTTTGAGGCATGCACGCTGCTCTTTAATCAGGTCTGAATTAGGTAATGGCTAGCAATGATAATCAAAAAACCCAAATGACTCTTTGGAATATTTCCATTTTCTGCTCTATAATGGGGACCACTGGGTCTTTGTGTCCTTTGGGATAATAAAGCCAAAC
Organism: Eurystomus gularis; assembly: GCA_013400335.1. Classification (NCBI taxonomy): domain Eukaryota; kingdom Metazoa; phylum Chordata; class Aves; order Coraciiformes; family Coraciidae; genus Eurystomus; species Eurystomus gularis. The sequence continues at coordinate 132,455 of VZZY01025678.1, read as the reverse complement.
ACCTCTGACTATCCCAGTCTAGTGCTCACAGAGCAAATAAAACATGATGATGCCAATTTAAAGATATTTATAAACTACTTGTAAAAAGAAATAAACACCCTGACATATCAGTGAAGGTTACCTACTAGGTCTACCTATCAACAGTTAAAAAATTAGTATAATTAAGGGTCAGTTATTTCTTGCACTGATCAGGCGGTAGTGATTACCTCTTTGTCTGAAAATGAGTTAATGTTTCTTCTGAAATTGGGATCTTGCTAAAGATTACAGAAGCTCTTCAGAATGAGACTCATTTGAAACAGAAAATTAAATGTTAGTTACATGTGATTGAAGATGAGAATTTTTTCCCGAGATCCTTTTGTTTGATATAAATGTGCTGATTTCTGTGAAACAAGTATTTTAAAGTGCTAACTCTTTGATACTCATCTTGTGAGCTGTTTTCAATCTGACTTTACTTTCCCACCAATAATGTATTTCCTGCTGTTTGGAAACTACATGCAGCTGGCAACATCACTTTGAAATATTCTTATATTAAAATGTAACACACAGTGATAAAGGGAACTACACTGATGTTAATTCTCAGTTTAACCATGCCAAAAATTAGTGACTAGGAGTTGTGAAGTAACAAGAGGGGCTCTGAAACAAATGTGGTGATAAAATGGTGATGTTTGGCCTTTGCTGCAAGGGCACCTGGCAGATCTGTGTCGACATTGCCACTGAAAGGCCTTGATCGATCCTAAATTAGGCTTGTCTTGCCTAGGTCCACAGGCTGTTGCCCTTATTTTTCATGAAGAACAAAGGTTTTACTGTATAGTCAGCTTTTCACATGCATAACAAATAGCAAATCACTGGCACGAGCACTGTGTCCTTAACTATGGAACTGAGAGAAAATTTCAAATAAAATGTCACTGTAAGATTTAAATATAGTCCAAGTAATCTACTTTTCAGTAATGAACCAGATAGAAATGACCATGAAAAGACCAACCAGGACTGTTAATATCTGGTGGAGTCCTTATAAACAAATATAAATAAAATACCCCCGGGACTGTTAGGCAACCTCAGTAATCCCCACCCTGCCAGCCTCAACATCCTATAGCTTTGTTGGAGCTCTCTACAGGCAAAAAGAACCAGACCAACATCTGCCTGACATCATCACAGCCTCAGGTGTGCCCTGGCAAGTAAAATGAAGTGTTTTGGTAAAGACCTGGTAGGTAAAAGCTGAGTTTAAAATAAATGCACTCATTTGGCCAAAAGTGATTAAGAAAAACGCAGATCTGGAGGGGCTTTATCAGTGGGGATTGGGCTAATTTGGTGGAAAGACAGCTCCTTCAGTGGGCACTACTGGAGTCAGAGGAGGGCACAGCCTAATACTTCCAAATTAATAATGTCTGAAAACAGATTTGAAATCCTAGGAGGTTTCTCAAATTGGTCTTTTGTTTAAATAAGGTAAAAAAAGTACTTTTATGTGAGAGCTGACTATTAGGGATGTATAGTAGGAAATAAGCATTCTCAAAATGACGTGTGCTGGTTTTATACCTCTATATATATAAAAAAAAATATTAAAAAAACAATACACAGGGAGATAAATTGTGACTTGGTTTCAGGATGCTGATTAATTTGGTGCTCAGTGTACATTTCCCAAAAAAGGTTAATGAATCTGTTGAACTAATGAACTTTTCTTAATTAATACAAGTTTCAATTTTCTCAGAGCAAGGGCATTAGAGAAGAGAGCAATGAATATCACACAAATAAGCACATATTCACCACATTTCTGTCCAGTAAAAACACATAAAGGACTGAGTTATTTTGCTGCCTTCATACAAGACACTGAAGGAGTGGAAGTGTACCTGTATATGTCAATATATGTAGATATTTCAGGACTCTCCAGAGTATTTTTATAGGTAGAGTTGAGGTTTTGTCCCTGCTGAGACACTTTTTCTTTGTGTAGCGATTTCACAGAGGTGAAATTCCGATGAGGGGAAAAAAGCCATCATTCTCTTACTTAAATTGGCCTATAGATCCTAAGGTGGAAGGGTTCCTGCTCAGCACAGAGGCTTTTTCCCTCACTAATGTCTAACACTAAATCGCCCTCAGGCCTTGAGCAAATGGCCAACCTTGTAAAAGAGCGTGTTCACCAAAGTGCTAAACGAGAGGTGGCAGGAGCTGAGCGCAGGAGGATTCTCGGAGGAGCGAGGCACGTACCACTCCGTCTTTGCCTGAGGTGAAGTTACAAAGTGGTTCCTATCGCGGAGGCGAGCAGGTAACTGAAATAGGAGCTCAGTAGCTGGCAATGTAGAAGTTGCTACGTGCCCCTGGCCGCTTCTCTTCAGAGCAGCTCTTAGCAGCTGGAGTGCTCGTGCTGACATGACCATGTCCAGAACCCTCTGAGGGCTCCAGGAACACGTTCGGATGCGAGCTTCCCTGTTCCCCTGCCAGTGTCGAGCTGCAGCTTTCATCCCCAGGTATCCCACTGACCATTTCATGGCTTTACAATGTACTAGGAAATTAATTCCTTCACCGATATTCTTTCAAAAGGTAGACTTGGTTCCACCTGTCGTGGTGCTTTGGACAGTGCTTCATGCATTTGCTTTTTAGAGTCCAAACTTGTGAAATTATAAGGCCTAGCTCAAGTCACAGAATCACCTGGATTGGAAAACACCTTTAAGATCGAGTCCAATCATTAACCTAACACTGACAAGTTCTTGACTAAATCATATTCTCAAGCACTACGTCTCTACATCTTTTAAACACCTCCAGGGATGGGGACTCCACCATTGCCCTGGGCAACCCGTTCCAATGCTTGATAACCCTTTCAATAAAGAAATTCTTCCTAATATCCTGTATAAACTTCCCTTGGCACAACTTGCGTCCGTTTGCCTTTGTCCTCTTGCTTGTTACTTGGTTGAACAGACCGATCCCCACCTCTCTACAACCTCCTTTCAGGTAGGAGTGAAGTGGCTGGAGTATAGCTTGTGATTATCAGAGGACAGGTCCTTCAGGTCTCTTCTATATTTCATAGTCTAAGTGAAGGAAACTTTTCAAGAGTGCAGGCTGCATGTACAGCTTCAAACTAGGGAAATTTTATTTCCTCTATAATTATATTAAATGCTTTAATAAGGAAAAAGGTATTAAATAGATCATTCCTATTTATAAAAGTAATATTTATGCTGTTATTCTGCTAAGTAGCTATTAAGGATTGTCAAAGATGATTTGTAAAATAGGAAGCTAGATCTTAATTATGTAGACTTTTGTGGTTTGCAGGGCTCCCTGTTATATCCTCTTTTTGAAGTGGGAAATTTATTGAGCTCGTACACCGAAGTGAAGTAACCGGGTGGGAGGGAGAGGTAATATGGCCGTTGTGGAGGGTCATTCAGATGGATCTTCTGCTCTGCAGAGTTTCTTTTGAAATGTAGTTCGAGACATCCTGTGTTTGGGTAGCACTGTGGCTGCCTTTCGAGAACCTTATATACAATTTCAGGAGTCCCTTTTTCTTCTAGCTCATGGCTGCAGCAGCTGAAAGATCCGTCTCATTTTTTCTTTCCTTAAATTGTCTTCCAGTTTCTCGGAATGAACTTTGAAGTAAGTCAGTGATGCTTTATGTCACTCCTGTATCATTATGCAGTCCTACAGCAGAATTACCCTTACTGATGTGTAGGATTATGATGAATATGGAAAGAAATCACTGTCTCTTTGTGGTTGCTTGCTTGTCTGGTCAGAGCTGATGGTCTGTAGGAGAGGAAGGAAACTGCTGTCACTACAGGGCTTGGAAAGGGCTTGCCAGGAGTAACAGGGAGCCGTGAAACTACCCCTGTTTCTATTCCAAAGGTGGGCAGGTTCCTGTGACTTGGTTGGTACTGAAATAATTTTACATGCTCGTTTAAATACTTTAGTTTCTTTCCCCTCTCGCTTCTAATGTAATCTGTATGGGGTTTTTATAAATTTTTAAATTTTAGTACTAAGTAAAACAAATGTATTGCATTATTTTGTAATAAATAGGTTATCTCTTAGTTTTCAAACAAAGTTAAGCAATTACTTAACTTACACAAACGCCATTAAGCGAACAAATGTATTAATTCTGTGTCTGTGCTCTCTTTTAAGTGAGTTTCATTTGTTGTGTAAAGGATTGATGGAACTACTCTATGAATTCAACTTTCAAGTCACAACTTAAAGCTTCTAATTCTTCTGCCCCTCTAACTATTACATATGGCTTTCAAAGCCACTTTGGAAGAGTTTATATAAAGTTAAAATAACTTAGGAGAAAAAATTAAATTATAAGTATTGTTTAAAGAGCAATTAATAAGACTGGGCTCTTCATACCAAAAAAACCCCTTACCCTCAAACTTTATATATGTATTTAAAATCAGAAACATTATTTGGACAAGATAATATCATATTAGTTAACCATGTGCTAGCCGCAAAGTACAGAAAATGGAATTGACTTCTTTGCTTTGCATTTATCGGAATCGTTGTGCTTCTATTTCCAATTCCAGGAATTGTATTATCGATGAGGTTACATGTCTCAAATTAACCTTACAAAGGTACGTGGAACAGGGGAGGAAACCGTTATATTTGTGTATTTTTAATAATTCACACTTCAGATAAAGATCTTAATGTCTGTTGCTTTAATGTGCAGCCCTTCGTGTGATCACAATTCCTTCTGAGGCATTGAGCATAGATCCGTCCACGCCGCTGTGCAGTTAGCGGTGTGGATTGAGCAGCTGCTAGAGGAGCAGCGTAGACACGCACGCAGTAATCAAATGCTTCCTTTGAACGGGAGGCTGTAAAATAAAGCATCTTTAGAATAAGAGTGCTGTGAAAGAGGAGCGGGTGTTTATACCGTGCACAACAAATGTAAGAAAAATCAATGCCAGGAAGCAGGTTAATGCCCCAGCTCCTTTCATACTGCTTTCAGGGATACTTAGGTGGGTGCCAACCAGTAAAAAGATGAAATGTCTTCTGCTCCATTGAAGGCCCAAGTGTCTCAAGAGGTTGAAAAACACACAGCTCTTGTGAGCACTGAAAGGGGTCTTCTTGCAAGCCCCTGTTTTTCTCCCCAGCATTTATGGGAAATCAGGCATGTGATGATCAATCCTTGTGCTACGTTGATTGAGCTGTTTGTACAAAACCAACTCTGTTAATACCCAGCTCCATCTGTAGAGAATACAGAATATTCAGGCACTATAATGGAACAATCAAGAAAAGCAGCTCACGTTCTTCCTGGGAGAGTACTACGAGAGTACAGTAGAAAAGTAAGCAAATGAAAATGTTACCTAAATACTAAGTGACAATATTCCTTTAGTGCTTTGTTCAAAAGTCCATTCACTCTAATATTCAGCAAGCGTATTTGTGTTTTGAAAATAAAATTCAGTTTGTTACACTCATTTTTAACTTGTGTAAATATTTGCTTGTATTTTCATATTTAAGTACATTGTATTTCTTCTTTCCACTGTCACAGATGTAGGCAATTTTCTCTCCCTTCCCCCGCAGCATTTTTTTGGCAGCTAATGAATGCAGTCCTTTGGATCTCATCTGATCTTTGGCAGGATATCTGGAATTGATGTCCTAGGATGTGTGTAGCTAGCTCAGTAATGATGTTACAGGAAAACTAAACACTCCAAGCTACAAAGCTCTATTCAGAATTTTTATCTCTGATCCAGAGGCAAACTAAAACCTGCTGTAGTCCCGTGAATCACAGAATGAATATTCAGTAACTCACACAGATAGCCAGGGGAATGAGAGGGTGATCCTCCAAGGAAAGCGTAACACCAGCAAGACGGAGTGCTGGGACTCCTTGTAAGGGGATTGTTATATATTCTTGGACAAGTTGCTTAGCGTTTCTCCATTGTCCTGAGAAAGAAATGTAATGTAATATGCAGTATTGTTAGTGTATGGGTTTACATCCATATTCAATATCACGATCCCACTGTGAGGGACTGTAAAGTCAGTTTGCATTTCACCTGCTTAAAACTAATTCCTGCTTCTACAGGAGTGATAGAGCAATCCCATCTAGGATTTATCCAGGATGCCACCAGGTGCCGAGAGCTATCAAGCAGTGCCTGAGCTGATGTGAGGCAGGTGGAGGACTCTGTCGCTCTCCTCATCTCTTTGGAATAATTCATTAAATACTTTTACCTGTGTCAGTTGCAGGTAAAACCTATGGTGGAATTACTCGTCTCTATTCTTGTTAATCCCTTGCCTGTCAGCTCTCATCAGGCATTACATTCGGCCTGCCTTAGCAGTTTCCAACATGCAAATTCTTTATCTGATGAAGTGCTGCTAGACTGTCTCATATAGGTGTATATTATGGATTTGGGTGTCATATAGTAATCTTACAGTAATATTTCTCTTTGTAGTTTGGACACTTTCTAGCACAGTTTTTAACAGCAAGTAATTGAAGGCCTTTAATTTTTTTTTTTCATGGAACTAGGAGTTTATATATTGGTTTCTACTGAAGCATCAAATAGCCAAAATTCCAGTTTTGGTGGATGACAGTGTGCTCTAGCACAACTTAAGTGTGTAATACCGTTTGTACGATGGTGATTGTGCTGACAGCAGCAGCCCTCATTTTTTTCTAGCTACCTGGAAACCGAGCACCAGCAGTCATTTAAATGTGAAATCTATGTGTAAAATAGCAAGTCAAAGATATGAAGTATTGTATATCTCTATCTGCCTGTTGAAAGAGGACACAGAGACTGTAGTTATGTCCTTAGGTTACAGCTAGGACACCAACTTTTCGAGAAGCATCTTGGTCAAGTTGTTAAAACATTTTATTACACAATATTTCAGCTGCTGCACTGGTTTAATTCTGACTTGGTATATTGTGCTGTCTTGGGAAAAAGACCAAATCATTAGCTTAATTTTATTATGTCATATAAATAACAAAGTACTGATAAAACAGTGCCGTGTATATAAATTTTTTGGTACGGATAGGATGATAATTCAGCCATCCAAGGATTTTAATGCAGTTAAAATAACTCCTCCATCTTGAGCAGTGAAATAAGGATGTTGTCTGAACTTTTACCTTTACTCACGCTGAACAACACTCTCCTTCCAAATGCCTGTTGAACTTGAGGCCAAGTCCAACTCAAAGGATGAAAACCACAGATTGCTGAGGGACCTACCTATTCTGCAGCGACTGGAATCTGTACTTCTAAACTGATTAGATGAGTATGTTCCCTATCTGGAAATAGTTCAAATATTTACAGACAAGGGAAATTTTGTCCAACAGCTTGTTTCAGATGTCTGGCTGTTAATGTTTAAACATCTTCAGCTGTATTTGGAAAACTATAGATCTTGAGTAGGCACTATAAATTTTGCTCCTCCACGTGACTTTGTATCTGCGTAGCTGATATGGGGCTTCAGATGTTTAACTCTGCTTCCAACCCAAAGTGTTGTTCCTGTAATTTCCATTGAATATAGAAATATTTCAGCAGCTGAAGCTTTAGAAACTATTCATCTCAGGAAGTATGGACTCTTCTTCCTAGTGACGAGTATTGAACATATGTGTATGAAAAACCTTATTCCTGTCTCCATGAGATTTCTCAAGTTGAATCACCATATAGATGTGTGGTTACTACATGTGATGTAAGTACACATATGTACACATCTATATAGTAAAGGGAGCCGTTCACTCTGAAGTAGTGTTTACAGCAGAGCTTCAGAGGAGTAGGGATGCATTTAGGTTTAGTAGCACCTGTGCTAGAAAGGTGGTGATGGATCTAATAATCGGTGTCCTCACACCTTACCTGTACTCAGTCACAGATCTAATAGCAGAAAAATTGGAACTGTGGTATTGCATCACCAGGTTTCACTTGGAGAGAGGAACAGAGAAAAATGTAAAATGAAGCATGGTGGACAGAATAGGCAATGAAGAGAATACTTTGAGAAGTAATGCAGAAAAATTCCTTCCATCTCCTGCAAAAGTCATGTAAGCCCCAGACCCTCCCCACTCTCAACAACCAAAACCAAATTATTTTTCACTGAAGGAGGACGTAAGATATTTCTGAGTGGAATAACGAATTCTGAAGCTGTCAGTTTGTTTCAGTACTTTAAGTGCTGGAAGCCCAGAGTACTTGCCAAAAGTAGTTTTGTGCACATAATTAGGCTTTTAATGTAAAATCAGATCTTTGTGGATTTCTTTCTTATGTAGAACTGCAACTGTGGAAGGAGGGTGTTTTGATAAGCACGACTGAGCAGCAGCGTATGTTTTCAGTACTGTTAATAAGCTGGAACCAGTGTCAAAGGGAACATATGTATCTCTTCTTCCAGCCACCCCTTTTGGCTGCTCTTTGGGCATTGATGCCAAATACATGAATAAATCTTGTTGGTCCTTTCAGGCTGTCCACAAACTTCATTTTTTTTTGTTAAATAATTTCTTATTACTCTAGGGGTACCAAGTTTTTTTGCGTTAGTTCGATTTTCAGATTCATGCACTTTTTTCCTTGTGTGTTAAGCAAAGCCCTTTTCCTTTTTAATTGGATTCTGTGTGTGTGTGCATACTTAAAAGTAGAAGACTCAATTTTTCTTATTTTTTGGAGTATAGGATTTCATACAATTTTGAGGGCGTCCAGTAACCAATACCTTGTTTGGACTCTGGCTGTGCTGCTTCTTGAAGAGTAAAACACCTTTAGTTTCATTTTTCTAGTTTTAGTACTTAAATGCTGGTTTAAGAGGTTGTCGCTGCTTTTATCTTTTTTTCCAGGGAGAGAGGAACATGGGTAACGGGGTTCATTACAGTGCTGCTCTATGTACTGATGTAATGACTCAGGTAAAGCTAGTGAGAAAAACTTTTGGACCAGAGGACCACACTATCCTTTCTACCAGCCCGGTGCACTGAAAAGACTTGGGAAAGGGTCAAATGACCAAAACCAGCACGAGAAATGGGCGGCAGTGTGTAGCTTGAGGTACAGGTAGATCTGCAGTAGGCAGCAGTAAGGTGGACAAGGCTTCTCTAAGTCCACAACCTCAACTTGCTGTTTGACGCTGTGTTTCTCTGATGAGCATTAGAGCTCTTGGATGCAATATTGGAATACCTATTGAGTAATTGGAGTACCAGCTGGAAAACATCCCTCCTGCTCATATCCTCTCATAGCTTATCTGTCTCATACCAGTAATGGTATGGCAAGATTAAAATACAGGTATGTTGCAAATGTTAAAATTACAAATTCTGTGGGCTTATTACTTTTATTCATGCTTCTAATAAGAGCTGTTTGAAAATATGTCGTTCTATCATTTCATGCAACTGTCTGTATTCCAGAGGGAAGGCTGTCTCCGGGAGAAGGTAGCAGAGTATGAATACTGCTGGATGATTCATTTATAAGTTATTTTATTTTGTTAGGAGTTTTTTTGTTGTACTTTTCTCTAGAATGCCTAAATTTTTCCATGCTGTAATAGGCTCATATTCTTAAAACCTTTGAGAAGGTGTGATGTTACTTTGATCTCATAGGCTGGACAGCATGGCAAATGAAGCATAGCGGCCTTCCTTAAGGAGCCTTAAGGTTCATCTGGAAATGGGGCATGCATATCCCTATTTATTCAGTGTGGTTACCAAAAGATAGCCTATTTTGGGTGCCTACATGTGAACAGATTACAGAGGAAGAGAACTCTTGGTTAAGGCAATTGAGTTATGAGGGAGTCTGGACTTTTTTTCTGGTGTGCTGGTAGATATCTGGCATGCGTGAGGGTGTATGTGTTGAATGCTAAGACAACCACTTAAATTCCTTAGAGCGGCTGAGGAACAGTAAGCAATAAATGGAATTATTGACCCACTTTAATAAATGGCCTGTTGAAAGAAATCATTTATGTGCATATAGTATTCCTACGTAAAATCTCTGATGTGGGCTTGACAGATTTGTTCAAAGAAAATACTTATTGTAGCCTGTACTATGTAACATGTCTTGATTATTGATGTTTCTTGGTTTTGCTGACAGAGAATGATATTATTGCTTTTTTCTCTTTTTTTTTTTGCATTATTCTTAACAGTAAAGAACTAGGATTTCTGCACCTTCATTGCAGTGCTACACACAGCGCTATGTGTTATGTGTGTCTGTGTGATGAGCTCAATGTTTGATAGTCTTCTCTGTACTCCCAAGATTATACATACTTTTTTCTTCCCACTTTTACAGAGGGAAGAAAAAGTTGCTTAAATTTGTGTCTTAAATGTGATGCAACTTAGTCTTTTATTGTTATAATTTACACAGAGCTTAGATGGCTTAACAAACAACCTTTTTTGGGTCAGCTAAATGATGCTGAGGCAGCATAGCAGCATAACACACTTTTCTGCAGCAGTTACCTTAATTAATACAGCTCTTGCATGCTTTCTGTGAGGTCCTCCATACCAGCTTTAAAAAAGCCTCCTGATTCTTTAACCTTCTGATCAGAAGGGTGTTACTGGAGGAAAACAAGTGCTTAAATTAAGACAGTCAAAATGGCTTAAAAAAACCTTTTAGAGTATGAAGACATACATTATTATAGAGCTAGAAATATGGGGAGAGAAGGAATCTCAGTATGCAGTGTGTTCTAGGGGTCTAAGCTTGGAGATGAACAAAATGGTTCATTGAGATTTTCTTCTATTTTCTTTGTATTTTCCAAAGAAACAAATATATCCCTTTTCTGTGTCATTGCCTGTTAAGAAAATGCTAGTGTGAGTAATATTTGATGCAATATATTCCTATTTGCTTCATCTGTATGACATTTTGTTAAACATAAAAGCAAATGGGAAAATAAGGCGCATCAGGGGGATGTTATGGCTGAGAGGGAGGTTTATCACTGAGCTGTCATTGACAACTAAAAGAATTCATAGGCTCAAGTGTCACACGATAACACATTGCTAACAGCAACTTATTTAAGTATATCATTCTGAATTTAATCTATGTGCTACCTTCAAGGTTAGTAGCTAGAGGATACTTGGGATCAAAGAAGACAGAGTATGAAAGAATCTATTAGAGTCTAAACCAAGTGCTTAACTCAGATGGTGAAATGGGTTTATCACCTGAATTCAGTTCAGTGAACCTGTGCTTAGCACTGAGTCTGTTGTAGTATTTTGGTTGGTGAGAAAATGGTCCTCTTCTTGAGGCCAAGGCATCATGTGTACCCTCAGTGTCAAGAAAATAATGGAATCAGCTGAATTTTGTCTTCAAGAACAATTGAATCCCAAGAGCCCTTGTCTGTGGTGACTTGCTCTGTGTGGTTAGCTCAGGTATTTTAAGGAGAAATTAATTTCTAACAAGTCGAAGCAGAGCTTCGGTTTTGAAAAATTAAGTAAAAGAACAAAACAACAGGAAGCTGTTCAAAGCAAATGACATTTAGCTTAGTGTTTTACTTTCAACATAGAGCCACTTCTTGCTATCTTTATATTTTTTTATCCAGAGATATTAGATAGTCCGCAGAGATAATCTTGGTCCACTTCTTTTGCCGTAGCTGGTTGCTGATTGTAAGGTTAACTTAGCAACAAACATATTTTTGAACGTTGTGGGTCCATGAACAAGTTCCTGTTGACACAAGCATTCAGTGGCGTTGTCCAGGATCAGCTCAGTTTTGCATGTCCATATTAGTTGAACAGATTTCAAAGAGCTCCGTGAAGGTACACTTGAATATACAGGCTGCCTGTGTGAAGTCCCTTGTAGAATAACATCCGCAGATAAGTTTTAAATTAGTCATTGTGCTCATTACAAGTTCCAAATGTCTGCAAAGCAAGATCTTCCCTCTGTAATGGAGGAACAAGCTGCATAGTTTGTAGCTACTAAAATCATAAGACACCTTTTTCAGCAAGCAACTTGATAGAAGTGATGCATCTGTGAGAAAAACAAAGTTACCCTGCCCATCATCATTTTAGAGAAATATTTTTATACTCCCTCATAAGAACCTTGCTGACAAATAAAACATGCTTAGTGATTCCAGGTATGGGTTGAAATGTGCTGTGTGGTCAAAGATGATCTGTGAAGAGTGGCTCCATTTCGAAGAGTTGTGTGAAGCTTCTGGAAAGGGGATGTGGAAGAACTGGAGGGAAAGTTTGTGTTTGTATGTCGAGTTGTGATCTGGAGTAAGAAGTAAAATTTCATTAATTGTATTAGTAGCTTAAAATAATTGGGATAATTGAACTAATTCATTGATTCTGGGTTGAATGTCAGTGGTGGTGCCTGGAGGGAATTCTCTGAAGAAGAGAGGAGAAGGTACTAATGGCAGATCTCAGTCACAGCAAGCAGATGGTGTTGTCCTGTGAGTTCGAATAACCGTAGCTTTGTTCAGTCTTCATTTTGAGATGGCTTTTAGCTGCCTCTCCAGAAATAAAGACATCCAAGTTGAAAGACCGGTGTCAAAAGCATGAGGTCAATCAGTTAACACGCTTCCTCTCACCTAAAATACCATATCCTTAATATGGGACTTGTTTCATATTATTGCCCAGCAAGAGGGAATCCATGCTTCCAAATACATTTTTCACCATTTACAGCTTTTGATGCAGTACCTTAAGCGTGATGTCGCTTCAGGATGTTTCCATATCAAGTGCCTTGAATCAAATTATTTTCTAACACAATGGGGTTAGCACCTCTCCTGCTGTGACAAATGGTTTTGCAGAGGTACCAAAATAAATGCTCCACGGCAGCAAGGTTTATCCCATATTTCGAATGAAATCTGTGCACTTGTCCACTCTTCAGTTAGCTAGAAAGCATTACAGAAAATTGTTTTCCTTTGAGGTAAATCCCCATCAGTATACATCATGGGCTCTTTGGAATTGATTGTTCACTGGGATACATATTTCACTGAGTATGTGGGGCAGCTAGCTAGGGGAAAATACCTGTGAACTCGTACTCCATCCCGGCGTCCTTGGCTGTGTGAAGGAAAATCAAACTACAAAACCTGAAAAGTCTCCTCGTCTTCCCATCTTTAAGTCTATGTGCATAATGCTCCTTATGTGGCTTTGTAATTCTTCCAAAGGGAAACGATATAGAGGTGGTTTTTAGGTCTTGCAAACTGATTCCATGTTTTGAGCAAGAGCGCAGGTTAACTTCTGACAGCTTGGCTGGTGTGAATAATGTGTCTCTCCAGTGAAAGAAGAATTAACCTATCCATATTTTTTTCTTATTTAAAGATCAGAGAAATAAGAACTCTTTGACTTTCTGTAAGGCCTTTCAGTTGAATACCTTCAAGCATATCATAATATATGAATTATTTTATCTCTCTACCATTATAATGCTAACAGAACGTTATAATCTCCATTTGTTGGAGTTACTGAGTCACATTGCAGTATTGTGGAGAATTTAGATCATGACAGAGAAAAAAACTGAGACAGACACAAGTAGGACATTTTAGGGACAGAGACATTCTACATTTTGTAGATAAGGAGGCACACACACACAAACACTCTGACATGCATAAGCAAATTTTAAAATAATTGTACACGTATTAGCTTCCAGAGTCTTTGATAATCGTTCCCCAAATCAAAAGCTTTGACATTCAAATGGTGTTTTCATCCTTGAAAAATGTTAGAATAAAAAACCCAGGGCTATATTGGCAGTAAACTAGGGTTGCTTTCTAAGTGCTTGTTTGACTGCAGCAAACACTAGCGTATTATTGACAGAACAGTTTTTCAGGTGAAGGTTCACCTTCATCTAGAAGTTTACAGGACATAGTTTTTATATGGAAACTTTTCTTTTGTACCAATATCGTTTGATATTTTACATGGGATATTTTCTAAACTATCAATTTTACACTTTTCTTCCGGAACGCGTGTTACTAATGCATTGTAATCTCTGTAAAATGCTGTGCAAAAAGAGACCTATTACTTGGTGGTTTTGTGTATAAAATACTAGCCTTCCACATCAGGTACTGCATTTCACATTTCATTTGAAATCCCTGAGATATACTGAACTGCTGAAAACAACTTGGGTAGCTGGTGAAGCACAGTATCAAGGCCCATCAAGAGTGGAAGGTATGTTTATTTTAGCTTTTTTGCTTAGGTCTTTCAAAAATGTGGTGTTGGAGGTGAAGTACCTCATATTTAATTGGATCAGAAACATTTTAATTCTCTAAATTGCAAACTCTCATGAAATGGCTGCATAGGAAAAGGTGATACCTACTCTTAATTAACTTCAGGTTTTTCATACACCTCAGCTACCCACATTATGAAGGCATTTAAGATAAACTTGAGATTTTAGTCTGCATGCCTGTAAATATCCATACTAAATGTCTGTATAGATGGGAAAAACAATTACATTATTGCTAACAGATTGGTTTCTGACATAAAGGTGTTTGCACCATTTGTGGACTAGTTCTCCTCAATGCATTTGATTGTACTCTGATCAGCTGGGGAGGCTCACAGGCAAAAAGTACTAAACAATTACAGGAGATGTCATTTTTACAGGTTTTCACGGTGAGAGGGGAAGGATACTGCTTTTGGCCCATGGCACAAACTATTTTCTTAGATACAAAACTGGATTATCCCATAGCTATATATGTTTTGAAGTAACCCTTTAGAATCCTTTTGCATCTGATGCCCTTTCAGTAGTGTGAATTCCTCCAGGTTTTCTGCCAGGCTTTGTATTTAGTCAAGGATCTTTCTCCCAAATACGTATTTAAAATGCTTAAACTACAGCTAATCTCAAGCTAATGTAACTTTAAACTTTATTTCTGCATTTTGGAGCTTTCTTCTTTTATCTTATCCAGTAATGAACAGAAAAACATGCACAAAGAGTAGTGTTAGGTCATTAAGATGAGGTTCAGATAATGGAAACAGACAGGTTTTGAAAGATATATAGAAATTAAATATAATAATGTATCATTTATCATAGAATTTCTCCTATCAGTGAATAAAATGTGGCAGCCTTGACTAGCCTTGAAAGTATATGAGCCAGTCAGCCCGATGAGTTAGCCAATTTTATGTGTTGACCATGTAAACCAAAATTTTGATTTAATCTAACTTGAAATTCAAACACCATTTGGTGGTGCAACAAGTTTCGCAAGGCAAATACTATGGTTAGTCTTACTTCAATGTTGCTATTATATGCAGGAGAGAATGACACACACACACTTGCTGGAAGAAATACAATAGAAATTTCAAAATGAATAAACGTCTCTGAGAAAAATCATATTCACTTCATCATGTAGCATTTATGTTAGCACTTCTTCTTTACTGGAGACCAATTAAGGGGATGACTTATTAGAAAAAAATTACTTGCACACTCTGTAATTGCAGTAGGCTAAGAACCCATAAGTGCTATCCCAAATGATGGAAGGAAAATTTGGTTAACTTCACGAACTCTTGTCTGTATATGGGTATCTACTGGAATTCCAATCTTATTTTTTATGTTATTTTGTGTCAGGCTTCTGACATGAACAGAACAGTGAAACGGAAATTTCAGTAAACAATTTTATAATATCATCCTTGGCATATGGCAATTCACTCTTGTCCAAAGTTGTGCATACCATTTACAGTCCCTTTTAAGGGACACATTAGGAAAAATTGCAATTTGAGGTGCTCAATGAGCTGCATGGCTTCCCTGTACAGGGCTAGATATCACATCGACGTGTTGTAACTGTTCTGTAATCGTGAAGTATAAAAACACATGAACTGCCATCTCCTCTGATTTTAAATGTGGTTGACTATATCCAAAACCATCTATTTACTGAGAAACTTGGAATTAAAATCTGGAAATCCTTATTCTTACTATTTTGCCTCAATCACAAAACCAAACCGAGGCTTTTGGGGTTGGATTTTATTCATAGCGATATTAATTTTATTCATGCTAATATTAACTTGGGAGACTCCAGATCTTACAGTTCAATGCATAGACCAGTAACATTGTGTTTTGATCTCCATGTTGCATGGAGGTGTTTTCTGGAGTATTTTTTTAACAATGGAACCACTTAAAAAATATTACTTTACCTGCTTCAGCAGCATTAACAACATCTGCTGAGTTGTGAACTCCTATAAAAGCAGTAGAATGTAACAATATTAATGAAGTCCTTTAAAGCGATGGCAATGATTAGAGTGATAATGAGCGAACCTCTTCTATGTTCATTAGTTGCTGAAGAGTATATTTTTATTACAGAACTGATTTCTGTAGGAGCAGCCCATAGTGTGATTGAAGTCTGAAGCATCATTTGTATTAAATAGGCTAAAATTATGTATAAAGCAGGTATATGAATCACAATTCAAGGTTTTACAGTTTTTTGACTTCCAATCAAAACTGTATTGTTACTAGTAAATGATTGTGACTGACTTTTTCTGCTGTAGCACCCTTAGTAATGTGGCATTGTGGTTTTGTGATTGTTGTTGAGTGAGAATATGAGTACATTTCAAATCAGGAAATAAAACCAATGTTGATGCTCTGGCAGTAAATGATATAGGAGCGCACTAATGATGAAAAGAACATCAAAGGCACTGCTTATGTGACCTGAGTTCTGTAGGACTGAAAGTATAAATAGTTTTAAAAAATTGATGTGTAAAAATCCATACTCTGAATAGGAGGACAAAGTCAGACTCGGTGGGTGAAAAATGGCAGTTTTACTCCCTTTAAAAAAAGACTTTTCTGTATTTGTGGCCACTATTTTTATTTCCATTTCATTTTTCTTCTTCTAACAAGAGACTGTGCTGCCCCATATTCTTATTCATTGAATGTGTGATGTGGATGGAGAGTTCTTACCAGAAAAGATTTAAAAAAAAAACAAGCCCAGCCCCGCCTCGACTTTAATTGCTTTGATCTCATTATTATCACTCGAGGAAGACTCTGCTGAAAGCCACACACAGAGCATTTGTTTTGCAGCTCCCTTTTCAAAATGAGTCAGTGGAATACTTATAAAGCATAAGGGCTGCTTATCGTGTGTAATGCTTGCGCTCCGCTGCTGCTCGGAGGGGGACGACTCCCTCCGGGGAACACGTGCCTGCATTACCCACGCAAGTGAGGACCTGAAGCAAGAAGGTACGGAATGATAATCAAGTAAGGAGAGCTTTAACACTGCGATACATGCAGGTAGAGACCCTGCAGAGCGGTTTGTGTGAACTGAGACTTCCTAGACATGCTGCAATCCTCTGGAAAGAGCTGAAGTAGCAAATGAGCCAATTTCCCTTAGCTTCTAGCTAAGATAAATTTGTCTGGATGACTTGTAACTCTCTCTGCTTATGAATAAGAGCTTTTGAGTTAAATGTACAACTCCTGATAAGAAAAGAAGATTAGGAGACAATGACATCTGCTGGCTTTGGAAAGAGAAGACATCAAACCAGCGTATCCCGACTAGGCAAGGACTTTGCTTTTTAGTACTCCTTAATTTTGACTTTTCTATGAAGCTCTGAACCTATAAAACAGTGTGAAAAATGGTATGCAGAGAAAGCCTTACTGTCGTGAACACCAGGCACCTTGGGAAGGAGAGGGGCTGCTGGCTTCTCCTGGGTCTGAGCTCAGCCTGTGCAGGAGGACATTTCAAAGAGCAGGAAGGTCCTGACCCGCAGCTCCACAGCAGGAGCTGCTTCTCTGAGACACACTTCTGGTGTACTTATTTCTTGATTTGAATAAGAACAATCACAGCTAACTAGCCTTCAAGGAAGATAGTGTCCTAGAAAGCCAGCATATAAGAAAAAAAAGACAGATTTTTTTTTTATTTATTCTTTCTTTGGGGTGATGGGACAGACTCCCTTTCAGCTGTTTCTGTTGGAACTCTTCATTAGCTCTGGGCTATGTGAAGTATATAGCATCCTCCATCTGGCAATGTCAGAAACCCTTAAAAAAATAAAGGAATGGATTGTACCTATCCTTTTTTTCCAGTTAGGAACATTTTATCCAATATTTCCAGTCTCATTTGTTTGGGGATCATAAGACTGGATTGAAAATCATAACATTTGCATTGAATATTTTAGGGAGATTTTTCTGTGTTTGCTTTACAGCTTTGATTAAGATTCATATACTAAATCCTTCTGCAATCTCTTAAATCTCTAGGTGTCATGTAATCACATCTCTCTAGAAGCAGAGATCTAAGGAAAATATTAAATAGGAGGTGTTTTGAATTAAAATTTGAGATTTTTAGCATTTGGAAGCCTTTGTAGCACAATAAGCACCTGGAGGAAATGGAGGCAGTGTTTGTTTCAAAGATTTCTTTAGGGGCCCAAGAGCCAAATGAAAATACCAAAAATAAAGCCTAGTCTTCCAGCTGGTCTGTGACTGCAGTGGGTCTTAATGCTTCTCTTGAACAGGGAGTTTAGAGAGATGTTAAAACAGTTTGGCTGCAGTAAAATGATGTCCAAATGCCTATGTGGCTTTTGATTTGATTACTCAGACTCAGTACAAAGGGAAAAGTTGATTACAATAGAGGCAGGAGGCTCAAAGTACTTATTATTTAGTCTGTGTTGTCCATTTTCTGTTCATCTTTATTATAGCCTGTTTCTTGCCTTCTACCACTTACCCTCAAGCTCCCAAGTTTGACTTAGTAGTTGGTAACTACTGAAGGTCAGCCTGCTGGGTTTTTGTTTGCTTTTTTATTCTTTTTTTTTTTTCTAATCTTACTTCAAATGCTTTTGTCAACCCGCTTTTCTTGCGCTAAACTTCGTACTAAAAGGAGGAATGCATCTGTGTTCGACAGGATATAATAGCATAGGTTTGAAGTCAAATGGATGTATTAGGATTACGGTTTCACTTCACGAGCAATTGCACTGTGTCATCGTGTTGCTTTTGTGTGTGAAATATAATTTACTTATTTCCAAATGGGGGAGTGTATAAGTATTTCTGTGATTCTCTGTCAGTCAGCTGTCATTCACCTTCCTTTGCAGTGGGTTATGCTGCTGGCTTTGCTCTTTCTGGAATTTCTGTTGGTTTTGGCTTGGTTTTTTTTGCTTTAAATCAAGCCTGGTCATCTAGTTGGCACGCTGTACCTGGATTTGTACAAGAAACGTGTCGAAGTATCACAAAAGGGAATGAAAAAGATGAAAGTTCTCCTGGCCCAAGTAGTTTAAAAGCTCCTCTGTATACAAGAAAAAAATTCTTAGCATTCATAACACGCCTCATAGAAATGCATTATATATTGTTATCACGTCAGCTTGTAATATTGGTACAAGGCTTCAGTGCCTTGCTTGTGTTTGTAAGTACATTTAAATAATTTAACTCCATTATAGTACAATGTCTAGTGGAAATGCATGATTCTTTAGGAAGACATTTCCTTTCAGATTGATCTAATGACTTCAGAAAAAGCTGCTATTATTAAAGCTTGTTAACTATTGATATGCAAAAATAAAACTGTTGAGTGCAATGGAAGACATTAATAAATACGCTTATTTTTGAGAATATTTTTGCCATGAGCTATTTGATAACTCATTATTTGATTTGACTTTTGTGTCAGATATCCTTAACAGCCTGACTAGTTATGTTTTGCAGATCATAGGTAGCTTTTATCAAAATCAGGCTAAAAGGATTCCAGTGGATGAGTGATTGAAGTGGTCCAGCAAAATACAGTAATTATTTTAGAATAATGCAATACCCAGCTAAATTCTTGAATGGCAGCAAGTTTTCTTGGACTGCAATAGGACTGTGTTCACCTGAAGCTGGAGAAGTTGGTAGGTACACGCAGGAGATACTTTTTTGTGTGGGTGTTTACTGATGGGTTTGTCGGATGTGTAAGAGCTACCGTAGTTTTGCATCTGCTGAAATTCATCTCATATTTTACTTTGAATTTGTACAAACGCTTTAAAGTTGGTTTTTGGTCTTCTGTTGGGTTTCTTTTTGTGGTTTGTTTATTGTTGGTTTTTTTTTCATCATGGGAAACAGTCTACCAAAGGTATAAAATGCTTCATATCTGTTGCAGAATGTGTCACCAGCAAAGCTTCCTACATCATTAAAATGTACATCGGTGGCAAAGTGCACTTCCTCTTTTTGTGTTCACACTAAACAAGCCTGTTTGCAGGCTCACAGTAGGAACTAAATAGTAAATGTTAGGACAAGCACGTTGTTTTTCCTCCGTAATAACACTGAGTCCTTCCTCAGCGGCACCATGGAAAACATATGGAGAGCTACAGTCATTTAAGATGCTCAGTAAACCTATTGCACCTTCTCATCCTTGGGTTGCTGGTTCACTTCTTTGCTATCGGTCCACAAAACAGGCACAAGACTGACTGTCTCTCTTCCTGGATATATCTCCAAGGTAGAACTGCTGGGTTTCTTTGGCTTCTTGCTTTCTCTTTTTCCACCTTGTTTATTCATTTCCATCAAATCTGCCTGCCTTCTCTTAATCCTTCATCTTCCTTAAATCCTTCATTTCCTTTTCCTAATCTCTAATGGCTTTTGAATGTCTTCCACTCATTTCATTTTCCAAGGGGATTCTTGTGGTGGATCCAAAGGTTTATCTCAGGTTTGTGATGCTCAATGTGTATGATGTGCTCTGGCACCACAGTAGCAGTTTTCCATATCCCCCTGGCCCTCTCACCTGCCATGGCAGGCTCAGATTTGTGTAACTGTGGGAAAAAAACATGGTTTTTTTTCAATCCATTTATCATAAAATAGATTTCCTTCTTCTTTAGAGGCTTCTATGGAGAAGGGAGAAAAATCAGACATATATGAAGCTCAAATGAAAAGATCTGAGTGAAATGTCAAAATCATAGAATTGTTTAGGTTGGAAGAGACTTTTAAGATCATCAAGCCCAACTATTAACCCAGCACTGCCAGGTCAACACTAAACTGTGTCCTTCAGCAACACATCTCCACGGCTTTTAAACTCCTCCAAGGATGGGGACTCCACCACTGCCCTAGGCAGCCTGGGCCAGACCTTCACAATCCTTTCTGTGAAGAAATTTTTCC
>VZZY01025678.1:0-111276 GCA_013400335.1 Eurystomus gularis | reverse complement strand
TTTGGGCCTGGCCAACCAGCCACTTTTTTGCCCGGCAGAACATACGCCCATCCAAGCCATGAGCAGCCAGTTTCTCCAGGAGAATGCTGTGCGAAAGAGTGTCAAAAGCTTTAGTGAAGTCCAGGTAAACAACATCCACAGCCTTTCCCTCATCCGCTAAGCGTGTCACCTTGTCATAGAAGGAGATCAGGTTAGTCAAGCAGGACTTGCCTTTCATAAACCCATGTTGCCTGTTTTATTTTCCAAATGTGTTTCTTCTAGTTTTGCCAGTAGTGGTGAAGTTAATGGATTAATGTAAGTCTTTCTACACGCTAATAGGCATGGCTGAAAAAGCCTGAAGGTTTTTTTTAAGTGTATGTCTTTAAATATTTCCATATAAATTACCTGCAGGTTTGGTTGTTTTTAAGCTAAATGGCAACCATCTAAATTACTGACTTTGTATTTTCCTACTGAACTAAATACTTTGATCTGCTTTAATATAATCAATAACAGAAATACACTCTGATTTGGAAAAAACAGGATGATTAAGTGTTTCTGCAAAATGAGGACCAGTAGCCATCTCTCCCTGTTGTCGAACACATTTCTTTTTGTTTGATTGAAAGTACGGATACTTTCATTGTACGTTAGCTGTGCTACTTAATGAAATGGACCTATCATTACAGCTCAAAACTATATATAAATTACATATTGTTACAGTTGCTATGGCAAGTAATTACCATTATTTAATGGTAACTTATGAAAACATTGAGTAGCAAGGCGAATGTAGTTGCTAAAATGCAAAATGCTACTTCTCTGTGGAAAATATTTAGTACCAGATCTAGATTATTTTTTCGTAATTGCCTGGT
Organism: Eurystomus gularis; assembly: GCA_013400335.1. Classification (NCBI taxonomy): domain Eukaryota; kingdom Metazoa; phylum Chordata; class Aves; order Coraciiformes; family Coraciidae; genus Eurystomus; species Eurystomus gularis. Next base: position 110,431 of record VZZY01025678.1, on the reverse strand, counting down.
TTCATAGCTGTTTGAATTGTGTACCTCTGAAACACTAACAGGTACACAAGAAGGCAGCTTGATTTTGGGCACAGAACATACCTGTATGTACTCTGTGGTCCTGGTTCTTGTACTTCTAATTCTAAGGATGATCTTCATTCATACTCCAACCTTCTCTCTTTCCCAACTGTTGGTGTTAAGAAACTGTGCCATTACCTTCTCATTAATTAGTCCTAGACTGCTTCAGGCTTGTCTAGCTGTGGCTCACTTCAGTAGGATATTATGTGTTGATATCAACGGGATTTGGATATTTGTCATAAATGACATTCTGAATTACAGCCAAGAAGATATTGTTGGTGTAAGTGCTTGATGCTGGCCTCTTCCAAAAGGTAGGTTTTCTATCACGCATGAATCTTTTGAGTTTGTTCATGGAAATGAACAAACGTTCCTCTTTGCAGAAATCTTCTAGCTAAAAGGGAATCATGGTAGTTTACTCAGGAGAGGAACAGATCCAAGCACGTGGGTAAGTGTAAGTAGAAACACTGCAAGCTCAACCAATTCCAGAGGAAAAGATGAAAATAAATCTTAGGTGTATATTATACTGTCAGACCCGGTAGTAATTTTAAGATTAATTTACCTCCCCGTTATTGATATGTGTCACATTTCCCCTGAGTTGAGTCAAACCCTGTTTATTTCTTGCCTTTTCTCTCCTTCCATCAAAACTTGAAAGGTGTCTAATATATATAGAAGTCTGGAGCAGAATGTTATTTAAATAATGGATTGATCCAGGGCTTTGTATACAAATAAATGGTATGGAGAATTACTGCAGATTTTGCACAGCTCTAACAAATGTATGGCAACTGAACTAAAAAATCAGCATTTGTGTGTCATGCACTGTTGTTCCTCCTTGACAATAGACTTAGTTACAGGACCATGTTCTCTTAAAGCTTGGCCAACGTTGGTTTTATCAGGTCTTGTCTGATAGATTACAATATTTTTTAACAGGCTTCTGTTACCGGTGGATAAACTCATTTTAGCCACTGAAGATGATGGAACTTGGCAATAGAGACTATACAAACACCAGCTAGCTTGAATTCCACGCTCTGTTGCTCACAGTGTTGATGGTGTGGCTTGTCTAGGTTGACTTCTGTTTTCAAGGAGCTGGACAGAAATGGCATGTGTAGTTTTCCTCTCACAAAAGTTGCTCTGGCTCACTTCTCATTAGTGCACTTTGTTCATATCTCAAATATTAGAAGGGAAGAAGAATGAAAACTGTATTAAGAAATACAGCCTCATCAATTAAGTAGCTTAGATTTGGCAAGGATTAGATATTTACAGCATGTAAATGAAATTATTAGTTACATAAGATATTGTTTACTAAGATTCTTAATACTCCTGCTTCAGGGTGTAAACTAATTAGTAGACAGTGATGAAAAATTGCATCATTTTATGATATGAGTTCATGGAAAAGCTGTGGATGAACAAAATGAAAGCTGCCATGTGATATTAATAGACCAGCACAGACATCAGTGGTTCTTGATGGGAAGTTGTACATGCAGAATGCTGAGACAAATAATCCTCATCAGCTGGAGGAATGAGGTGGGGGTGGCGGCAGTCCTTCAAGGGGAAGGAAAACTTGAAACATCTAGTTCAACTTCCTTTAGAAGTGAAATGGGTGGTAATTAGATGTGTATCTCAGACAGACCTCCCTCAGCAGAGACCACACCGTGAGCGTTTTAAGCACAAGTGGTGCATTCATCTTTCTGAAATGTCAGAGTCTCTTAGTTTTCTTTATTTGGCAGAATAATGGCTTACGAGAACCTCATCCAATGGTGTGGTTAAATCAGGGCTGTCTCCATCTGTGGCAGGGCCGTTATCCCGTGGCCTGGGAGTGCTTTGGCAGGCTGTGTGCTCCAGTGGATAATGAGGGTTAGGAATGGGCAGCAGCTCGCAGAGGTCAGATCCCTGTAATGATTCACCTTCTTCCTACGAGCCTATAAAGGGAAAAATTACCCACCATTTTAAGGACGTATTTCTCACAGGCTGACTTTCCCGCACAGAACCCAGCACCTCTTAGCTGCTGTCAGTCCTTCCCTTTGCTTGTGCATAGCCTGAAGGATTCACTGGCAGTTTCAGGAGAAGTCCAGGCTCATGACCCCAGTACACTTATCTTCTCTGTCCTGCTCACAGAAGCTTGTAACCGAGAGAAGCTCTATTCTTTCGGCAGGCTGCACTGGGAGCCCGCCGGAGAGCCTCTGTCCTTATCTGTATTCCCAGAGCTTCATTAGGATCTTGTGGCTGCGATGGGAGCAAAAAGAGAGATATGCCAGTGTTAAACTAATTAAAAATCTTATCTTCATAATTTCATTTTTGTGGTTGAATTCACAATGCCAGCAGGCTTCTGTGTGTTTGTGGAGGTCTATGTGTATGTGTTCAAAGTTAGTATATTAATCCTGAAGAGGAAAACAAACGTTGCAGAAACAGAAAACTACAAAGTTACTTTTGTCCGTAAACAGATTAATATTGTGGTTAAAATAATAAAAACAAGGTAGGAATCAGCTTTTCCTTTCTTTATAGTCAAGGTCAGTGTAAAGAAGAACCTGGGGAGTTACTTCATGTCACAGATTTTCTTAAAACAGGACAGAATGTGAAACCTTTGGTGAACCAAAACATTTTTTCAGCCCCTATGCAAATTTTTCAGCCCCTATGACTTTAAGTATCATCTCTCTGCTTCTGTTTTTCTGATCCCATAATACCAGGAAAACTCAGTAGACAGCCCATGAAGATAAATGACTGCTGCCTCTGTCAGTCTGCAGAACTGGTTGGGATCAACGCTCCAAACAGAAGCAGATTTCAGGATTTTGCAGGAGCTCAGGACTCTGGATATGATAGCAGGAGAGGGATCTCCTTCCTACCGACGTCACACGTTCTGGGGCGTCGAGCAGTATGGTGCTGTCGTGTGCAGTATATGGGCTGATATATCGTTTGTGAATGAGTTCATAGCCAACTAGTAGTAGTGATGAGTGTGAAGGTTACAAGTACACCATGAAGTAGCAGAAAATTAGAGTAGCTTCCTATGACAGATATGATATATATATATACATATGAGACAGTGCAAAATGAGAGTTGTTAGGCTTCGAAGGGATCACGGGAGTGATATTGAAACAAGCAGAAAGATGGCAGGGTGCATCTCCATTTTACAGCACTATTCTTCTAGCTCTTTTTCTTCCTAGTCTGTTTTTTTCTGAAGTGTAAGATCATTAAAAATTATACCAAGTGAATCATTTTTCTAATTCTTTGTGTTGAAGTCATGGATTGATGATGTTCTTGCTCATGTCTGAAACTTGCTCACCATTATTTTAATTTATTTTTCTAATTACCTTGTTGTTTTGTTAAATAATCAGTATAACAAGGCTTTGCAAGGCTTTCCAAATCAGTAAGAAGCCTAGAATGGCATATTTGATAGATCATTTTTGAAAGTTCCTGACCCAGGCTTTCAACAAATCTTAATTTTGTAAGTAGGCAGTGGATAAACAGTCTTGAATTCAGAAGTGCACATTCATCTGTTTATGTAATTTGCTGTTAATTGGGATTGCCTGCTGTTGTCAATAGGCTGTTAGACCTTCAGCTCTTGAAATGTTGGCTTGGATTCTGTTGCTCTTCTCTCTTTCTGCCACTGGTTTGGACTGAGTCTTTCCTTTGGCAAATTGCTCGTAGTCACTCAGTGACTTCTTATTTTTGGTAAGAGTTTTTTGGCGTGATTGAGACCAATGCAAGAAGTAGTGGAAAGAAAGTGGAAGAAAACTTGTAATTACCGTTTACTCTGATTCATGAACCCTCAAGTATAGGCTGCAGTTAAACCTCATCACATCTGCAGTCAGCAAATAAAATCCTAATGAGAAATTAAAGGTGTTTCAGTGATCGCAAACTTGGTATTCCCACGGAACTATAAACTGATGCTTCTCTAATATCCAGAATAAAATACCAAGATGAGAAATTAGTAAAAGCATCTTAATTTAAGTTAGCACTTAAATGCCCACTTTATTTTGATTGATTAGATACTGTAATTCTAGCTACTCATATGCCTTCAGTTAAGTCCTTTTAAAGTGCTTTATTTAGAGGTGGATGATATTTTTTTCATCTAGCATTACACAGCGGTCAAGCAGAAGAGTGTGCAACATAGTGGTGAAATTGCAGCAGATTTTACAGCCTGTACTCCTTACTGAAGGGAACTGGAGGGAAGTACAGCTATTGCCTTCGTGTGTTACCAATACGAATTAGCTTATGTTCTCTAATTAGTACACTAATCTTTTAGTAATTCATTCCTCTTCTGCGTGGCTTTTCATTCTTCAAGTGTTTTTTATTGGTAGAGCATCGTTGTATTTTCATAGGTTTTTCCAGCTGTAACGAAGACTTCAGACTCAAAGGGGAGGGGGAAGCATGAGTAACATGTGAAATGGAATTAAAACCAGCGTTGCAGTAATGCTAAGTATGTTCTTCTCGGGAGGATGGGAATGAGATCTCATCCCAATCTATATAGAGGAATCAAGATAAAAAGCATTTTCATATTCTTCAGGACTTGCATAGCGCTTTGTGTTTGTGGAAGGCTGTACTAATGTTACTTAATGGTTGTCTGTGGACTGCCGACTGCCCGTGTCCCCTTTGATTTATCCCATACACTGAAGTTCAGTGAAGGCAAGGCAGCAGTCGGGAAAAAGTGTTATAAAGTGTGACAAACCCAGTTTCCTCTGAAGAGTTCAGCTGCCATGATGCATATTTTACATCTTTCTCTGATGTAATGAGAGGTGTGAGTTCCTTCCCAATGTTACATTTTGGAGCTGGCTGTACAGATTTAGACTTGCCTGGAGCCAGAAGATGTCCATCAATATGAAATGTTTTATTTTGGGTGAAGGGGCAACAAATCTTCGGCAACTGGAAAGAAGGGGTGGGTTTCACGCAACCCTGATTTGTGAAGACAGGAAGGGTTTAATGAATACCCTGCTAATTTTGCAATGTACTGTGTAGGTTGATATATATTCTGACTTAACAAAATGTTGTAATGAAGTCAATCAAAAGTTCCAGGAAACACTTTAGGAATTCAGAATAAAATAGAAAATGATCTGGAAGTGTCTGCAGAGGTAAAATGAAATCCAATAAAAGCATGCCTCTGCAGAAAGTTTAGATAAACTGAGAAATCCTTAGGAAAGGAAATGATTATATAAAAGGCTGAAACAGAAATGCTTCAGGGGAAAAAAAAAGGGGGGAGAAAGACCCCAGTCTTTCAGTTTAGATAGGCAATTTGGTGTAAAGAGAGAGAAAATAATTTGAATTTTATTTTTCCCACTTAATCTTGCTGTATATTGACTAAGAGTCAAAGCTTCAGGACTAACATTGTATCTTTTCAGTTACAAAGCTCTTCTGATTCCAATGTTATCATGTTGTTCTTTGCCAACCTTTGGGCTGTTATTTTATTCAGCAAAGTTATTGATTAATAAAAAACAAACAAACAAAAACTTTTCCACGGACCTCTGCCCATGAAGAAAATATTTAGATTCAGTTAGAGAGAAGCTATGAAATGCCCCAGTTTGAGTAAATTAGCCAAGAAAGTAATATTGCTGCTCTGCCTTGGATATATCTAGTCTGTTGTGTATGTTGAAGCATACATATGTTCTTTATTTCTGTAAAGCTGTTATAGACTGAGGGACAAATGTATAGAAGCTATAGAATGTAGATATAAAAACAGAGCTATGAGATTGCCTTTTTAGGATTCTTTTATTTCTTTTTTTCAAGAGGTAAATAAATACAGATCCCACAAGGATGTCATCTGGGGAGAAGCAACTACAGCAAAATATTATTCCTTCTCGGAATGGGACACAACTAGCTCGAATGTCTTCAGTAGTGAAATTTTATTGTAATAATAGAGGAAGACTGCTTTGAAAAGCTCCTGTGCTGTAAGGTTATGGGGACTTGGCAGTGCTAAACTATGTACCTGGAAGACATTTATGTACATAAAGCCTGAAGAGAAATTCTTATTATCAATTGTATTGTTTTTTCTCACATTTCAGAATGGGATGCAACATCCACAATACAGCAAAAATCAAGTGAGGAGAAAGGGATGTCATGTTAATTCATCTAACTAAATTCTAATTTTCAGGCCCTTTGTTTGGCTGGGGAATAGCACTGGCAGGATAGTGACTGCTGGCAGAGAAGTTCATTTCTTTCCCAGAAGAAAAGAAATCAAAACAGCTTTGCACTGATCAGCTGGCACATACTGCTGGATCAATGGTTGGCAATTTGCAGGGCTGTGCTGTAGATAAGGCTGTCACATTTTGGCAGTCTCATCACTACCAGTCAGCCACATAATAGCTGATAGGTCCCTTTCAGATAAAAATGAGTAGAAGATAGAAAACTGAAGAGAAAGGGGAGTGAAAGGGGGATAGAGGAGGAAGGGAAGATGAGAAATCAGTATTTTCAACCTCGCTTTGTAGTTGCGCTCATTTGGTCTCCAGCTCATTTAAATGTATGTTAACATTGCTGTTAATTCTTGCAGCTTTCAACTGATAGGGGTTCTCATCAGTGGAATTCTTGGGTTTGTGCTTTATCCTTCTGAAAATGAACACAAGTTGGGTGAAAACTGGAATTGCTCTGATCCCAAACACACCAAAACCATGGGTTCAGGAGAGTCACTATCTGCCTCAAGATGTCAAAAATCTCTCTGGTTTACATCTTAAGATTATTGTCTTTCACTTTCTTCACTGTAAATGTGACACAGAGTGTGGTTATCTTGAAGAAATTGAACTTTTGCTCAGATCACCTCCTGGTCCATCATTTATTGCAGCTCAGCTCTAGATGGTCTTGGGGGTTCTTTCAGCAAAGGTTGTGTCCTGGGGAAGGCAGCCTAATAAAGAAGTAAAAAGAAGGAGAAGAAAGGTGCTGAAGCAGCAGCTCCATTATTTTCAGGTGCTTCTGGTTCTAGGAAAAAATACCAGCTTCCTCTGAATTCTGCTGCTTTCTATTTTTCGAGTGGTTCACTACAGGTCATAAGGAAATCTGTTAGTGACTGAATGACAGTGCAATGAGAAGAGGTGTGGGAATCATTACATTAATACTGATAAAGCTGCTAAATATGCTTAGGGAGATTTAGACATTTCCAGAAGCCTGAGAAAACACAAGAGTAAAGGATTCATTAGTAAAAAGTGCCCTGGCTATTCTTAATCATCTTGAATCTTGAGCTTCTATTCAATATTCCTGACTATAGGGAGCATTTCCTAATTCCAGTGTCTAGTATTCTACAGCCTTCCAAAATCAGTTGTATCCAGTGTTAGGAAATAAGTAAAGTTTTATTTTTTCCCTTCAGATTTCCAAATTTTCCCTGTCAGAAGGAAAAAAAAGCTGCTTTTATTTGTAAATGAAATTCAAAGGTAATTTTTTTTCCTGCAAAACCGATTTTCTAATGTTTTCAACACAACAATTTAATACCAGTCATTTTGGAAATCTCCATACAAACTATTTTTGCTGTTCAGTCCTTCACTCTCTTCTTTGTGAATAGAGGAAAACAACTCTTTGATCCGTTGCAGAGAAGCTGATGAAACTGCATGTATCTGCAGTGAGGTAGAAGAACTCTCCCTAAAGTCCAAAAGGATTTGGGATGTAGTCAGCCAAGTCTTTCAGACTATTTTCCAACTTGATTTAGTCAATTCTTATGGTGCATTGCACCACTTTGTTGTGACAATGTCAGAAATACTAAAAATAAAAAGAAAAGGGGGGAAAAAAACCCCTTTCCTTAGTGGCTTTCTGGGGAATTAAAGACCAGGAATGAGAACACCACAGTGGCAGCTGACATGGATTGTTTATTTAATTCTTCCAATTTGTTCACCTTAATGAAACACCAAAAGATTTGAGTGAGCAGTAATTAACAAGAGAGGCCCTGTCTAATGAAACCAGTACAGGATGATATTTGTTTCAAGGATCAATAAAGGCGATGAGTGAGGATCATACTGGCATCATTCAGGAAAACAAATCACCTTGTGCCAATCAATTGTCATGCTGCACATGCATGAATCCGTGTGAAGCATTTTAAATATTGCATCAGGAGAAAGACAGGAAAGGAAAGGAAAAGCTTGGTAAATCTGGAGGTATCTGGTACTTAATTTGTTGGTCTGTCAGGTACTATAATTATAGTTGTAGCATTCTTCTTTTGTGCCTTCAATAGTCATTACTAAGCAAGTCTAGTGACATAATCTAATTAAAGTATGCTTCTCTTAGAGCACACTGAGTCCGTTATCCAAGGTTTCTTTGTTATTCTATCACCGCTTGCATGTTTTCAGGAAAATAACATAGATTGCATTCCCAGAAAGAAAAAGAAAATGGAGTAGCTGATGAGAAAAAGCTACTTCTCTGACAATCCTTTTGACCCTCCAGAAACAGTAGTTGGTTTCCCTGTTGCCACTGGTTGACTTAACAATTAATAATGCAGCAATTAGCAGTGAGATTCCAGATCTCAGTGCACCAGGTATGGTTTTATTTATGCACTGAAGTTACTGACAGTAACAGAGTAAAAAGGAAACGGTGGAAAAGTTGTCTCTCAAAAGACAATCAATTTGATTATGGGAAGAATGACATTAGTGCTAAAGCAAAGTATATATGTGCTGCACAAGATTATTGAAAGCAGTATTGAATTGGTTTGCTTCTAAAAAACCATAGATTTGAAATTCCATTCCTGAAATAACAGAATTCAGTTTTTTAACTTCATGGAAAGATGCAGATTATAGATAAACATTTAGGAACTGGATTGTAGTGCTGTCTGTAATTCAGAAGGGGATTGATGAAGAGAAAGTACAATTGCCCTCCTCTAAACAACGACTGAAGGTAATTCAGAGAGTTGTAATAAGGTTAGAGGTATTTTTTTTCACAGAAAAAAAGAAAAAAGAAGATATAGACATAGTTCTTTGAAAAACAAAATACTCCACTTGAGCTCAGCCTTCAGGTTGAACAAAAGAGCAGCCGCAGAGGCAAGGCACTGCTGAAACTGAAATAACCAACTTAATGTAGAAGTGTAGACTTGAGGTGCAGAGAACAGTGTGGAGAATGCAGGGAACTTATCAAGGAGATTAATTCAAGTGGCTGGTGGAGGTTCAGAAGCTTTACTGGCTTGATCCCTGTAGATGCAAAGATGAATGATAATTTCAGTGGAGCTGTTGGTGTATTTCCAGGAATTTTGTTCTAGAGCATTTTATTCTCGTCTGGAAAACAATTAGAAAATTTACGTCACAACTCTGTCTAATGTATACTTTGTTAGGTGTTCAGACAAACTCATTTGGATAACGGGAGCACACTTTTAACACAAATTCAGAAGTTTGAATGTACATCTTATGGGCCTCATTGAATCCAGCTACAAGAATCATAGTCAGCAATTGCATTTGTAACTGACTGGCAGCCGGAGCTGAACTCTAGTTCTGAAGCTTCTCAAACCTTGTGAAGTGGCAAATAGCTCTGACTGGCTTTCTTCCTGGGATGGCACAGAGTCCCAGTCGAGAAACTGCCTTGAGAAAGTGGAGTTTGCATGGGTTATTCACTGACCAGCAGCCACAAACAGGAGGGAATGCAGCAGGGAGACAGTAATTATGCTTTCTGTCAAAGTATCAAAGATGAGGTGATCCACAAGTGGCAAAAGGTGGCAAGACTTATAGGCTAGAAGCTGCATCAGATGAATGAGAGGAAATTGGTTTTAGCCATTGCAAATAATGGGTTTATGTATCCGGATATTACCGTGTTGAATTATTGGAAGATACATGGGATAGCATGAGCAACTGGAGATTGCTTCAGTGACTACTTAAAAACATTATTTCTTATTATTTCATCCATGTTTATATATAGATGGTGCGTGTCTAAAAATTTGTGTGTATAGGATGACATGGATAATTTCTGTCACCACAGCAAGTGGATGGGTTGTGGGAGGGTAGGAGACAAGAATGTGTTCAGTTCGCAGCCTTTCCTTTGTGTGACAGGGGAAGTAAAATGGGATAAGGGAAAGACCTTACATAGGGAAGCTGATTTAGCATTCATTCAAATCCTGGAATAGATTTCAGCTGTAACAATAAAACGGTGTTATTTCCACAGCCACCAATTTAGAAGCAACAAAATATTGCAAAGAAAAAGGATTAGTTGTGAATATGTCAAAAATCTAGATTTAATTAAAACGAGATGCAAGATAACACAGTCATCGGACTATAGAGACAATAAATGACTATAGTTATTTAGGAATCAACCTCAACTCTTCTACACTATTTACTGGTTTGTGTTACTTGTCAGTTAAATGCATCATTGTTGGGAGCTCTTAAAATTCCCAAGTAAAACAATTGGGACACTTGAATTGTACACAGCATGACTGGTAAAAAGTGTGCCTTTTTTTTTTCTTTTTTTCAGTAGCCAGAATGTGAATCATGAGAAAGAAGTGCTGTTGACAGGAAGAAAATTGAAATCTTTGAGGTGCAGTGCTGGCAAAATTTCAGAACAGTAGACAAAAGGCTTATGTTAGAAAAATTAACTGCAGGGACTTTTGTCCAAAATAGGTTGCAGCAAATTTATGTGTTTGATCATGACAGCCATCGGAACGATCATAATCTTAAAGATATAATTATATGAAAGCAATGCTGGAAGGTCATGGTAATAGAGGGCAACCATGGTCACATGGATAGAAGATAGGCTGGGAGGCTGGATCCTGGTGCTATCAGTCACTTCAGACAAGTTCTAAAAGTTCTGTTGTATGTAGGCTGTAAATGAGTTGTATTTTTGTAGCTGTTTTGCTTTCGTCATGTTTATTTTAACACTATAAATCTGATAATATCGTTATGCGACTTCTGGAAGAGGAATCGATCCTCCTCCACATTTTACAAATAATAGAGTTGTAAGGTTAAGGGATGCTAAATTGCACAGGTTCTAGTCTGCTTTTAAAACGGAGGTTTTGATTTTAAAAACACACCTTCTGAAGAATACATCTTATGATAAAGCTTTGCAAAGACCATTAATCTTCTACACGCATGACTGATGGTCACCATTTCTTTATGGTCAAGGTCATATCCTTTCTCAGCCAGTTATTCATTCTGATCTACCATGATGTGCCTCCCATTTGGGTACAAACTCACTCTGCATGAGGGAACTCCAAGCTGAAGAGAACCATACAGCGTTGGAGAAAAATCCCCGTGTTGCTTTTCTGTTTCCATTAGGAGACTGCTCTGGTTTATGTGTAGGTGTTGGTCTGTCTGTTAACGTACAGATTTTTGTTTGTTTCTGCTGAGGATGTGTAGATGAGTTGCTAAGTGCACGTTTCCTTTTTCTGATACTTTTCTCTATTATTATTTTTATATTTTTATGATGACTTAATTTGTCTGTGAAATAATCAGCATGTCTAGAATATGTCTAGTGGCATTTTCAATATAGAGAAAACCAAAACAGGTGAAAGAAAACACATTTAATTTGCAAAGGAGTGACAAAGTAACTTGGTGTCCACACTCTTGTTTTCTGGTTTCGTGTCCAATCATAATAAAAGCATGTGACTTATCAGTAGCAATGAGATGGCACAATTAAGGTACATTGTTTTTAAAATTGCATTTCACTTGTAAATTGGCCTGGAAAGTTGTGTAAATTGGAAATATTCTATATGAAAGTGTCCATCAAAATTTTACATTCTCCGGAGGAGGTCAAGTTGTTGGTTGACACAAGTTGAAACTGAGAAGATAACCCAGTTTTTCTTAACTACCAAGGTGCATTTCTACTACATGCTCGTAGAATCCACCCAAATTTCACCTCGTTTTTTAATATTCCCTTCTTTCTTAATTTTAATAGCGCATACCTGCTAGGCCATATTCATTATCCTGAAACAATGTACATAAATCAAGCATCCCAACTGATTTCATCCCTAATGTATCTCAGAACACTAATTATTAGCTGAAATTAGGAAAAGCTACACATGAATAGGTATGCATTAATGTACCACATGAAAAAGCAGAGGAAGCACACTCACAGTTCTTGCAGTTTAAGTTCATCTTACGAGCTTCAGTTGAGAACTGCGATCAGAGCTGGTGTGTAGTGTGTGGGTGTCTGGAGTCGTTGCAATGTCCTCACGTCTGAAAAGAACCTCATTTGTTTGACACTTGCGGGTATGTCTGGATCTTTTCCTAAAGAAAACAGGTGCATAGGTATCTATCAAGTAGTTTGTTTTCAGGTGCTGAAAGAACAAGTTTTTATCTTCTGCTCCCTGTAATACCTCTCTCTCTTTCACGTACGCCTGTCTCTCATCCGAAGAGTCTGTCCTCATTGCTGAGGACTTGTTATGCTTGACATTTCAGCAACCTCTTGTCCTCAGTCTTATCATTTATGTTGGTGAAATGTGTTATTCACTACACTAGTAGTGTCTAAATACCTACTACATATTTAAAAGCAGTGTGAGGGACAGAATTACTTGTTTTTATGTCGTATCAGTATTCATTGTACTTGTAATTGCTGTCGCAGTTGTAAAGAGAAAAGAAGTGGGGAACCTATTAAACAAATAAAATATCAAGTATCTGAATTGTGAAAATGATTTAGCATCTAATCTGGTTCAATCTGTGCAGATGCTGCTGGAAAGGCTTAGGGCTATTTAATTCTAAAATTTTTGCAAGCAGTTACTGTTACTTGTATTTATTTATTTAGAGCAAGTTGGGTTCCTTCTATTTGAAGGATACAGGCAATTAAAAATGTGTTCTTTCTTTTCTTCTTTGTAAATACCGAAGAACAAATGTCAGCACAAATTAGTGTATCACACAAATGGGAGGATGTGTGTGTGACTGTTTCCCTTTCTCTCTGATACTTTGAAACTGTTTCTCACTGTTGCGTGGATTGGGTATATGACAAGTAGAGTGACATCTACTCATTTAGGGGAAATACGACTGGAAAGTCTCCAGGTGTTTGGTTTGATTTAGACACATTTGTAGTCGTGTAAGAGAGAGCATAAGCCCTAAGGAAAGCTGTAGACCTGTGATGTATTGCCCTACACGGGTGGCATTAGAGTCCCTGTCTGGTCGTGTAAATAAAGACTTTTGTATTTTCGTTTATTGACTGCAACGCTAAGAAAGCTTTACATTGTCGAGTAGAAGTGGCTGAAAAATAATGTATGGAAAATCTATAGGAGAGACAGAGGCATTTTAGAAAGTAGAGAACAATTAGCTCTATCATCAAAGACAAAAGCATTGTTACGTACAGGCTGCTTTGATTCTCAAAGAGCCTATTGATATTTCCCCTTGTGTTGAGCTGCTCACAACATCTTCAGTGGAATGGGCAAAATCTGTTCTCACTGGAGGGAGGTGGGGCATCCATAGTCCTTCTGTATTCTCTTGAACACTGATATTTCCTGGAAGTAGTGAGTCCAAGCTGTCTGCCACTGGGATTATAGGATCTTTTTCTTTAGCTTCAGTATGACCAGTCTGAGCTCTGGGTTGTGTGGAAATACGGGAGTACTGACCTGAGTGTGTCCAGGGACAAAGGCACACAGGGCTGCTCAGAAACTCAACCTGCAAACCATAACCCAGTTGCATTTTTAACAAACGTAGAAGAAAATGGTACAGTGAAGACTGAAAAAATCACCCATTCCATTGAACCTATATTCATATTTCTTCTTATAGGCTTTTATATCTCTGAATGTGTAGGGGTTATGATGTAGTCTGTAGTATTTTCAACATTTTAATAGAAATGAGTGATTAACACTTCACAAAGCGTTAAAATTCACTACTCACTTCATTAGCTCCTGAAAATTAGCTCTTTTCAGCAGAGCGTATATATATTGTCCTGCTTTTCCTGCCTTCACTTTAGAATAACTATGTATAATATATACAGTGGTGTATGTACCCCTGAAGGCTTTTAACCATCAAAATACGAGTGCTTGAGTAGGCTCAGGCTTGAGTGGCCTCAGTTCTGCCACTGTCATGATTCCTGAAGTTGTGAATCATTCCTCGTGGCTCAGATTTCATTGTTAAAATGAAAATGGATGGGAACAGAAAAAAAGCTATGGGAGAGATCACAGCTCATATTAGTCAATCTAAAGCTGTCTTTGTAAAGTGTTCCCTCGCAATCAAAATCTGTTTTTACTCACGTAAATAACAAAGAAAAAACCCCAATGATCTTGATCTAAAAATTCCCCAGGTATGTCTGCAGAGATGTTTGTAGTCATATCTTATTTATATTCATTTGATGAGAGAAGGAAGTAGGATCAGGATACAGAGTTTGTCACTTAGACTTTGATCAGCACCTGTATAGGAAATGTAACTAAGACAGGAGAAATGTGCTCCGTGATCCAGTCGCATGGTTTGTGTGTCCCGAGCACTGTCAAGCCATGGGAAATGATGGCGTGAAGGGGAGGGAGCGTTAGCATTTAATGGGAAACTTCATTATGCGCAAAAAATGCAAACTGTGCAATAATCATGCAATTTGTAATACTGCGCTTATCAGTAAGACAGTGTCTTGAATTTAGAGGAAAAAAATGGAAGGGACTAAACATAGAGCTGGGTCAGTGGCACGGGAACGTGGCCAGTGGTTCTGCAGAAGCACTGAACAAAGCTGTTGGTTTTTTTCTCTTTAAATGCAAAATAACTATTGATTTCAGTGCTATTGCCCTGGATTAATGCGACTGGAGCAGAGGAGACACCTGTTTACTAGTAGGTAAAGTTGTTCAGTGCTTACTTACCTGTCCAGGATATTTTCATCTGTGTACCAACGACCAGTGCTAGTGCTTATGCATCTGTTAAATTCCTTAACTTGATTTTGCACCTCCTTAATCCTCGCACTGCAAATTCAAATGCTTTGGAGGAAAGATATAGGCCTTTTTTCTTCTTAAATGAGCGATTCTTACCAAATGCCCACACATCATGTTTAATTACTTTTTTTTTTTTAACTCCCTGAGTTTAATTTTTGTCTGTTGATGGTTTGCACGCACATATACCCAGGCACATGATGTACAATCCAGTGCATTTAAGAGAATTACCTTTGCTATTGACAAATGAGCCTCTGCAACAAAGTTAGCTTTACTGTCATTAAAGGTACATACGTAAATAGAAATTATCCAGAGAATTTGTCTTTCTGCACTCTAGGAACTGTGCAGCCCAGCTTCCCTCTCGAGTGCTGGGAGTTGGGCAGCTGCAGGTTTTCAAAAGCCAGAGAAGTTTACAAACCTGCAAGTTGGTTTTGAATAATTTAGTATGTTTATAAATGAGTTCAAACAAAGCAAATGTTGCTTTTTAAATCCTGAGGTTTAACATTTTATTGTCACATAGCACAACGGTAATATTAAAAGGCAAACAATGGGCTTTTTTCTTTCTTTCCTTGAGGTGATTACACAGTATTAGTGTATCCCAATGCACTGGTTTGCTAATAGGCTCGACACTTGCTTAAGCCAGCAACTAACATGGGCACAATTGTGCCATTACCCTGCATATAAACAGTGACAGTAACTGCACGACCAATTTTAGGCTGGTATTTTTTTCCTGTGATACTGGTGAGTGGGCGATCTGGAACCCGGGAGCAAAGGGGCACTGATGTGACAGACCTGAAGGCCAGGACTTCACCACAACATCCCTGAGGCACGCTCGGGCTGCAGCTGTTAAAAGCAGCATGAGTTTCATAATTTCGGTGTTCCTGCTGCTTCTCTGCTTTAGTCCGTTTTTCTATATTCTATTTTAGCTGGAGTCTCCCTAATTTCACAACTCCCCCGTGGTGTATAGGATTTTTTATAGCTGTAAGGATTGTGAGTTGTTGCCTTGGAAACACAGTTGTGCATGCAGCTGTTGTAACCATACTTGTTACTTTTGCTTTATCACAAAAGGTTTCAAAGCTTTGCTGTATTTGTCTGACATTTCTTGATTCTGTTACTCTTTTTAACAATCCGTTTGACAAAGTACCAGAGGAGGAAATAAAACCTCAACCTCACAATGTACAGCATGCCCCCGAGTCCTGACTGAATCACCTGCTTTCTCGCCCTCGGAAGCCTCCAAACCCCATTCAATTCCCTGCCTGCCTATTTCAAAAAATACAAAAATGTAAGAAATTTTGAAAAAAAACACCCAAACCTGTGCGTATTCTCCGTCAGGGCTTCTGTCTGCTGATGGTTAGGCACTGGAACGGACTGCCCGTGGAGGTGGTGGAGCCACCATCCCTGGAGGTGTTTAAAAAACAAGTGGTTGTAGCAGTTGAGGCTATGGTCTAGTGGTTGGGGAGATGCTGGGATGAAGGTTGGACTTGATGATCCTGGAGGTCCTTTCCAACCATAATGATTCTACTCTGTGATGCTGAGGACAGCCTGAAGCTGCAGCTCCTCCAAGTTTCTGCACGGGACCAGACAGCAGTAGGAGGATAAGTGCCTGCACCAGCCCAGGCCTCTACCGGGGCTCTCGCTCAGTAGGACAGATCCAGCAGGAACAGAAGAAGGTAGCAGATGATTCTTCAATGCTTCACCCATGGTAGAGCACCTTTCCTGTGAAAGCTGCTTTGCTCCCAGGGCAGGACTGATGTTCATACTTGCTGCCTTTGTTGTAAGAGTACTTAATCCTTTCCTTTGGGCCTCCTGCTCAAGATCAGGTCCTTGAAGTTTTAAAAGATGTTTTATCCCTTTCAGTACTGAGAAAGGGGCTTGTTAGACCAGAGAGAAACCACACAGGATCCCCTTCCAGGGCACATCCTCCTTGCTTGCCAGCTGCAGGCTAATGCCAAAGCTTTGAGAGAGCCGAAACGTGTAGACAGCAGTAGCCTAGTTTTGAAAGTTGTATATGTTTGGTTTTTTTTATCCAAGGCTTCTAATTGCCAGCATATTTTCAGTCCATATACCTGTCAACTACACCAGTTTAGCTGGCATTGCACTGCCTTTATACTGTCTTCTGTTTTTATAGCAAGATAAAAAATGGTTCCTTTTTTGTATGTCGCTCCCTCGTTGAGCTTTCCCATTTCCCGTCTGCAACATGAGCCATAATAGTTGGAGAGGAGGACAGGTGGGCACTATTTCTGCTATGCTCTGGGAAAGAGGAAAGGGCTTCTGCAGGAATAAATAGAAAAGCTGCTAACTTTGCTGCTAAAAGCTCCTAAAAAGCTGCTAATGGATCTCTGTTCATTGTAACACCTTGTGCTGTGTATGTTTGGAGTTAAAGATTTTGTAGATAGCCTTCAGTGTAAAGATCTGAGTTAAGTCAGCTGAAATCACGGTCACAACTGTTTTAGGTGACCAGCATGAAGTTTGACTAGATTTGCTGTGGGGAAAGGTAGCCTTACCATACCAAGAGGGGCTTACTATAGTGTATAACATGGAATAACTTTCTTTTTCAATTTAATTTCTTCAGATGATTTAATGTTAGTAAGTTAGTCTGCATTTTTTTTAGAGGAGTTTATTAGGAAAGCCACTAAAAAGCAAATCAAACCAGAAATATCTGAACAAATAATACCTGCTGAAGCAGACAAAGAATGGATGTTTGTGCTTGCTTGTAAACAACCTTTATGAACTCAGTGAAAATTATGACAGTTCTTATCAAATTGTCATTCATCTGATGAAAACACAAGTTAACTGTCACATTTTAACCCAACTGCAAAAATTACTCAGTAACTCTGGAGGAACTTGGGGGGAAAAAAGAAAGCGTAGTGGACAATACTGGAGTTTTTTGAGCTCTGGATGAGAAGCAGAAAACATCCTGAGGGTGATCACAATCAAAGGTGCTTTTTTTACCCTGTTCGCTTTGATGGTTCACTCTTTGGAATAAGAGATGTTTCTGCAGAGAAGCATGAGCCACATCTTCAAGTCCCTTGACTACATTCATTAAGCTGACAAGGATGATATAGGATCTGCTACTTTACCTCAGTTTCTCACAGGATGGGGAGAGGATTTACAGAGCTTATTGTGTTTTTGTCTTGGCAACTGCAACAAAGTGAATTTGTAAGTTCAGAATTAGGGCAATAATTTAAAGTAGATTATAGTATCAGTTTCAGAGCAGCATCTCTAGTAGTTTCATAATATAATTAAATATTAAAATAAGTACCGTCTAGATTGTTAGAATGTTGACAGATGAACTAATTTGCATTTTTACTGATTTTATGACACTGTCTGAAATATTTGCATCTCCTGTTTGTGTTGAGTATAGAAAGGAAATTCTATTTGATTCTACAAAGTTCGTATACCACTAGATGCAATATTCTGGAAGCTAGATATTAATGGTCTGTGAGCATCTATAGTTTAAGCATTTGTAAACTTATTAAGAATTTATTGAGGTTGTGTCCTTGGTAGCTGATTGGAATGGGCTGTGAAAAGCATTGCACAATATGTTCTGTTGTATGCTGCGATTTTCTTCCTGTCAGCCCTTCCTGAGAGGACACTCTGACATAATAACCTTTACAACAGTAGTTTCCAAAGCATGAACTCTGGGACCTTAATATATTTCGGGCTTGCATGTTTTTTTTCTTGACTTGGAGGAGCCTTTGGATGAGGAAGAGATTTTCAGTTGCGAAACACCGTATGTGTAATAATCCAAACACATGCTGTGCTGCATTAGCAAGATTGCAGACAACAGGAAAGAGCAGAGAGGAGATGGAGGCACTGTGAGCATGGTCAAACACAGCAAGCAATTTCCCAGAATACTCTGGAATCTCCATTCTTGGAGACTTTCACAACCCAACTGGACGTGGCTCTGGGCAACATCTTCTAGGCAGGCGTGTTCTGAGCAGGAGGTTGGACTAAGTGAGCTCCAGAGGTTACTTTGAACCAAATTAATTCTTTTCCTCTGATTTTTTTTTTTTTCACCCCATCAGTTTTAAAAAAAACATATTCATCATCTACAAGAGCAGTTAAGGAAAAAAAAAAACTTTTTATTTGAGGATTTGTTTTACTGTTTGTTCAGGCACAGGAACTTGTGCAAATCAGCAGGTAGTTGCTGTTGTGGAAAAAGCAATGGGCAAGATGAAAGAGAAAAAAAGCATAAAGCCACAGATGAAGGTTGTTCAGATCTCAAAACTCTCTCAGGGCATCTCAAGAAATAAACTGTCTTAAGTTATCATCCCAGGAATGGGGTGGCAGTGGAAAAGAATGCTGCGTTTGCTACAGATGATGGCATCTTAATCTATGCGCTTTGTATTTCCTCAACTATCTTCCCTGCCATATTTCAGCTGTCGAACTCCAAAGTCAAAAAGCTAACAGCTTTGCAGATGAAGTTCTGCTTTCCCATTCCTGACTGCAATTGCTTCTGACAGCCTGTGTTTGCCTATTGCAGAGATTCACCCAGATTAATTTCCATCTTGGCACTGAGGATTTGCATCAGGCTATTAAATGTACAAGTGAGTGCCTATCAATATCCTGAAGACACTTTGGGTCTTGAGAACCTTTAGGGACTTTATAAACTGGCTTATGCAGATAAGGAGATACTCAGTGCACCACCTTTGGCAGCTACTGCTACAGCCTTACAAATTGAAACAAGATTTAGGAGGGTTACTTACTTCTTTGTTCCTGGTACTACTAAGTGGAAGAAAATAACCACTCCTGAAAATAACTGCAGAGAATTAGTAGACGCTAAAGTATTATTTTCTGTCACTGTTCACACCACTGGGATCATGATACTTTTTCAAAAGATGCCAAAAAACAAACAAGATTTTTTTGTTAATACCTTGAAGTCTGTATTGTAAACCTAGAGCTGGATATCCAAGTGAGGAGTGGCATGCGAAGCTTGTAGCTATCAAGCTAAGTATCGTTTTCCTAGCTCCCTCTTTTAGGAAGTGTCTTTTCTTGTTAGTAGATGTTATCTTTTGGTGTCACAAACTTGTGTCATTACTAGGTGACGCATCACCACCCTTCTGATGGCTGGAGAAGTTAAAAGGGAAAGGGCAGTAGTGTAATGAAGATTCATCTGCTCTTAAAATGATCACGTGGTGATCTTTTATGACTTTAGAGTTTAGTAATAATGTATAGACCTGTCTTCTCAGAAGAGCTTTATCGATACTGCAACGTGTTCTTCAATGCTTTGCTTGTGAAAAGGAACTCCTATGTTTGGTGTGCAGCCCATGTGCTAAAAAAGTAGTGTGTTCTTTCCTCCAAACAGCAGAAGAGACATATGCTAAAATTCTGTGTAGTCTCTAAGTGGTGGCTTGGAGTCTCCCAGTTCTTCTGTACTCAACTGTTTTGACACTTGCTAAGGACAACAGAGCCCTGACAACGGGTTGTTGCACCGGCAAAAGGCTAATTTTACAGGTCTTGAAAGTACTAACAAGTGGCAAATCCATTCTGCAGTCACAGGAAAGGGAAATCACTTGTTACTACTGAAGCTTGTATTGTTATTTCAGAAATAACCAGCACTGATCACAGAAATAGAAACAAGATGGTTGCTTTAAGATGCTGAATCTCTGAAAAGGAAAGCATGGAGATGGAGCAGAATAAAATCTGAACAGTGTTGCCTGTTGTTAGCTGCCATGCCTACGGGTATAATAACCAGCTATTGACCAAATCCAGGCTTGCTTTAAAATACTGACAAATGAGTTACTGGGCCTGCTGAAGTAGCTGAATGGTAAAAAGTGATTGTTATTTAATAACCCAGATTACTTTAAGCATAAATATCCAAAAGAAAAATAAGAATCTATTAGTGAGTATGTGTGTCATCCTATAAACTACAAGAGAGAAACCGTAGGAAGCTGAAAGGCAGCGTTTAGCAGCTCCCTCTCACCGCAGTTGGGCTTCTTGTCATAAGTGTGCACAGATGATGGTGACCCACTCTTCAATTCGTCATTTTACATGCAAGCAAAGATTTGGAGAGGATAATGGTATCCCATTTGTTCTCTTTAAGATAATCAGATTTCTGGAGCTCACTACTTCTGTGATTTTTGTATTCTTGAAGTGAGGTTTGCCATTACCGTGGAGTACACTTTGCAGCTAGAAAGAGTCAAAAAGCATCAGGATTTTTAAAGCTTGATGAAGCTTTTCTATTTCAACAGATATTTTCTTTCATAACATGCCCACAGGCTGATTGGTCCACTGAAGGTAAGCGTGTGTGTGTATCTGCAGGTATATCTATGCACACTGCATATAAATATACATTTAAAAAAAAAAAAAAGACTAAGAATTCACTCACAGCGGTAGCTATGCCACAGGTGAAAGGGTGAATTGTTAGGGCCATTGAACACTGTAAATGTGTTCATTGTATCACTGCTTCAGAAATACCCATTCTAAATGACTTTGTGTTGATCCACTGTGAAAATTCATTGTGCTCAATTGCCCTCAAAATTTCTCATTTCTCATCTGTGATGTTGCAGTCTGCTGACTGCACACTGGACTGCTGTACAAAGCGTGTAGGCACCCTGCCTCAGAGTGTCTTAAAACACTCTATATTGCCTGCAAGGCTTCTCTGTGTTACTTAATAACTGAATAGATCTGTGTCTAGGGCTTCTGAGACTTTGAAAGACGGGAACAGACTTCCTGGAGTTAGTTTACGTGGAGGATGCACATACAACAAAACAAAGTCATGCGCATGTCACGTATCCTGTGACTCTAACACAGAAATGTGGAAAACGAAACTTTGGCTTTAATTTTTAATCATACCTTTGATTCAGAGAAATCAAAACCACTCTCACATCATTTCAATTCTACTCGATTTAGGAGGGAAAAAAAAAAAAGAAATTACCAGTGGCATAAATAACTTTCTTTTGGCATGTAAGGCAGGAAGCTGAGTTGTAAAATTATTGGGAGTTCTTTGACATCTCATTGGAAACAAGATGTATTGGTTTGTTTTTTTTTTTTTAATTTTTAAAAAGGGTATTTATGCCAGACTTTTACTATGGGGTTTATGCCCTTTACTGCATGGTCTGATTTCTTATAAAAGTTTCTGCATATCAGCCTTGAAAGCCTGTTTTGGAACAAAGGATAGGTGACTTTTGAATACCTCTCCAGGATATGTTTAGAGCTGTCTCTGTTGGTCCTTACCGTGTTACAATGCATTGGTTATTGCCTGTGGATGCTCTCAAGCATTAGAATAATGATATCATTATAAGAGCCTGATGGGATTGACAGAAGTACTGGCTGAGGAGGCTGCATGTAGAAAATGAGAACTTTGCATTCAAATTAGATGTGGCAGAAAGGGTGTCAAGGGGTCTAAAGTTGCAAATTTAAAAGAAGTGTCACAGTTTTGTGCTTTTAAGTTTAGAAGACAAAATCTTGCTGTAATTTAGACAAGTTGGATGCTTTGTCTTAAAAATTGGGGCGGGAGATATTTAATCAAAGAAGACGACTTTGATTTTATTTCCAGTTGGTAGGAACTTATAATTACATCCTTGTACTAGCATCTTGCTGGAGCAATGGTTCATTTCTGAGTTGCTGTAGCGGGATGATACCTCCTCAAGCACCACACAGGCCACTGCCCTAGGATTGATCCAGGCTTACGTGAGTAAACCTGAGATTCAGCTGGACAAAGCCAAGGTCAGACTCTGCCTCACTCAAATTCGGTGGGATATGTAACTCCCTAGTGTAACTACTTATTTCCTATTTTACTACGAATTCAAAACTGTGTATTATTTACTGTTCATGGGGTTTTAATCTTTAACAGTGAAAGTGGGAAAAAAAATAAATTAATTCAGTTGTTTATTTGTTGCTGGTTATTTTTTTTACTAACAGTCCATTTGCCTTGCATCCCCACTCTGCTCTGGTTTTTGTTTTTCAGATAGATTATTTGAAAGCACATGAAGGATGTCTTCTAGGGATATGAATATCAGTGATAATTTTAAAGAGAAAAACAGTATTTGCAAGCATGTTGCATTTCTAGACTTGGAAGCTGAGAATACAAACAAACACAGAAAGCACTTTCATGTCTCTGTATGTCTATACATTCATCTGTGGCATCTAGCGATAATACTCAGGGTGGCAAAGAAGCACCAATTCATAGAAACTATGGTATGAACAGTCAGAATTCATCTGTTCTTCAGGTTTAAGAAAAGACCTAGTATTCTAAACCAGAAAATATCATGTGATTTGATTTTATATCACAGTTTTGTTCTTTTGAAATTCTTGGGAGCAAAAGGGAAGATCTCTCTCGTATTAGTGCCGCATTTTTGGTATTTAAATGCATAAAATGAATAGAGCCATTCTTATAAAGGAAATAAAACATCAGAGAAATATTCTTCTGACTAGGGCCTGACAGCTGGGTTTTGTCTAAATTATTTGCTGACTTCAGTCATCCATTTCTCAGAAAGAAAGAAAGAAAAAGGTCCTGCATCACATAATCTGAGGGTCTCTCCAGAGAAGATAGAAGCCAGCTTGAGTCTATTGTCTAGACTCAACTGTTCAATACTCATCATCTTTATTCTTTTTATTCTTATGCCTCAAAGTAATTTTAAAATCAGGAAAGATAATAGGAGTAGTTGCATGAGAGTGGTATCTCTAGCAAATATGACCAGTTCTGGAGAAAATGAGCCCTTCTTGTTATAAAGGTTTGATTTTCTTTTACTTAGTATTACTGCAGGTCTTCAGTATTTCACTGCTGTTTTTATGGTATTTCAAAAAACATACTTTCACAGTAAAAGATTATGTAGTCTGTAAATTTACACTTTTACACAGTCACAATTGCATCTCTTGTTTCAATAAATTGCATTTATGTTGCAGTTACATTCTGTTTCATAATTAAATCACTTTCCGTCTAAGTAAGTACAAGAAATCTATGCTTCGATGTGCAAGTCTGCTGACAAAGTGAAGGGTAACCCAGTTCTCAGCCATGCAACTTTTTAATTAGTTGCTACACATCTGAGGATTAGGTTTGTTGGGATGTCTTGCAGAAAATAACATTAATATTCAATTTCATTAAGGACTTTAAACAGACAGAAATAATAAAGCTATTAAACAAATGTCTCTGATGACATGTTTCCATATGTATTGCAGCTTTTCTATACCATTTCCAAATGTAGACAGTTGAGAAGGGCTTATCTTTCAATGTTTTAGCTGAATCTTGACAAGTATCTGGGTATTTTCTATTATGAGCTGGTATGCATTTGAATTTGATGAATGCATTTTTTAGGGTCTGCAAAAGCCAGGTGGAAAATAAAGCTGTGTTACAAGCTCTATTATCAGCCTCTCAAAGTACATTATTTCACTTTCTTTTTGTCTAGGTTTCGGAATATTCTGCATCTGAACAATCTTTTTTGCCAAGTTTGAAATTATTATTTTGGAGATGAAGGGTTTGTTAAATTATGTCCTTATCTGGAATATTTTTAAATGAATTGATATGTGCGGAATAGTTTTGTGAAATATTCTGGGTGGGGCTCTACAGCTCTGAGTGAAATTACTGGTATTCAAAAACATCTAATCTAAAGTAGACTTGGAAATTGTTTTAGGGTTATATTATCGTTTGAAAAATTTAGAATTTCTGTGAAAGAGAACTAGCGTAGAAGTGAATTCTCATTTCCCGTATCCCTTGGAAAATAAGCTCTGCTATTTAAGTCCTGGCAAGATGGCGTTGATTTTGCATGGAGACTTTTGGCTGGTTTTATGATGGCATAAATTCACTTTATGTTATAGCTTGCTAATACATACAGTGCTATAAATTGAAAACATTCTTTCACAGCTTTTGAGAGCTATTGCGATGTCAGTTATGATGTAACTTCTCCCAAAATACTATTTACATTGTATTAAGATTCCTGGAGGGACAGGTTGCATTTACATTGAAGAACCATTCAGCTCCTACCCGATATATACTTATTTTATTTGTATATTCTGTGCATTTGCAAGCGTATATGTGAAATTCATTTCACTTTTTGTTTTTTTGCCAAGAAATTTCAAAAACATTTTAGATCATGCTAGAGGAAAGGCTGTCAAGAAACCCTACACCCAACAGGAGTGCTGAAATCTTTGGGTGGTGATTTTTGAGGAGCTCTGCCCTAAACCACAACAGATTTGGGTACCTGCCTTGCAGAGGGGTGACATCCCTGCAGGTTGCCAGCTGTGGTGGGATCCAGGCACACCTGAAACCTCTCCCTTCAAATCTAATTGGCTGAAGAAAAGAGAAGCTGCTTCCTTTAACCCACTGGCCAGTGAGCTGCATTAGCAGAGAGGCTGCTGAGCAATCTTGCAGCAGGGTTGTGGAGCAGCATCCTCCAGGAGAGGCTTTGGGCAGGCTGCTAAGGAGAGTCGTTTCCCTAGTTGTCCCAGTTCAATTTGCTGCCAATTTGATTTAAAGCTCTAATAGTGAGTTAAACGTGCTGAAGCGCTGCAGGTGGTATTTGTCTGGAAATTTCATCTTCTACTATATTGCAGAGGGTGACCAGCTACTCAGAAGGCGAGTGGGACCACGAGCATCCTACTGACTCCACTGCTCGTCCCTTTGCACTTTGCTCCATGGTGAAGTTCAGGACTTGAACTCTTGTGGGTAAATGAGGAATATTCCGTATTGTGGCTGCAGAAGTAGGTAGTGGAAGAATATTTCAAAGGGAGTTTTCTTGTGAGTTTTCATAGCTTTGTGCGGTTTGCTTTGTAATTTGCCTAAATTTGGAGGAAATCTGGGTTCTCTCTTCAAGGTAGTCTATCATAGACTTATCTGTCTTTAGGGATTTGTTTGGTTTGTTTTCTTTTTTCCCATAAAACAACTTCTGCAATGTGATTCAGTTATAAAACAATATTTAGGCTGTATTCTTGGTTGTTTTGTGGGTTGAGTTTTATGCAGTAATGCACATGGGCTACTTTGTATAGACTTTACAAAAAATCCTCATGTATTTATGTTTTCTCTAGATTACTGAACTTTACAACTGCAGATGTGTTTGTTAGTAAACCTAAGTGTTGTGGATTAACCCCTGATAGGCCACGAAGCCAGACCAAGTACAGTAAGGTTTATTTCTAAGAATCTTTTATATGTTGTTGTAACCAATGTAGAACAAACCTGAGAGGAGTGACATTAACCCACAGACACAAAATTGTTTCTGCTCCTTTTTAATGGCCTGAATTGTCATTACTCTTTTTCACCATCGTTTCACTGCCCTGTTGTTGATGAAAAATAGAGTCCTGATTTTGTTCTGTGGTTTCTTCCCTGACTGATGGTCAGTGGTAGATACCACACTCCCTTGACTCGATAGGCCAGGGCAAAAGTCACATAAAGGATATAATTTCTTGTTGTACAAAGATGTAATTATTGATAGTAAAATGTTTTCTCACCATGTCTTGCTGTCCTGCATGGTTGCACGCTCAGGATGCTGATGTGAGTAGCAGCAGTTTCTGCTGTCAGAGGCATTGCTCGCTGGCAGCAGGCAGGACCAGCGAGTGCCTCCCCATCATCCGCAGGGAGCTCGTTAAGCTCCATGATGTTTGTTGCTGTTAATTTAATATGGCATTGCACTCAGGACTGGCCCAAAGTCCAGACTGCTGTTTAGGGAGAAGCAGTAAAATGATGAAATTCTTTCCTTGTTTTGTAGAGGTTTTCTTCCAGCTCTGAATTTGAAGTTATTTGAGGATTAAATGCAAAGTAGCTCTATAGGAACAGATTTGTAGTTAGCTTTCATTCCTTAAATTAGAATGCCATAAATTGCAGTTCTATGTGACACTACTTTCACATTTTCTCAATGCCTTGTGAATTAGATGGCCTTTTCCCAGGAGCCAAGGGGGCTGATGCCTGGGTTTTATGTAAGGGTTGGGAGCTGGCCACGCTTCCCTTCCTGCCTTCTCACCTTTTGTTCCGTAACGCAAGTGGTAACTGCAACAGATAGGAGGCTAA
This sequence comes from Eurystomus gularis, assembly GCA_013400335.1. Classification (NCBI taxonomy): domain Eukaryota; kingdom Metazoa; phylum Chordata; class Aves; order Coraciiformes; family Coraciidae; genus Eurystomus; species Eurystomus gularis. Next base: position 83,729 of record VZZY01025678.1, on the reverse strand, counting down.
GGCAGAGCAAATATGTCCTTCAGTCCATGTTGAGAGGAGGATAGGATTCCTAATGCAACTGCTACTGAGCACAAACATGGGGAAGGTGAAGAAATCTTTCTGTATAAGAATTCTTGTGCTATGAAGGTTGTTATTGCTTAGCCATAGCAATATGACAACTACTAAACCACTTTAATGGGACTTCTTCTATCAGAGATAGATATTACATATTCAGGTACCCAGGAGGAACCTATTCACACATTGATCTATTGAGTTCTCAGGAGAAATTAAATAAATAATAAATTGTACCAACATGATGAATTTGGAAGAAGCCTTTAATCAATTATTAATTGATTATTCACATGAGCACAACGCTTGTAAAGATCAAAACCTAATTTTGACAACATATGCAAACTTTTCCTTTTGAATTTAATAATATATTCTCAATCTGTTGTTCATTAAGGTGAACATCTGTGAATTCATTAATTTTTCTCCAAGCTTGCTGCACCATGAACTTCATTTCTTTAACAAATTTTCCAAAGAGTAATCCCATTACAAGCTTAGTTTATAATACATACAATGACAGCTTCGTTAACATACTTATCTTTTTTTTTGTCTAATAAGTCTGCAGCAAAATCTATTCCAGGATGGTACAGGGCAGCCAGACCAGGGAGGGTGCATAAATCTGGTTGGGGAATCTGGCTGCAGAGTTGGAGATGTCGTTATCAGAGCTCATAAAAATGTGACACCGAAAGTTTCCCAAAATATGGTGATTCTTAGCTGTAAATTGTCGCTTACAAGTAACAGAAAATATGGATCTTATCCAGCTTGATGTTGACCTTATTTTCTTATGTAAACTGGAGTTTCAAAATAATACAATTGTTACTATTTAAGTAAAACTGTAACAGTCCTATCGTCCTAAAGATTTGCAAAGCATACCAGGAAGAAATAAGTTAAGGATTCCACCTGCAAACATTGTTTTTTTTTAAACTTTAAATGGAAATATGTCAGTAAAACTACTCAGAGATAATATCTATAGGTGTTTCTTTAGACTCTTTCCAGACAGCTAACTCTTTCCTTTTACGTAGTACAATCGTAGCTGAAATCTGCCTGTCTGACCCTTTCAGGCATATATCTATAGATTGCTGCCTCTTCTTTCTTTGACAATTTTTCATAAAGATAATGGTAAATGAAATACTGATGTTTCACAGAAGATGAGTTACATGCTGTATTAATCTGACCAGTCTGCATTAGGAGAGCACTGAGCAGAATTTGCGGCTGCAGAAGATTGTCACTGTGTTCCTGTGTTTAATGGAATAATTTAGGTATAGAGACAGAAAGAAGTCTATACTAAAATGAGTACAAGCACTTTTAAGTAGAAAACCTGTAGCTAATTTTCAACCCTGTAATTGAATTTGCAGGATAGTGCATAAATAAAGCTAGGCTTTTTTTAAAGTTGGATGCTTTCCACTGCATAATAATGTTTTACTGTCTTGTAATGCATTCCCATGTATTTTCCTACATCCTGTGCAATTACATCTCAGTGTTGCATGCCTGGAAACTTCACCCATGATGCAGCCTACGCAGTGTTGCATCAGGGAAACTTCATAAATACATGCAGGTTGACTGTTGACAAATAACTGACAGCCTGATAGATGTGAGTTGTTAATTTGGAATTTGTTGTAGCATGCTCAGCCACCAGTGCATGGTCCCTGCTGGCTTGTATCCTAAGATGGGTTGCAAGGCTCTTTCCTTCAAGGCTTTTGGATGATCTTTGTGTCTTGCTCTCACTAAAAGTCAGAGCAGTTCTTAAGAGGTTTGAGTCCAAGCCTAAGCTTTGAAGAGTTTTCCTGAAAAGAAATTCCAACAGAATAGTATTAAATTGTGTTAAGAAATGCGTAACATTCTTTATATATTTTCCTGACTTTATTGAATTACTTGCACTTAGTAATTAAGCAGAGGATTTTGCAAGTTACTGAGTAAAATGGTGTTAAATAGTTGCTGTAATGACATCAGTTTAAACAGTCATGCCCTTGAACTCAGAACTACCTCACAAATCTGTGTTAGATTATGTCCATTTGAGATGCAATCTTACAAAGTCCTGAGTTCTCTCAACCTTTTTTGAAAGTCAATGGAAGCCAAGGCCACCTGGGTAGAGGCAGAGGACATCGAGCTCATTGTGAGATTGAATCTTCACTGTAACTTATGCTCTTAACATTTTAGATAATCCATTGATCTCTTTTGAACAGGTAATATCTGTAATAATACCACATTTCTACATCATCCAAAGTCAATTAAAAGGCACGTATTATAGCTATATTTTAATCAAGACTTGCTGGGAAATGGAAGTAGAGAATCCTGCTTTTCTTAATAGTACCATTTGCAAAAAGAAAAGCTGACTGGAAAAATCAAATGAATTATCTGTTCTTCATACATCCATTATATGTCCACTTTCTTCCTAAAATGAATTTAAATTACCTTTGTCCTGAAGAAGAAAGTATTTCACGATAATGAGAAGTAGGTGGTTCTTTCCAGAGCATTCCCATGGAGAATTCAAGTATAATTCGTTAAACTTTACTCTATAAATAAGAACTCAGCAAAATACAGGGTATGATTGAAAGACGCTAAGTAGACAACTAAGTTTAATATCTTCCAGCCCCATCTACTTACAAGACTTAAATTGGAGGGAATAAATTTCACTATGAAGTAGGATGTGGAAGAAACAAACTCTCGCATCCAGAATTGCAGAATGGGCTTGAATGCACTGTTATTTTTTTCCTCACTCTTCCAGTCTGGAGACTATGCTCAGCTGTAAAACCACTCTGTACGCGGCTATTCCAGGTCAGCAGCAAATACCTGCCTTCAGAAAATTGGCTGTTGTAGTATTTCTTAACTGTTCAATATTGGTGTGGCTGTGTACTACGCTGCTAAATTTTGAAGGGTTTCATGACCACTGTTGAGAAGCGGTTGCTACTTTTCAGTGTGTTCTGAAGTAAAAAATCAGTATCTTATGAATGAAATCATCTCCAAAACATGATCTCACATACTTGTTCAAGGGAAATATTTGTTTGCGTGCATATGAGTGATTGTCATAGACAGTTAAATTTATTTTTATAGCCTAAATAAGTAATTAAAAAAGTAAATCTACAATTCATCTAAGGTATTGTGATCTACTTTCTGTACTTTTGTGGAGGGTAAGCTCAGGAGTGGATGTAATTGGGAGAGCAAAGGCTGATTTGCTATTTACCACACGTTAAGAATGGGAAAAAAAGATACTGCATTGGCAATGAATCTATTGGTCTTGTGACAGATTTGAGATTAAGTTCTTACACTTCCATGACATTTTGAAGTAGACCATTTTTGTTGGGGAAAAGAGAGAGGAAAAGGAAAGGTCATGTCTCTCTTATCAGGCAGTCATAGTGTCCTGTAAAATAGAAATGTCTGTTTAATGTCAGTGAACAGCCCAGGTGGAGATTCACGTTGGAGCAAAACATCTATACTTTATCTTATAGCTCAAAGTTTATAGTACTTAAACCTGGTGATAACAGAATCCTAAGTCATTCTCATTTAAGATTCCTCTACCGTTACACTACACCACGGTTCTCCATTCATGCAGTGTCCACCTTTTCCCTCTTCTCCTCAAAAATTCAGCCTCTCTGCATTCCCTGACAAAATAATCCTCGTATCAGTTATCTAACATCGGGAAAGACTGAGAGAGCTCAAACTCATGTTCCTACGTTAAGGTATTTCACAATCTTTGCTCAGAGGAGATTTTGAAGTCCTTTTTACTTCCTGGATGAATGTACGGCCGGAGAAGCCAAGCAAATCATTGACCAAAATGATTAAGTGGAACAGTGCTACAGTGGTGTTATAAGGCACAAAGGATGGGATGGTAAATAAAATATATATATAAAGTTTGCCTTCATAATTCCTTTGAGCTCTGTATAAGGAGCAACTTCTTTTCTTTACTGGCTTTTGTTTTATTCCATCTCTCTTCTCCGTCTTACACATTTATTTCTAGCATGTATATATTTACCTATATGATTTATTCAAAAAAAATCATTGATTTAAAGCTTTTCTTTACTGATAAAGTAAGATTCTGTTCTTCTTTTGAACATTTACAGGCTATAAAAAAATAGAAAAAAATATTATTGGCAGTCATGATAGTTTAATTACAGTAATAAGAGCAATAGCTTTTACTTTATTACTCTGTGGAGTTATGCTTCTGAACTATTACTTTTCCCCACCTTAAAATAAAAAGGATTTAAGCGCAGTCTGCCTTGAGGTTAAATGTGTCTACGTGCATTTGAACGGTTTGTACACATGGAGGCTTGGCATAAAACTGGGTAAAATTGGACCACCTTTAAATTAATGTGCTTGAAGGAAGTTTTGATATTACCAAAAACTAAAGTCGTTTTAGTAGATGAGTGTATTTTGTGCGTATCTCTGTGCACATGTGATGTTTTTTAATCAGCTGCGTATCTTTCTCACTGTGTCCCTCTACATAACAACCACCCTTCAAAGAAAGATACACTTTTTAATAGCTAACACTTGCACGTTATTTCTGGCAATAATTGGTGAATATTATTTAATAAGTAATGATTGAAATAACTCTTTCACAGAAATTACCTATTAAGGAATTTCAGAAGTGATGGCAAGTTATATTGCCTTGCATATTCATGCAGTTTGATTTAATACGATCTTTAATGTAAAAGATGACATTAATTGCTTATAAATAGTTTCTTATACTCTAGATGCAATTTTTAAAAATCCCGTACTATCAGAAATAGTGACCTGGCAATGCACTTTGATCAGTCAATGTCTTTGTTAATACTGGTTACATTAGCAAAGCAATAACCATTTGAAAATAAGGAAGTTTTGGTTATTTAGTCAAACAGGGGACTTAATTACAGGTCTTCTAGAGTCTGATACCATAAAGCAAGTGAGGTCAGTGTTTTGGCAGCTCAGATTCTAGGAAAAAGAAAAATAAGTAATAAGGTTTTGTTACAGGTTACTCTCTTAAATTTTTCTTCCCTAGCTCCTTTCTTCTATGTTCCTCTCCCCCTTTTTAATTTTTTTCTTATTTCTTCTTTTCTCCAGTACCTTCACGTCTCTGCTTGCTCCACCTTTTGCCTATGGTGATTTTTTTCCCCTTCTTTTTCACTCCCTTCCGTCTACCTTCTGCACTTGGGTTTTGTTTTCCATCCTCCAAACATTATTTTCCCTGATTTTTCATACATTCTCATAACCCCTTGGAGACTTTTTTTGATAGAAACAGAGGGTGTGCATCAGCTTGCAATCCTTGTAAGCCACAAAGCGAAACGGTCATGTCTGTTGACCACAGGTTACAGCAGCAAAGTCAATTATATATAGACAGGTACCTTCACAGTGTGTTGTCCTAGATTTCAGGAGTTACCTTTGATGGGCAGGGCTTTGTCTACCTTCTTCTCTCTATTATTCTGCAATTTTGCTTTCTTTCCATACGTTCTCATTAGGAGCAAGGAGTTGTTCATATATAGTGCTACTTTTTGTCAGTAGTATTATTTTACATTTCGTTCCAGATCAAAACATGTAAATGTCTTTGGGTCTCTTGGGATGCTTTAATCTTATCAAGTAGGTTTTATTGAACAGTTGTTGGTTTTTGACATTCATGATAAGTTTGATAATTACATTAATAATTATTCTTTCATGTTTGCTATTTACAATCAACAACGCATCTGGTTCTGAAGCTCAAGGAGAAATAAAAATATTAGTAGAGTCAAAGCTATAACAGCTATTATCAACAAATACAGTTTGTGTTGGAAAAATACAGTTGAATTTTAAGGGGTAAGATGGTTCTGGACAACTCTCTGCTGTTTCATCGCTGCACTGTACCAGTTATCCAAGGTGTGTTTCAGCTATGACAGGTGAGATACCTGTGACTGGAGGTTGGTCAGATCCTCTGTTATCCTCAGTAACCATGGAATCTAACTTTCTTTCATAAACTAATCAATTTCTGCCCTAAATCCCTTGAGCAACCATTTAAATAACTAGGAGCTTAGTACTTCTATATTTTCAATTTACAAAATTTATCACTTCACCTCTGGGTTTATAGTGTGGATGTGCTGAATCCAAACACTTGAAAGGAAATTTAGCAGTTGGAGTTCCTAATAAATCCTTAGCTCACCCACCTGTACAATTTGTATTAACACGTCGATTAAAGGTTTGCTTACAGCACATAGATTTCTTTCAGAAATGCTTCGGAATATTGAAATCAGAGGAAAACAAACAAACCCAACACTCTATAAATGTACCTCTATTAAAAGCTGTGGCAACTTTTAAAAAAACCCAAAAAGGTATTTCTTACTCCTATCAGAATTAACCAAGTGCTTTTCAACTCCCAGATCACTCTGTATCCCAGTCTCTCAAGCTTGAATTATTGGAAATATTTGTCTCTGTCCTTGTCCTCTTTTTTCAGTGAATTGTGTTTCATAATTTTGTGCTCTGCTTATATCAGGTCTGCTCTGTTACTTTTCTCTTTTTAGTATTCTATAGGTCGTGAGAAAATTTAGTTCTGGTACTACAATTAAATGTAATTTAACTTACCTAACAGTTGACCTGTGACAGGCAAGCATTGGATGGATAGTAAAAGCTGTCCTTGAATGAGATTCTATTTATCTCATGACCAAGATTTTTCCTTTAAAAAGGGGGGAAATGTGGATTGCTTAATATAACTGTTGGTTTGTTTTAAATTCAGATATAGTGCAAGGGCTTGCTGCCCCTCCCCTGGGATGGTTGCACTTGCACTGCTGTTAGTATAAAGTGTTGTTTGGAAATAGAAAGCTTTAGACTCTTCTATATCATTGGTCCTCTGAGTTAGTCTTCAAAATCCACCTCATTTCTAATTGATGGTTTGTTTCTCCTCCTAAAGCTCATGACACCCTGGAAAAATGCCTATTTTGTGTTAATCCAGACAGAAATCTTTTTATAGACTTCCATTTGACTGCCCAAGTTAGTGTCCAAACATTCTTTTCAACTTCTTTTGTCCTTTATTTAAGGCAGGGAAAGTGAAAGTGGCGCATCACCTTGCTCTGTGCTGGAAAGCAGAAGGTTTTGGAAGAGCCGTAGTTCCTCAGCACTTTGGAAGAAATATTGCAATGTTAAGACATTCCCTATGGAAATGGGGAGTGTGTGCTATGTTTTGACTGACGGAACTAGTTACTTCTAGCATCGGTAATCATCTAGAGCCAAGCTGAGTCGTAGGTCAAGTGTCTCACCACCCCGAGACGGTGCCTGTTTATCCCATTAGCTTCAGTGTCGCTCCAGACAAAGAAACCAAATGTGACTGTGTCCTGCTTAATGCAGTTATAGGACGATAATCTTGTAGAGGCTTCCATTGGGAAACTCAAAATGTATGTAGGAGCGTGAATTTTCCGATATGCTTTATAGTCCATCCTTTTACTATGTTATTAAACGTGTTTCCTTCTTCTCTACGACCGCCTTGATTATTTTCTGGTTTGTCATAAAATATTTGCTTAGTAACAGGCATAGGAAATTGGCAGTCATCTCTGTGTTTCTGCCTTTGATTGTTAGGAGCTTTGAACCCATACAGAACATTTCACAATTCAGAGGGGAAAAGTAAGCCTGGCAGTTGATATCCAGCTTTTAACCAACATACAAAGCAAAATATTTATTTACAGTGATCACAGTTCTATTGTTCTCCAGACTATAGGAGACAATAATGCCTAATCAGATACTTCTGCAATTTCGAATCTAAAATTATCTTGACTTCTACAAGATTGGCTTTAACCTTTATCTTGCAGATTTTATTTCTTCTGTTTTCCTCAGATTTTTAATGGCCGGAAAAATGAAGACACTTTTGCATTTTTCTGACTTCAGCATGGAAGGTTTTATTGCCAATCTGTCTGGCTCAAGTTAATATATATCAATCCTATGCTAGATATTACCAATATTTATCAAAAAGTTCATTTTTCATGTGAACCTAACATTATTCTTGAGCCATCTGCCATGCTTCTCTGAATTCAGCAAGTTAAGGGGATTTACTAGAAGCAGCCCCTGTAGCAGGTTGCGTTGAGGGATAGTATCTGGGATAGCATAAGATGGAGCTGGGATGCGTCTTAGTCTCTCTTAGCTGTGTAGCATCCTCGGCGGTTTTGGGTAAAGACAATTTATTCCTGAAGCAACCCACATTATAGGGCATTTAAATGATCTCTTGATCTAAAAGGCTCTTGGCTTGAGGGGACAGGAATTGAATCTAGGGTAGAAGTAAAATCTGTGATTTAGTCAGAGGATGCTGAGTCTCATCATTCCGAACCAGAGGGAAATAGATGTGATGTGCGTGTTGTATTTCAGTCCCCTTCTAGTTCTTACAGAGGACAGGAACCTACTTCTGCTGTCAGTTATTTCATCAGGCCAATGAGCATAGATGTAATGTGGCAAAGAAAAAGGTTTTGAGTTTGTAGTTGTTTTGGTGGTATGAATGAGGGGAAAGTTGCTTTGAAAACTAGAAAAATACACAGAAAAAGGAAATAAAATTACAAAATAATTCACTGAAAAGATGACAAGTACTAGAAATAAAGTTTCAGTGAAACTATTGGTCATATTTTTTATATTTATTATGAAATAGTCACTTTTTATTTGCCTAGGAAAGCGTAAGTGTGAGTCAGGTTCATGGTGTGAAGTTCCAGGTGCAACACCACTGAGGACAGAGGAGCATCGGGGAGCTCTGTGTGCTTACTGTCTGCCATGGAAGAAGGAGATTGGGTGTAATATAATTATTAGTGTCTGAATTGCTAAGAAGCCACACTAATAGTGTAGAAAATTACTAGGAAGATTAATATTCAAGTCTTCATCTGAAGTATGAGAAAAATCTGTGGCAAGTATCCGGAAATGCTTCTTCACAGTAACCAAGGAGAACAAAATACTGAAAAGCTCCTTGTTTAATGAGCGCTATCTACCTTCTTCTGAAATTTTGCTGAGCTGGCAAATTTATCTTTACAGGTACATTGAGTTTCACGCTGTGAAAGTCTTGTAAGATGAACTTCAAGGCTTGGCAGCCATTTATTCCCATGAACCTCTTTAGCGACCGATTATGAGTTTAGTTCAGCATATGCTTACATCTATTAAATAACAGATATTGTCTTCAGGGGGATCTAGAGTAGTATTTTTTTATGGGCCCACCAATTTCAGGTTTTGAAACGTAGTTTCACACCTCAAGGTGATTTATTGAAGGTGAAGAAGAGTAAGATCACAGTTGGCCATTAATGGAAAATCCCCAAGTAATTCTTTATAGTGAGTTTTTAATACCGTTAACTTTTTAATTTTCAACGCAGTAATATAGCTTCTGGCCATTTAAAATTCAGCTGATAATTACAAATTATTAGGCCATTGCCACTTTCTAAACAATACTGATCATGGTTAACAATTTAGCCAAAGATAGGGAAGGAGTGCTTGTCTTTTCTTCATTTAAAGTTTTCCATATCTAAAAGTAAGCATCAGAAATGGACCCTTTTGTATAAGAACAAAGTTAGGTGGCCATACAATTAATAATTGGCTAGTACTAACAACTGCGTTTTGTGTTTTCAGGTCATGTCATGTAATCATGTTTTTACAAGCAGCCTTCAATTACTGTATTTTTCCCTTTTTCCATGGGTGTGCCAGATTTATTTCTCTCTGAATACTTATCTCGTGGGGCTGCCTGACATATGGCAGCTCCTGATAGTGGTTCAGACATGCTCAGAAAACCAGTTCTTTTAGCAATGACCAAGACAAATGATTGGGGCAGCTCTGTATGTGCTGGGCGGGTAATCTCTGCTTTCACAGTAAATTCAGCTGGCCTTGAGCGTATCCAAATTGCCGAGCATCTCCTGACTGTGCCTTGGAGGTTTGCTGGTTTAGGAATGGTGGACCCACAGTGCATATATTGTATATGATAAAAGTCCTATGATGTGGAAATTTCAGGGAATAAATTTGGTACCTTTGCGTCGTGTTTTCCCAGGGGAATATATCAAGATTGAATAAATGTTTTTAAAAATGTGTTTTCAAACTTTTGAGATACTTTGAAATAGAAGAAGTTTCCCCTTTTTGTTGTGGGAAGATGTTTAATATTTATTGGATAAATTAACTTTTTTTTTCCAGTTAGAAAACTGAACGGATGTTATAGTTTAGTTGACATATACCTTCATTTTACCCTAATTTTGTTCATAGAAAATGCTTTAAAAATTTGATTTACAGAAATATTTATTTGATTTGGCAAAAGTAAAAACATTTTGAAATACAATTTTCTGATTCTCTACTAACTCTACTGATCTCTGAAACGTATTTCTGTGGCTTATAAAGGGTAACTACAGACAAAGTGCCATTTCTTGGCATGTTTCTGCAGGTCAGGTCAAAAATGCCTCTATCAGTTTGAGTCCTTCCATCATTTTGGGCTTTCAAATCTGTTTATGTTGAGCTCAGACAAATCCCATATATAAACTTTCTTGGCTTCTTGAGGTCAGGTGGAATTTGACCTGGCAGTGCTGGGTTAATGGTTGGACTTCTTGGTCTTAAAGATCTCTTCCAACCAAAACAGTTTTCTGATTCTATTGTCTTTAGGATTTAATTTTTCATTTTTAGGGAAAGCAATGAAAATAAATGACTGACTAACATTGGGGCTAATAATGTAAAGATCAGTATCACGAACCTCGTTACTAAAAGTTAGAAGCATTGTTGTAGTAGTTTCTCCTACCTTATTTAATTGTTACTATGCAGCAGAATAACTTCCTCATTTAGCACTTGAATAATTTTCTTCAAATGCAGGTAGTCCAAAATTTTCTGCGAGATTATCTCAGAAAAAAAAAATATCTAGCCAGGGAGATAAAATGAAGAAAGTTGGGATGATAAAATGCAGGAATGTGGGTGAATTTTACATGATCACTGACAGGAAAACAAGCCTGTCACATAGCCAATCCAGCCTCATAAATAAAGCACAGACCTCACAAATCATTCGCTTCTCTTTTTACTATCTCACCCCCTTTGTGTTCATTTTTCTCAGCAGCTGTATGTGCTATTAATCTGCATTTAGGTGTGCGACTGAATGTCTGCTGTGTACTGCTTAACAGATGCAGCGTTCAATTTGCTAGCTGGGATTGAGGCCTTTTAAAATGTCATCCTGTGTTTTAGCATCGTATCTTCAATTCAGATTGAGAAGCTTACTTCAGTGAGGGGTGCGTGGAGCACCATGTTTGCTTTTTTCCTCATTAGCGCTCCTAAGCGTATTCCGCATTTGCCAGCAGAGCAGCAGCTAGCATACAGTGAACCTCTCCCTGATTGCCTGCTAATCTGGAAGGATCTTTCTTACTTCATTACTGCATCAGCAAATTACAGGCTGCTTGTTTGCTCCGTGCTTGACTGGGTCTGGGCACTGCCAATACATTCCATCAAAAGGAATTGCGTTGTTCTGCATTAAAGCCTTTGTCAGATGGAGTTTTGTGGGGAAGAGATTGTGGCACGCTTGTAATCAGCGCTGCCTGTAACATAAACAACCGCTCAGCACTGTATACCACATGAGGGTCTGTATGAGCTCCTATTTATTACTTTCAGCAAGAAATTAAAACAGATTGTGACTGTACAATTATGGTGATAGGAGTCTTTGCCTTGAGAAGCACCTGTGGGTTTCTGACCATGATCTCCAGCGCAGTAATCTCAGCTGCCCAACATCTCTGCCTGTCACTGTTGTTCTCAGATCAGCTCTCAGGACAGCCTAAATCTCAGACTCTTGTCTCTTCGGCTTGTCTTAAAAGAAACCAAAGCTGCCCTTCTTTTCAAGCATTATGAAAAGTTCTGCTGCCTTCTAGGCTTGATAGACGGTACATCTGCACATCGGGCTCTGGGCAGGAGCAGAGTCTGTCTGTGCTCTGAGTCAACAGCACAGATTCATAAGAGCACAGAGCCTGCACGGGGGCTCTCTGTGGTGTAAATATATCCTGAAATATTTTTCCATGTCAGTGCTCCTAGCAAACAGTCACCCTTTGATCCATGGGGGAAATAGTCCCTGGGAGATAATCTGAATAGCAAAGCAAAGCAAAAAATCAAACTGCTCTTTTTGTGCATCTTTGATGCACTAAACTTAATTTATGCATAGAACCGCTTTAACTTTACCTGGAAGCAAGGTGCAATTTAGATTGCCTTTTTTTTGTTGTTGTTAAGAAATCCCATTATCAGTATTAAAGAGTTTCGTGCCTATAAAAACATAGGCTGTAGATTAACCATTACACCTTTTTGAGTTTTTTTGCTCAGTTTGAAGCATGGGCTTCTATGACTTGATTAGTTTGGATTCACCAAAATTAACAATTAATTTATCACAATCCCTTTATTTACAAAGTTATTCTTTCACATACTTTGCTGACATAAATATGGCTTATCCTGTTCTACAGGTAGGAGTCAATGTTTTCATGCCTTAAGTGGCAGAGACACAACAGACAAGTTCGAAGAAGAGCACAGCTTAGTTAAAAGCCTGTCTTGTGCCACCATTGAGGCATCCCAAATTGTTTGAGTTGAGTGATATATCTGTGTTTTATCAGCGGGAGCTCAGACTTCAAAGTAAATGAGTGCTGGGTACATACAGGCAGATACATCAAATTAGATGTACAAATTAAATTGCAAGACTTAGGTTCCTAAGTAAGTTTTGACCTAATTTTTCTGAATGTTAGTACCTTGCTATTCCCATCTGCCTCACTAGGACAGGTTTTGGTTTTCTAAAAATATAATTGGGAATGGAGCTTTAAACACCTCATTGTGAAAAAGGAGCAAGAGAAACAGTTTAAGTCCTGGAATTAAACTTGAATCTCTGATGTTCCTATTTGCAGTATATTGAATACACTTTTATTAAAACTTCTAAGTCCAGCATAGTGACATTAATAGCGAGGGTTTAATTCTGACACAAAACTTATTTCCACCTATAAACTATGTTCAAATCAAACTTTTAAAGTTGGCTGCTGTAGGTTTATATAAATTTTCGGTTCTGCGATACCTGCCAGAGTTACAGGATGCCCGACAGCAGCTACCCATTAAACGTTCACTCTGCCAAATGCTGGCTTGTACCTGTGCTGGGCTTCTTTTCTTTTCCTGAAATGCTGGTGTCTAATAAGCAAAAGCCACGTTCTATCAGTCCAGATTTTAATTAGAGCATTTGCTTAATGCAGAATGCTATCCTTTCTTAACTGCAAATCCATGTAGATTTTATTTAATTCTGTTGTCCATGGGTCAGGGATTGGAGTAAAATATCTATTGGTCTCAAAAGGAGTTATTACTTTAGATGGTGGGGGCTGAGTAAAGCAAGTGCATTAATATTTTCATCAATTCCACCTAACTTACAGATTTCACTGGTCAGATCTAATTAGTTTGATGAGACATCACCGAGAGATGTTATCTATAGTGTAAGCTTAGAAATTGATTGTAGCACATAATTCAAGGGCACTGTTTCATGCCCAGGGCAAGAAATACTATTTTTCTCTTCATTTCATTTGCTCTTTTATAATAGCCTACCTTTTCCAAACTATATCCACCAGATTTGTTTGTAGATTTGCAGAGAAGCAAAAAACACAGTAACAAAACACCCCGAACTACGTATTTTTCACTTGGGCCATGCCATAAAGTTGCGTTTGTTTATTTTTGTCCAAGGTATATCAGAAGGCAGGCGAATCCGATCTTAATTTGCATTCAGAGCTACTGTGGTTGATTTGATTATCTCATTCTTCAGTCCTTAGAAAACTTAGCCATCCGAGTTTTAACAATATTGTGAAATTCACGTGTTAAATGGGCTCCAGTGACACTTCATATATATACATACATACATACAGACACAAACACATCAGTCACCTCTTTAGCTAATATCCATTTAGTATGTATCTTAATACCGAATCTTCAGCTTTCAGACTGAAATTCTTAGTTTAAAATGTCCGCTTGGTTCCAGTTCTGTCTTGTGTAAGCCTAGAGACACCCTTCTGCTGTGAGAGCGCTGCAGGTTTTATCAAGCATGTCCCAAGATGTTGTGTATTTCAACTGTTTTGTTTGCTTCATTATGGTTTTTTTCCCCTGTAATAAGAGAGAATATACTGTGATGAGTCAGCTTAAGGTACACGTGAAATGACTGCTGCATGCCTTTACCCTTATCACTGTAACTCCCCTGGGACCGCAGACGTAAATGCATTGCCTCCGCTACAGCTGTCATTCTGACAATCTAGGAAATGCTGACATTCCAGGGATTACAACAAACCAGCAGTAGTTTTCCACAGTGCGTGTGAAAATCTCATATTTCAAAGAGCTCAAACATTGTTGGCCCTGAAAGTAATTTCTTAGGATTTTTTAATATTTTGTAGGAGATATTGACTACCTCTTCCGTAATTGCTGTTAACTCAGATTTCCATGCTTTCAAAAGGTTGTAAGCAATGTTAAAATACTCTCCTTTAGTACACTTTTCATTGGATGCTGCACACAGGAATAAATCGGGTGACATTAGGACATAGTCTTTCCTGAATTTCTAAGATTCAGGAAATTAACAAGGACAAAATTTATCAGGGCAGAGCATTGACGAGAACAGCCAATCTTCTAAGAAAATCAGTTCTATATCATGGTGGTTACCCATCTACCTTATTGCTTACAACAGGGCTTTAAGTCCCCCTGTCTTGTTGCCTTATTTTACTAGGAATAAATTTCCCTTCATGCAGCCAGATGTTGATGCTATTTGTCCTTCTGCCTTGGTTTCCAACACACTTGAGGCTTTTACATGTGCGAATTTATTGTTCTAATCATTGTGGTAGTGATTCGTGTCTCACATTGCCAAACTCTTAGGTGTGATTTAATGTCTAATAAATCATTAATTAAGAAGTAGTAATGAATTTAGTACAAAGAACTCTTTTCCTAGTCAGATACCCCTCTGACTTGTCAAAAGCTTGTGTCAATGCTTTGGAAAGCCAGATTCCACCCATCTGTAGTCACACCTGAATCACTCCCAAAGTAAGAGCTTGTGTTTGCTCGAGTGTTACCTCGAAGTATTGCTTCTGCGTAACATGAGGCAGGGCTTGCTTTTTAGCTTGATGTCTGTGTTCTCTTCTCCATCTTCCTCCAACGCACCATAGTTTGACATTTTGGGGCATGGTTTTACTTTTTTTTAAATTATTATTGCAGCAATGGAGTTGGTTGTTGGATATTAGGGTATATTAAGTGGCCTCTTTGTGCAGTGGCTTGTGGAACAGTTGTTCTGTGGATCTGTCTATAATGCCCATGTGTAATCTGATTGCCTATGACCGTAAGGGACTTGAATCATTGAAGAAATGAATGCTTCCAGTGCTTTGATTGTGCTTTTTAATTCAATCACTGTGTAGATCCGATATTGTTTTTCATTGTTCGTTTCTCATTCAAGCAAAATTATCTGACTATTCATGTGAGGTTATGCACTGAATATATTCGATGCCCCTCATTCTGAGCATTGTGTGCTCAGGATTCAACACTTCCCTTTGACTGAAATTACCATTATAGGTGCTGTTGTCACAGTTCAAATTAATTTCCTGTTTAAGAGGGATACTAATGAGCTAAGGTGATGAGAATAAGTGCAGCTGGAGTCTACTCAACTGAAAATGGAGAAGTAAATTGGTGGCCTTTTGAGTTCTCGGTGTTATGATCACTATTCTTAGAGAGGGAGCTCTATGATTCTCCCTTTTTCTAATATAATTTACCTTTTATGTCATTGCACAGGTGTGTTTTCTTGAATGACATTTGGCATGGACTGCTTTCTGTTTTCTGCTGCTCAGTTGAACCCATATGTATTTCTATGCTGAGCATCTGCATCCTTGAAGAAAATGGCTGAATTTATAGAAGTAGTTGACCTGTCTGTATTTCAAATATTTCAGTGGAAGATGTAGTTGATGCATTTTTAAGTACTAAAAAAAAAAAAAAAAAAGTAGCAGGCTTCTTGGATTTGTTCCTAAATTTTAGGAGTTACACTGCAGCTATAGTGCTCTGTGCCATGTATGAAAATGAGCAGCTCTGGAAGAACTGAAGGACCTTTTGACCAAATATACGTGACGACCATTCTGAGCTCTTTTTTCTAATGAGAACAATCAGAAGAACATAATTTTCTTTCTCAGATGAACACCCACCCCAGTATTGATCAGAGGAGGAAAGATATTCCTTTTCATTACCACATTAGAGTTCAGAATCCATGAACAGTATTATTCTTCAGAAAGGTTTTAATATATGCCTGTGGCTGTGTTAAGGAACTGGGTTTGTAGAAGTCTCCAGAAGCTTTCTGTCTTTGTTGAGGCTCATGTGTTTTAGTCATCTGTTCTTGCTATGCTTCAGGTTGAATGAGGATAATGCTGGTTTCTCTTCATGAAGGAACATTCTGAGGATTCCTTCTTTGACATTGATGAGGTTTTTGGAAATTAACCCTGAAAGCAAATGGCTTTTGAAAGTATATTAAATTTAGGCATTGAACCCCACACAGTAACATACGATATAGAAAATAATACTATATATTTCTACATCTCAGCCATTGCATTTTTAATAAAAAATTACTATTACCTAAACCTTCTTCAAAATAGCATTCCATAGATTCCAGCAATTATTTTGAGGCTGAATTGAAAGTTCCAAGTCGGTTTTGTTCCTTTCTTATATTGTATAGCAGGTAGCTGCAACAAAGTATACTTTTCTCACTCCAAAGTACGTTAACAAAGTGTTTGCTGCCATCATTTATAAAAAGGATTTAAAATACTGTTCTGGAAAGGAAGACATTTGGCTTGTAACGAGCAATCCCTATAACTGTGGTGTTTTCTGTCTGATCAGACCTGGCAGGGGTCATCATACCTTTGGATCAGGTCCTACAGAAACGGAGCGTATGTGTGGTTTAATTTCTGCCTAAGTAATCTCATAACATTCTCTTCCCAAAATATGTCCCCGTTGAGATCAGTGTGTTTTGCTAGCGCTGTATGGACTGATTTTCTGTCTGCTTTCTTTGTAACCACCAGAGCTGTGGCACATGGGTGGAAGTGAGAGAGGAAAGGTGCAAGTGAGCATTGCAGCGGGACAGAACCTGCTGGGTCACATAGACACCCTGCAGGCAAAATACAGCTGCAAAGAGATAAATACCCTGTACCAGAATTGTTTATATCCAAAATCTTTACTTCTGCTTGCATAGAGGAATAAAAGTCCATGCCCCAAATGCTTGCGTTCAGGTTTACCACTGAGTAAAGGAATTAAGGAGGTGATGATACCGTGGTTCCCCCATCAGGCTGATCCTGACTTGATGCTACACTTAGACTAATGTTCATGTAATGTTACAGAAGACATTTCATTCATTTTATTACTGAATTTCCCCACAGGCATATAATTAGTATTGGGGTGCTGATCTTGACATGATAGGAGGTTATCCCTTTTAGTTGTATTTCAGTCCTGATATTTACGGGGAAAATTACAGGATTTCAGTTTCTATTCACCTCTTATGAAGGTCATTTGTTAAAAGTAAACAAAGAATGGACACATGTGCAGACAGTTGTCCTGATAAGGTGGCTACAGTGCCAGAAAAGTGATGTCTCTGATGATGTTCCATTGTTAGTGTTGCTATTAAAAGAAATAATAGGTCAAGAATGGCTATCTAATTATATTTCTGGTTTCCAGCTTTCTATCAACCCTTTCATTACAGTTTATGACAGGTCCAGTAACATGTGTTTTCTTTTTTATTTCAGCTCAAAAATAATCTTTCTAAATGGTCGTTGTAAGAAAGTTTGTGGTTTTGAAGAGATGACTGTCCTGTATTAGGTATCAACACATGCTGAAAATTCAGAGTTGCATCATCCCCAACAGTGGATCGCATCCCAATCCCATTTTCAGTAGTGCAAGGAAGATGTGCCTCAATGAGGGCATGCTGAGCTGCAGGGGGATATGTAGCGCTAGGATATCGACGGGGAAAGAAGCAGATTTTTTTTTTCCATATCCTATAATCATGTCATCTCTGCACCCTCCTGCTGTTTCTCTACAAATGTTACTATTGTTCACAAAGCAAATTAAGTTTTCAAGTTAGATTTTCAACATTTTTTGTATTGAGGTTAAGCAGTATAGAAGGTGAAGTAATGAAAACCCCAGACACCAATGCCTATTTACTTATTGCAGAAATAACAGAAATGAACTCAAGATTGCTCTGATGTGGTCTTACCTGTAGTTCAAAAGGTTGAAATGATTCCCCCTTGACTTTTGCACAATGCTTTGGTGATGGAACTCCTTCGGTGCTGGAGTTTCACCTCATTAGTTATATCACCTTTTTTGCTCTAGTCTGTCAGGAGACCTTGAAAGGGTATCGATTAAGGGCTTAGCTCACTTTTTATCACGGCTAATTATATCTTTTTTTGGCTAGGTGCTAGATTTCAAGCCCTTGATTTTGGAGCAGCCTCTAACAAATGGAGGGATGATGAGAACCTCAGTGAACTGTTCACTACAAGTTCTGACTATCAGCTATTGAAATTAGCATTCATAAAGAGTTTGAAAAGGAAAAATTTACAGGTTTCTGCGATATCTGTTAAGAATTCAGACCTTACCTTTGTAGTGAGTACATCTTGCTTTTCATCTTCCCTTACTTGCACCATGGCTTGCCAAAATTTGGGCGAGGGGGTTCTGAACAGTCCACCACAAAAAAATTTGCTGCAGCATTGTCGCTGAGGGAGCCATTGCATTTCTGAGAGAGATGTTAAGAGTGTGCCTTTGAAAATGAGAGATGAAGAATTAAGCGGGGTCAAAGGTCCCGATGTGCTAATTAAATATAATTACATTTATACAAGCATCAGCACAGCGGCTTTTGCTTTTTGCTTTTTTTAAATAGTGTTTACATGCTTAGAGAGTGTTCGTTGTAGTAAGGTGCTAAAGTTTTCTTGTTCCAGCATGCTTGTTTCTTCTTTCTGGAGCTAATCAGATATTTATAATTGCATTTTATCATCTCAAATTACATAATATTTTAGGTAATCTGGGAAGCATGCTAAAGGCAGGCTTTTTAGGAAGAAGGAACAACACTAATTAACTTTGTAAGGAATGAGATCGATATTGTTCTTTTCCAGTTTCTCAATTCAATTTCTCTGTTCCATTTTCTGAAAACAGAATTGATGTAGGATATGGTCAGAGGCTTAATGTGACAGTTTTCATAGTCACTCAAGTGAGTAAGCATCTCTCCCAATTACTTCCACAAACATAGCCTTGTACACTGCCACTGTTACCGGTTTGTTGCATCCAAATTACAGAGGAGGGTGCTTGAATTCACCATCATTTTGCAAGCAAAAGAAAACACAATTTCTGTGCAAAACCCAAGAATTTCTGTTAGTCTAATTGAAGTCTGTGTGGTCTGAAGAAATACACTTATAATTCAAATTATATACAGTTAAATTTAATATATGCAAGCTTTCTATTATCTGCCCCTTTCTCTGTTATGTTACTTTTCCACTTTCTCACTGCTCAATAGCTTCCTTCTGGAGGGAGGTGAGAATACCTCAGTCATGAGCATTCCAGTCCATTGCCAGAAATGTGATGCTGACATTGATGGTTTCCTCTTCCTTGCCCTTCATCCAGCCATCTTTATGTGCTTGCTAGATGTCCTACACCTTGCTCTTTCTTCATATAACTGCTTAAGCCCAAATTTACAATATACAATGTCTTTTACATACGTTGGATACTTGTTCTTTCTTATCTTTGACTCTAAGACTAGTTTTACTCAGTTCCCAGGGGTGCGTTCACCACTAATGAGGTGGTTTTTTATAGCTCTTGGGCCTCCAAGAGCTGTATCATCCAGTGCCTGTGCTTTTAAGGCCCCTACTGTCATCCCAAGCCTGCACTCCTCTATGCCGTATTTTATCTACAGTCATAAACAGTTTATTTTACCTAGAGTAGCTGCATGTATTGCTATTTATTAGTTTCATATATGTGTAGATACAAAACAATAGCTACTTCCCCATGCCAGAAGCACAGAAACAATTGCACCTTTCTGAGAATTGCTGTTACAAGCAAACAAACAAGGAAAGCACAGCACAGCTCAGCCTGGCCAAGGCAAGCCTGGGCAAAGCCCGAGAACACCCAAGGTCTGTGCTGCAGCTTAGCACAAAGCCTCTGACCACTTTCGAGCAATGGCAACACCATATTTATAGGGCTACACAGCAAAGAAAAAGTCTCCGTTAGTTGCGGTTTTATTCTCCACTAGCACATCACAAACTAAACCTTTCTCTTTTCCCTTTCACTGCAGTAAGCCAAAACCCTTTGCTGCCTTTTTCACACTTAGCTTTTTGCAAACTTAACCTCCTTACACCAACAGTCCTTCCTCCCCAGGCTGCTGTGCTTGTTTCATTCATGCCCTTTGTTGTGCTAATTTTCTTTACCTGTGGACGACTCCTGGAAGCTACCAAACAGCAAGATACCTGAATGCTGGAAAATGATAGTTGATCCCTTTTAATAACAATTAATGGGGATTAAATGTATGTCTGTGTAACTTCCCTGCATTCTTTAATGTGGAGTTTTGGGCAGAGGCAACAGGGCTGTGTCTGGTGCGAATACTGAACACACAAAGAGAAAAATCTGGACTCCAGGTAATTTGCAATAAGCATTTGTAAGTAATTCCAAGTATTAAGTGTAACAGTGCTCCCTCCCTCTGTGATTTTCAGCACCCATTTTTTCCTCCTCTTCCTTGATTGCTAATCAAATCGCATCTAGAAATGCTTTCCTGATGAATCTCACTCAATCTATGGGCAGTCTCTCGTATGTACTTCACTACCAAAACAGGTAATTTGATCACTGTATGCCTATATAATATAATTCATCTTTTCAGAAGCTTATAAGTCTCCCTTTGTGTCAAAAGGCTAAATATCCCAGAAGGCTGTTAAGTGGACTTGTCCCTCAAGCCTTAAGAAATAAATGGAATGCTGATTTGATACAGATTTGAGCACAGTTGAAATAACCACACTGTCCCATTTCATAAACAGTGCTAAGAATTGCCTGTATTGACTTTCCTGTTTGGGAATGTTATTGTGGGCTTTTGTAATTTTGCATGTTTGTTCTTACTGAAAAAAAAAGGGAAAGAGAGGAGGAGGTAATTCTTGCTAAACCTCTGAAACTTTTTCCTTTTTTTCATATGTTGTAGGCTTTCATGTATTCTTCCAAGTGCTCAAGAATTTTGTCTGGTCGATTAGACTGGGTCAGTGATTGTGAAAACTAAGATTTGAGAGAAGAATGAGAATGTGCATGAGAACAGGATAGTGGACAAAAGCAGACTGTGTTGCATTGCTGTGCCTGTACCCTGACAATAATGCCTGTGATTGTGCTAAGGGACCCAAATGAATAATAAACCTTTTTTTTTGAACAAGTTAAACTGTCAGCCTGTCCCTAAGATATTCCTCTGTCTTATTGAGTTAGCTGTAGCTCTTGAGAATCACCAGGTGCTATTTTTATGCTCTTACTGTGCAAGTAGAGATGTCACACCAGCTGGCTTTTTTCCCCTGTTTGTAGCTCCTGTGCTTTGCAAAGGTCAGTATGTGAAGATTTCTGCTTAACTTTGGAGTCTAATGTCTGGTGCTGTACCAAGGTAAATTATCCATTTAAGCACTCTCTGAAATGAGTTGTCTTTTGTTCACAATGGTCTGGTTTGAGTCATAGTATATAACAAATAATGAATGCAAAAGAGAGGTTGCAGTTCGGTCACAAATTATTATTTGCAGAATTACTGCTGACCTCTCATTAGCACTTACAAGTGGCAGACCAGCTCTTAAAGGATTTAGAAGATTGCTTAATGAAGATTCATTTATTAAGATGTATGGCTGGCCAATATACTGGTCATTACATTGATTTTAGGATTGGATCAGAGAGTGAGCAACCTTTGTGTAACTGAGGTATGAATAGGAGAAGCAGCCAACTACTTGGAGCAACTTCTCAGTCATTATTTTTTTGATTTGTCCACTTAATATAAAGTGGTAGCTCATTCTTTCTTTCAGTCCTCTTTAAAAGTAGACTGAAAGATTTCTTTCCTCTTTAAAGGAAAGCTAGTTTGTTATATGATATTTTTAAAAGCAGGATTTTGTATAGCAGTGCAGTATGCTATTCCTCAATTGAGTGCTACATTTTCACTAGCTATTGTAAAGCCTGCTGTAATTCCATCCATACGGGCGTATATAGTCTGCTCCAAGCTTTGTGGATTTGACAGACAAATTATATAGCTATGTCAAAAGTACAAACACAGTAGAGAAACAGAATGTCTGAAATATATTTTATTCATAGACATGGATCATTGTGTCACCTAATCAGGGAAGATAAATGTCTCTTTGAACTTAAGCAATTTACAGGTATAAATTAAGACTGTGTTGTGCCTCGCCCCCATTTCTAAATCTCATTTGTTTTCTTACCAAAAATCGTCTAATTTGTAAGAGATAAATATGTATACATTGTTTAGGAATGACATATTTTTTCTTCCTGCTACAGTCTTGGCATGCAGTCACCTTCTTTCACACCCTGTTTCCTCCTGGGAGAGACAGGGGAATATACTTGGATTTGATGGAGCAACTGAAAAATATGTCTAGGTGTTACCCAGGTCTTGTAAACAAAGGAACCTGGGGTCTGCTGTGGGACCCACGAGGGGCTTAGTACCCTCCTGATGCACTGCTGGAGCCCCAGCCTCATGGCTTCTGTTCCACGGTACCACTGCTTCTGCATTGTAGCACTTTTATTGTGCATAGAAGAATCAATCTTCCTTGGAAATAATTTACCCAAGGGTTAGGGAGCGTGCTTGTGTGGCAAATAGTGTTGTATATGGCAGATGACAGCCACAAGTCCAGCACTGAAAGATTTTGTGCCATCTTTCTGTAGGGATTTACTGGTTTTATATATGACTGAACTACTTCTGGCAAAGTAGTGACTAAAAGCTGTGGGTCTGTGTTTAGCTGTCAACAGCTGGAACCGCACTTCAGAGGGATGCACGTCAATAATGACCTGAAGAATAGCAAGCTTTGGATTTATTCTGATAGGAGAATAATACTACACAAGCATGGTATTGTGGATTAAAGGTAGAATAATAGACTTGTGGGTTGTTTTTGGTTTTTTTTCTTGGTTTGGGTTTGTTGTTTTTTTAATCATTTAAATGGAATGATGTAAAGCTAAGGTAAAGTATGTTTTGGATTTCAGATTTTCAGCATTTCTTTATCTTCCTGAGTCTTGCTTCAGTTTCATGCGGAAGCTCAGTATTGTTGTTCAGTGGCTGTGGACATATCTTCCTAGGGTTGGAAAATTGGGTTTTGCCTGAATTTCCATTCTGGTGAGCTTCAGTTAAAACCAAACAAATCCACCCACATAAAAAACCAAACAAATAAACCCACCCACATATCAAACAAACAAACAAACATCCCCTGAAAAAACACGTTCAATGTTTTATTTTGATGGATGTGAAAACAGCCATTGATTGTTTTACTCGAGCTAGCTGGGATAATGCAAATCATTACACTTAAAATATAAGTTGCAATAATTGAACCTTCTGCCTTTGGTAGGAGTATCTCAGTGGGAACCTTTGTCACACGTTAACATGCACTGAGGAGACATTGACTGTTTCAACTTTCCATTTCTGAAGTTAATTGTCTGGTCCTCTCTCACCGCCGTAGATCGATCTGGTTTTCAGCTTTTTCTGCAAACACGCAGAGTTACAGCACTGGTGGAAGCTAAGGCAGCACGTTGTAGAGTCTGTGCTGGATTTCTGAGCTGCAAAACAGACTCATTAGAGAGAAAATTTACCTTACACTTTGTTGTCAAGAAATAAGTATCAGAGATATTTCAGTTAGAGTTTTCTAATTCAATGGCATCCCGTTGTTTGAAGAAAGTCGAAGCAGGGAGGCGAGTGCATGTTGTCCCTGAGTGGTGTGGAATTCTGACCATGGGTGAAGAACAGTCTGGAGGTGGTGATCTGCCATCATTAACAGCAGAATTTGACTTTTTGTTTTTATTTTATTATTTTTAATGAGCTGATCATTTTGCAATTTGAAGCGAATAATTCTCACAAGTGACCTTTCACCTGGTAAGAGATCTTTTTAGAGAGAAAAAGAAAAATCTGTTTGCGTGTTTGCATTAAGGTACAAGATCATTGCCAACCGTGACTGAAAATATGTCTAAAATCAGTTGGGTTTTCAATATTTTTCAGCCACTGAAACTATCAGAAAACCGAATTAATTAGCTTTTTTCACAGGAATTATCAAGAGTATCCTCAAAATAGTTTAGAAGTCAAGCTCTGTACAATAACACAGAATCATAGATTAGAATCGTAGAATGCATTGGGTTAGAAGGGATGTTCCACGGTCCTCTAGTCCAACCCCACTGCAGTCAGCAGGGACATATAATTATTTTGAATTAACAAAACAGTAAAAAATCTGTGGGTGTGATGTCTTCAGCCATCTGGAAAGTAGCTGGATCCATTCTGGTTCCTGTTTTGGACTTAACCACAGTATGACTAAATATTTCCAGAAATTATCCCTGAATGGGCTAATTATAAGCAAATTTTTAAAAGACAGTTTCTTTTTTTCCTGTTTACTCTCTTGGGGGGATTATTTTTGTTTTTCAAAGGCTTTAAAATGGCAGCAAACCTCATTAATTCATGTGCTGCTTGTGGTGAGATGGAAAAGAACACTACACAAACGAAAAAGTGCTGGTGTGAGAGCTACCACGGTTTTCAAGAGCCTGTTGAGAGCATCATCCTCAGCAGCGCGACTCCACGGCGGCTTCATGCGTGTGTTGGGGGCTGGATTAGTTTTTATCACCCTACCCTTCTCCGGGAGGAAGCAAAGACTCTTGGCTGGCCTGTTGCTAAGGGAAGGTGAAGTGCAAGGTTTTCATAGAAGGTTTCGCAGACGTTTAAAATGAAGCAGAATGTTTGGGTACCTAAGCGATAATTTAGCCTAAACGTATAGTCTGTAAAGGTAAATTTGCTGTTACTGCTTTCAGTGTTGCCGTGTTTTAATACTTCGGTTGCTTATTTGAGAATATTTCTGGTTGGAGCTGTAGCAGTGTGCTTGTAAGAGACGTAAGCTTGGACAAAATCAAACCTTTACAGACGGGTGTGTTAGTTTGTGATATAATGCCTTTTGGCTGATTTTGATTTGCATCGACTGGCCTGTGTTTTTGTTTGATTACCTCTAGGCTGGTATTGGAAATGTGGGCTTTTCTGTTTGATCCCCCATTAGGCTTTTACCTAGATGTCCTATAGATACATACCATTCGCTTCTCCTCTGGCCTCCCGATGAATGCAGCTCTCTTCCTGCCTGCCTTCGGAATGTGAAAAAAGAAAGGAAAAAAATTTGGAGTGGGCCTGGAGCTGAACAGAGCTCTGGTATTCTGTTTGAGTTTCTAAAATGAATAACAATAAAACATACCAGCATTCATTTAATATGATAAAGCTTCATCAAACTTCTCTGCTAGCATTCCTGAAGAAGCTCTCTAATGCTGCTCTATAGCAGGGCTTCGGTTAAAGAGAGAAAAATTATTCTGGAAAAATATTACGGTTGTTTTCTGGAGAATATTTTGATACAAGCTGTGTCAATGTTGAATAGCATGATTGAAGCAGGAAAATGACTGAACACTTCACTGCTAATGCTTTTTTTTGTGAAGGGAAACTTAAAACTTTAAATAATGTCAGTTTTTCCTCTGAGGATGTCTCTTTTTGCTGCTGATAGCTTGTTGGGACTCAAGATTTAGCCCCATTTGGTGCATCTTTGAACTAGTCACTATTACCATGTGTTAGATGATGAATCTGGATTTTACTGAGGCTTTCATCATTTACTTTCCCAGCAGTTATTTGGAGGGAGGTAGGGCCTGAGGGAGAAGTACTTCAGGGAGCTGTGGATCAAGTCTGCTGCATGTAGGTAATGCATGTCAGACATATAGTGGTACCACACATCTTAAAAGTTTGAGCAGATTGGAAGATTGACTTAAATGCTAAAAGGAACACCTATCCTCCTAACGTAAATTCGACATTATATTGCAGAGTTGGTAAGTTTTCAGATTTCAAGCTCCGTGCTCAGAGCTCCTCCCAAAGCTCAGACCATTCTCATGGATCGAGTGGCAAACGCTGCCAGGAGCGCTGCTGTCAATGCGATTTCAAAACAAGAAAAGGACACATTTGAAAGTGATAGCAGATAATCGTAATGACTCAGTCTTAAGCCTTATGAACTTGTAGAGCTTTTAAGCAGCGACTTTGCTTGTCAAGGCAGTCCTTTCTTAGCTGTGGGTTTCTCAGCACTAGTTTGAAGATTTCCATTCATGAACTTGTCTGTTACTCAGAGATGGACTCTCCGGCAGAGTGCATCTTCTGCAGTCACCACTTTCAGTCATGTTAGAGAAGATAAGATCATTATTGTTCTCTTACTTGCTCACAAAGGTTTAGTGTTAGATGATGTTGCTAATGGCATTTTTTAAATTCACATGGTTCCATTGAAACAGGCTGCATTAGACCTCACTGCAGTGAATACCCACTAGTATTGGCTAAACTAGCCAAAAGAGAACTTTTACTGAGTCACTTCCTTTAAGATTTGTGGTGAATTGCCTGACTTTGGTGTGGTTTTAACTGATGCTGTACATCTTTGTATTTACGTGTGTTATTCTTATAAAATGCACCGTGCATAATTCCCTATTTTGAGCAGTCTGTGATAGTTTATTGGAATGTAAATACCTTTTTTGGTGCGTTTTGAGAGAGAAGTTTTTTTTCTGGGGAGACATGCTAGGTGGAGAACATGAAATGTAATTACAACTTGCCTAACAGTGTCCCTTCTGTCCAGGACTCCTGATTTCATTTTTGGATTCTGCCATTGACAGAGCCTAACCTTCGGTCACAAAAATTAAGAAGGCACAGCCATTTGTGCTTTGGTTTGTGGATTTGTAAACTGTTTTAATAACTATCTTTTCTATTCTGTTATTCTGAAACGGAATTCATCTCTCCAAAACCCATTCATGTAAAGAATGATACATACGCGCAAGGTGCTATTACGCTGTAGGCTGTTTTTTAGATTTCTAACATCTATTGTCAGTCTGTGGCAGTTATTGTACATTTGTATTGCTGGGAGAAGGAGATTTACTGAAATGCAAAACCCCACGGGATGCAAAAATGCTTAACGTCTACCGAGCCGGTGTAAGAGTACATCACTGATAAGGAACTTTGCAGAGTTATGCCGATAGGGCGATGTGCTTGAGGAGTGACAGGCAAATTATTGATTGGAGCTGGAGAATCATCTTCTCGTAGCTGTTGTTTGTCTTCTCTTTCTTCTGTGAGTCCCCGGGGAGTCAGTTTGGAATTAGACTGTAGTCTGTACCAAGAGTGGATTTATAGTCTTTAACTGTGGGGAAAAAATGGGGTCTATCTTTTGAGGCAGAGATGTAAACAATTACAGAAAGTGAATTTGTTGGCCAGGGTTACAGTGAAGCCAGCACAAGGGTCTATAACACAAGAGGAAATTATTTCCTCCAAGCTAGGGAAATGACTTCCACAGCTGCCCGGTGTCCTTCATCAGAGACTCTCGGTGTTGGTCATTATTTCTGTTATGAAATAAATGAACGTATCATAGTCCTGAGTCTCAGAGGCAATTCTAGAGACGCGGGTGAAAGGGACAAAGTGCTGCTCTGGATCCCTTTTTTTTCACTGCTTGTGATGGCATTTAGTATCTTGCCACCTTGCTACAGGAGCACTGACTAAAATCTGTGCTGATTTTGATTGTGCTCATTTGAGATGTGACAGTACATTTCTCTAGTAAATATATCCCTGTCTGTGCTTCAGCTACCTACAGCAACACAGCCCAAGTCTTTTGAACTTCTGGGAAGTCGGCTGGTGTGCTCCAGGCTGCTGCTTCGCTTCTGGTTTCCCAGTAAACTACTTTGAAACCAAAGCAATCCTGCCAGCCTTATTTCAAACAGTGAGCCTGCCTTAACAGTTTAGTACTATGCCACTGAATCTCAGACGAGCTTTGGTTTTTTGGTGGGGGGAGTGGTTGTTTTTTGTGAGAATTTTTTTTGTTGTTTTTGACACGCTCGAATGAGATCAAAGTCACTTTAGTTTGTGTTCTGCGCAAGGGTCTGAATCCAGTTTTCTGGAAGTGAAGCTTGAACTCCTTGTGGCTTTGATTTCCCCCTTGCAAATACCATGTTTATGTGTTTTCTTTGCTATGTATCTCAAAATGTTTAAATGTGTTCTACGTTACAAGTTGTATTTCTACTGCTGAATCAACTACAGCCAGTTTTGCAGCCATTCCACCCCTTGCCACCACCCCTCCTGCATTCGCCCAGCTTCTGCATAAAGGCAGTTCTAACAGTGTGGGCAATTAGCTATAGCAGTAGCCACAGATATTTTTTGATTCTTAAACACCATATAAAACTGCCAGAAAACTGTAGAATTCACTCTGTTAAAGGCGGTTGCTGAAGTTCACAACGTGCCTTGATTTCTGGCTGCTAATGAAAATCCATTTCAAAATCTGTTGAAACGGGAAGCTGTTTAACAATAAGCATTCCTCTAATTCTTCACCAAGAATAAATATAATTTTTTTAGAAAGTAGGATTATTTCTTAAATGATGATTAGTCCCTGGTGTAAAGAAGGGTCATAAAAGTGTTTAATTAGGCAACAACAAAAAGCAAGAAATGAGCAAAGCTGATTCTGTAGATACCTGATGATCACACTGGAATATAATTGAAGTAGAGAAACCTGTTGCTTCTAATAGTTTAAGTGCCTTGCACACCCACTGCATGCACTGAGTACAATAAAATGTTCTATCACACATTCTTCTCTTCCAATATGTGATCCATCCTCCTGCAATAATAGCAGGGCTAATTAATTCTGGCTTAAGTATTTAGAAAATTATTAAGTGCTGCAATTACAGACTTTCCAAATGGCAGTATTTAGAAGCAAGAAGCTATTCTCCACACTTTCCCCCTCCCATATCTGAGCGCACTGAAAAACTTCAATTCAGCAACATAAGGAAAAAGCCCCTGCAGGAGCGCATCTTAATGTAGTATTAATTGGGTAAAGGAAGAACATAGCTCAGGAACACGGAGGGTGCATTTGGAACAGGACAAATAATCTGAAATACAAGTTTGATGAATTCCCTTCGTCTCTGTGCTGCGGTTGCTGCAGCACTTTTGTTTATATTGATCTGAATGGCACGGAAATTTTCTTTCATCTGTCATTTACGTTCATTTTGCCTCTTGCAATTGCCTCTGCCGGCTTACATGCTTGTTTTCTGGTGAATCTATTAATAAGATTTCCATTACATCAAAAGAATTTCTTTTGTGCAAAGGTAGAATATAATACACCTAAGCTGTAGGAGGGTTCCCAGCTTCAATTTTACCAGCTAAAAGTTATTAGTGAGTTCTGTGAAGTAAAAAAAGTGAAAATGATAATGCTAATTGCATGCTATAGATTTTCCTCCATTGCTTACTCATTTAGTTGGTGACTTTCAGAATAGAATATTTACACTGTAGCTTTCTTCTGATTGCAATATGCCTCCCGAATTGACAAAAATAGGACCAAAGGTCAAATTAATTAAAAACAGTAGGAGAAAGAACATAATTAATGCCTCGAGTTTGTATTGACACATTTTGCCTGGAAAAATGTGTGAAGTGCATTTTGTTTTGTGCAAAGCACAGACACTGTATGCCAATGAAAATACGAAAACGCTAAGAAATATCTTAAGGGGTAGAATTAAATTGAATTATTTAGTCAGAAGAATAATGCATAACGATGGTTTCAGGGTGAGCAACCAGGGCAGCTACCATGGGTATTCGATAGTGTAACTGATACAGGAACGCAAGTCTACGTGCATGTACCTGTAGCTCTGAGGGGAAGACACCCGTCCGTGCCCACAGTGTCTCCTTGTTGCCCATGTGCCTTATGCCAGCTCTGCTGACACTCACGTTCTTACCCTTCCACACACACATTTTCCCTGCAGGCTTATTTTCAAAGGTCCTCCTCGGTTCTTAGGGAGCTACAGCAATTTGCCTTCTGCTGAGCAGTAAGAATACAGTGTAAACCCAAAGCCCTGCCTTTGTTCTTGCATGACTCTGTTACGTGGGATTTCTGCGTCACACTTTTCTGGATCAGCTGGAGCAAGAGCCTTTCCTGGTCATCTCCTTGGTGTCAGAGTTGTGAAAGTATCACAGATTTATAGGTTGGAAGTTCAGTATGGCTTGTATGCAGAGTAATATTTACCTCTGATTTACCAGAGCTTTATATGAAATTTGAATAATCCTGAAGTAAGGATGTTAATCTTCTGTGTGTCAGGTGAGGAAATAGAGGTAGGTGCTGAATGCGCTCGGGCAGTTGCAGAGCTGGTGTTCACTGTACCTTCGGCCTTCCTTCCCCAGACCTTTTTATTTCTCAGCTCTTCAGGGCACTTGTGCGTGGGCATCTTTCCAAAGATGCGGAGGCTCAGACTCAGGATTATGCTGTTTATGAGTATGCAATAATGCTATTTTTGGTTTTACATAGTCAGTGACCAGGACTGAGTTGCTCTGAAGCCAATCGTTGGTATGCTCGGTGCTGCTGGCCGAGGCAGAGCTGCCCTTTGTGGCTCCCAGGGAATGCCCAATCCTTGTTTATTGCCGATTCCTCTACTATTTCCCTGGGGTGCTTCGTGTATTTTTGCATTAGTGCCTTGAGTTACTAAGTAAACTGCTTCACTTCTGTCCCCGTTTCTCCTTCCTGTGCATGGCTTGAGCTCACCTGTTTTCTCACTCGCCTCAGTAACTGTTTGTCAGGAGAGCAACCCAAGGTCACAGGTCTGTGCTTTATAAAGCCAGGTCCCTGGTGACAGATGGCTGAACCTCACAGAACCGGACCTTGACGTCCAGCTGCCCTTCTCAGCTGCCCTCTCATTGTGATTCCAGAGCACACCTCCCCTGGTTGTAGGTTGTGGCCAGGTTGGGTCGGGGCCGCTGCAGACGCGCGGGTCTGGCCGTGGGCAGGTCTCCCGCTCTCAGCTGCACGCAGCAGCTCTCAGCTTGCTTTGGGAGCAAGCGGCTTCCCTCACGCTTCAGCTGGAGTCCCTCAGTTCCCCTTGCCCAGAACTGCATGATTTCTTTATGCAAACGAAAATATGCTGCATTACTTCAGGAATTTGTATTGTATATTTTGCTCTGTGAAGAAAGATGAGTAAGTAATCTTAATAGGCCCAAAGAATGGCTGCACTGAATATGAAAATAGGCCAGAAAGATTTCAGGAACAAGGGAAGGCTAATGGCTTTATATTTTGCTTTACTGAAATTACACAAGTGGTGAATTCTGAAAGACAGTTATATATTCTGATTATTTGAAAGGACAATTGCAGAGACATCACTCTGTAGGAGCGGAGGATGGTATCAATGATACAATACAGCACTTCAATTTGTAAAATTTTTCCCATTTACAAATAGGTATTTCAGACATCCATTTAAGAATGCATTAGTAGCATGTAGTTCACCTCACTGTAATAATTTTGAATATTTCAGGTATTCTACTGTAAATAACAGCAAAAAACTCATTCATTATCACCCCAATAGTATGAGCTGTGAAAATAGTCATGCAAATGGGAGATTTCTGACTTTAATCAAATAAAACATAATGCTCTTTCTTAAAACAGCTTGGAGAGAAAAAAGGTATTTCAAATATTTGAAATAAAAACAAATTATTGCAGCAGTGTTCACTGTGGCATTTATCACATTGCATCTTTCCTATTTACAATAACAATTACAAAAACAAAGCAAAGTGTACTAGTCAAAAATTCCATTATTTCAGGATATGGAATGACTTCTCATATTTAGAGTAAAACTTTTATCTGACAACTGGAAAGGCAATTTCAGGATACGTGTTTTGACCCTAGAAGCTTTCTTGGATTCCTTTCTGTACATCTTCTGGTGAAAGTTTTCTTGATCCAGGGAAGATCGGCCCAGATCACTAGAATCCACTAAAGAGCGTAATGCTGATGAAAGTCTCCATACTGAAACGCTGGAGTTTTCTTTGTATGAAGCAAATACAGCAGGAACTGCATCACTTCTGGTAAATTTTGGCCTACAGCTTTATTTTATGCAAGCCAGAGGGTTTTCATTGTCCTCTCTTACCTCATCCTTAACCATTTTCACCTAAAGGTGGATTATTTATAGTTGCCATGAGAATATACTTTAGATAGGTGACCTCAGATGGCAAACACAATGTACATTTAAATTTAAGGAAGGGTAATCTACGTGGTTAAAGGATATTTGCTGAAGGCCAAAAAGATAAATGTTGCAAGCAAATACTGATATAGAGAGCAGAAAAGAGAAGGCTTTCAGAGCCCATTTTGGGTGAAAGGGTAACTTTTTGTCTATTCTTTCTCTTCTGAAAGTGTGAGATGCTTTTTTTGATGGCTGCATAAAATATATTATTTTTATCCTTCCTTTTTATCTATCATCTGTTCCCATTCTAGCTAATCAAACACTAGATATCAAATATTACAGATTTGCTGCTAAAACAAATTAAATACTCTTATAACAGAGGTGTGCTGTCCTAACAAGTGTAGTGAGATAATGACATGCCAAAGAGCTGGTTTTCTACTTACTTTCAAAGGCCCTTCACATTTACTTTTTTAATTTTTGTGTTGCCTGTTCTTAGGGAGATAATGCTGAAAGCTTACTTCTTTGCTATGTCTGGGTGTAGCAAGGGCTGGCTGCTCTCTGGGGGCCAGGAGCAGCAAGTGATCCTCACAGCTCTTGAGGACTACCATGAATGATATCAAAACTGGGTGAAATGTAGTCTATAAACCTTTAGATCTAAAAATATGGGGCTTTTTCCTAGAAAAAAATTGAGCGGGTCTGGCTTTCTTTTCATTCAAGAGATACCTCAAACTCTTCAGGTTCTAAGCTTATACTGCAGACTTGCTCACTGCCCTGATTTGTGTACCCTTTTTTTAACCATCACAAAATCAGTTTACATTCCATAGGGTTATTCCGTGTCTGTATTACCCGTGAACTGTTTGGTGATCATCCCACTCAGATATCCTACCCACACCTGCAAGAAAAGTTCTGCGGAGCTGAGATTTATTTTATAGGCTGAAATACAACTGAAGTGATACACAACTACTTGTGCTAGAGAATTTAAAGTACTCCTTGAACGTGTCTTACTAAAAGTATGTGTCAGTGTTTTCCTTCTGACTTCGGTACACTTTCAACCCAAAAAACCCAAATTAGACAAAATTCCCTTTTTCTGGGAAACAGTGATAAGAATAGCTCCTTTTATGGGTTAGAAATTATGGAGGCACATCTTCAAGCCTCTTCAAGTGAATACTTGTGATGGCTTGTGAAGTTATGTGCATGTGTATTGCTTCAGAAAGATTTGACCTTTAAATGAAAAACTGAATAGAAAACATTGCAAATAGAAATTGAATCAGGTTCTTGAGATTTCTTCCAGGTCTCTATAGCTCTAATAACTTCATCAAGCTTGAACTCAACGGCTTAGCCTTGACTGCTATGATGCAAAAGTAGGGGCTGGAGGTCAGTGAGTAATTTGCTGGAACAACATTTATTATTCCATAAATCTGTACCTTATTTATGAAGAAAGATGAAATCTATTTATCTGAGCCACAACTGAAATGTATAAATTAACAAAATGAAATTGGAGCTAGAGTTTTATGTACATTTATGAAAGTATAAATTCTGCTGTATTTCAGTATTAACACAAAGAAAACACTAGGTAAGCAGTAATGCTACTTTAAAAAGAAACTTTCACAACTGTAATAACACTCGATCAATATTGCTGCTAAAAAAGATCCATGTTGTTGGGCCATCAATCAGAAGTGATGTCAAGTATTACCAAAATGTTTCTGTATTATTATTTATGATGATGTTCTTTGAGCTAAAATGGCTTTGCCTATCAGAAGTCAAGCATTCAAGATAATAACATCAAAGTGAAGAAGATATTAAAAAAAGAAATCAGAATTAAGACTTTCTTGTTTATCAACCTTAGCAACAGCACAGCCATAGCTCAACTTTCATGCGTAATTTTTATTTAATCACATGTCAAATTGAAGACTTAAATGAATTAAACTTTAAAAAGCATGCTTTCAGCTACCATTTTGACATCTAGTTAGCATACAATAACTGCCTTTCAAAAGCTAAATAAAATGTTTGACATGCTTTAAATGTTATTTTCAGTTTTATTTGCTTTTTTATTTCAGTTCTTTGTTGTTATTTCAAGAAGCTCAGAAAACACAATTTAATTGTTAAATGTTGCTGGGAAATGTCATATGAGATACCCTTCTTGGTACAATGAGGATTAGAGTCTGAAAATAAGTACCCATTGAGGTTGTTAATCAGAAATTTGTGAAGCTCCAGGTTTATAATGGTTTTGTTCAGTGATAATTTGGCTAATGAGTTTGTTCCCTGACCCCTCTGTCACAAGAGGAAGATGGGAGTCTCGGCTTAGCTTCTAGTTACTGCAGTGAAAAATGACATCAATGCACATCTTCTTGTTAAAGCAGGTGGTGTTAAGAAGTTTTCTGTTGCTTACCCACATGAAAAAGGATTTCGCAGAATGATTCTTTTGCAGTAGGCAATCTGAAATATATGACATTTTCGCTTATCAGTTAGGTGCAGTTTTACATGCCTGCAAGAAATGCCTGTGGGGGCATGTAAGTATGATTTTTAAAAGGCACCCCGAGTAAGTGAGTGTGGTAGAGTTACAAGATAGTCTTGCAAGATTATTCCTCATCACTTGAGCCAGCTCTTTGTCTGAGTGAATCCAACTCCAAGATCTGACAATTTTAAGTAATTTCCATTTGAGCAGGTAAAGGGGCACCATCTGTTCTGGTTTTGCTGTGCAGGTAGTAATACTTTCATTGAAAAGCTACAAATCTGTCTAGGATAATAATCTGTATTGAATTTGCATTTGTCTGGGCAGTCAACCAAGATTTTACTTGCCTTTTTGCAATTAATAGATTATGCTTCCTGCATCTAAATAAATTAATAAAGTGGGAGGAGTTATTCAAATCAACAAAAAGTCAAAGCCTAAAACTATTTACATGTCTCATACTACTATGGCAAGTTGGATTGTTAATCACAATGAGGAAAAGTAAAAGTATTTATCAAAGCTTTCTCTTCTATAGAAGGAAGCCAGATGTGCTGTATTTTCCGTTAGTAATTAGTGAGGATGTAAGATACCAGTTATTAATGTTAATGATATTGTATCAGGGCAACTAGATAAATTTATAACAGGAACGTCAAAAGGATTCCACTGGAATTCCAAAGTTTTAAATAGCTGAAAATGTAATGTTTTTCCCATATTTAAAAGGGTGAATACGGTAAACTGGGAAAACAGTAGGTCTGTTTGATTTGACAAACATACAGAAAATCAGAAGATGAAATAGATTGAATCAATAAAGATAGGACTGTAGCTGATACAGCTGAACTTATTCAATAAAAAGAAGGACTTATTCAACAAGCTTGATCCATATGAGATGACAATTAAGGCTGATAGTATTGGCGGTAGTTGGAGGTGTTACTTTTTCATGTGAGACAGGGAAAATACTGGTTATAATATCTACTAAGCTTGGGCTTCTGAAATCAGCTGGATATTGTCATTTTGATGCATGCAGCCTCTGCTCTTCCCCTCAGCAGACAAGCACTTCATTTTGCTCTTTGAAAAACCCCAAAGTGTCCTGTGCAGGATCACTGCAGGCCATGTTGGAGAAATTATTAAAAAAAACCCTACTAAATCATAAAAGATGATTTACAGTAGTGATTTGTTATTAGTGACGTGTTTGTAGCTGGGTGTAATAAAGGTGAACAAGAGTGTTCAGCATCCTCACCGGTGCTCCAAGAGAAAATACAGGTCACTGTTGGTGAAAATTTAGAAGACAATTTAATTCAAGTGAAAAATAATGAGCTACATTATATATTTTATCCATTACAAAGAAATCAAGGTGTAACATAGTAAGACTTGAGATTAAATGCTCTGAGCTGCAGTAAGTATGTGAAATACAGACTTATAAAACAATTTGTAGAAACTGGGCCATAATATGCTGCACACTACTAAATTTAGGGACGTTAAAAATAGAAATACTAGGTTGTCTTTCTTGAGTTTCATCACAAGACATGTTTCCCACTGGGTTTGTAGTTGCATCCTTTACTCTTTGTTTTCCTGTTATTCTGAGAATTTTACATTGATAGTAGCTGGGTCCTGTGTGTCTCAATCAAAGCATGTTGTTTTGGAACAAAAGGTGATCACTGAATATAAAAAGATTTGAGCTGGAAATTGTAGTTTGATTAGGGATTTTGTTTAACAACTCAGAAGTAATGGTCATAACTGAAGATAGTTTTTTTTCTGTTTAAGGCAAGCGTTTCACACCTTTCTACATTTGAAAGACAGAAGCAACTGAGAAAATGAATATTAATAGCAAAACTAGATTTTAAAGTTTAAAAAATATTTTTGACTACTTTATTCACTGGCTCCTAATGGTGGAGAGTAATGTTGAAGTAACCCTATTCTTTTATGCTATCTTACAGCATCTCCTAAATAAGGTCTGTTTTAAAACAAAATTGTCGTCTAAATAATATAATTAAATCAAAATAAATTAAACAGTAATATTTTTTCTTTATTATCTCCTTTTAAAAGGATATTAAATTGCTTCAGTGAATGAAGACGATAAGGTTAATAGTTTAATGTTCCTCAGTTGAAGTCTGCTGCTTTTTCTGTTACCTTTTTTTTCAGTTTTTGATTATAAATTGGCTAACCCCTGGTGTATAATTCCAGAAATCATCCCTTCAATGTATCCAAAGCTATTTACTTAGACTCATCTTTTATTATTCCCACTGCCACAGTCTAATTATTGTAGTGAAAGATTGAACACAGAATAGTTTGGGGCTTTGATCAGTCTTCATATAAATTTCAATAATAAGAGTAAAAGGTTTGCGGTTTTCTGAGATAATTTGATCCCTCCGGACACACACCGCTTTTACAAAACGCAGTGGATGCTGTACGAGACCTCTGACAGAATTTGTGTCTGGGTTCATGACATCTCTGGAAGCAAAATTCTTTTTCATACCAATAAAGAGTAATTTAATATTGTTAAATATGTCAGAGAATACTATACACTACTCTGTGTTTTTCCTTAAATTTTCACTTCATTTTCCCCTATCAGTGTAATTGTCTGTTTTAGAAGTTCCTACATCAGCGTTTTCAGAATCCACTAAAAATATATAATGGGTTTGCTTGCATTTCTCTCTTCTTGAAAGAATACACTAACTGTCAGTCAAATAAATAAAACAAGCCATAATCCTTGTTATTCTATTACTATCAGTGCTAACTCCCTTTGGAGATAAGTAGAAAAGCAGCTGGAGTCTAAGGATATTTTGTAATCTTATAAATTGAAATTTAAATGCCTCAAGGAGGAAATTTCCAAAATAATTGTGACAGAAGATAAGTCCCAGCTTTTGGCAAAATTTTATTAGAATTACTTGTTCCAGATCATTGTCTGATGCCTGAATGAATTGAGAAAATGGTAGCACTGCCATGCAGAGAAATAGCTGGGGTTTTTTAATCTTGATAAATTCTTCCAAAAGTGCTCTGTCAGCAGCGTTATCAGGTGTGACATACACAGGCACATTATCAAATTAAAAATCAAGAACCTTTAGCTGATGTCAGTTAATTTTAAGTCATATGGTTTTTATCTTTCCTACTAATAACATCTCAATTTATGTATCTAAATATTTAGTGTTTTGCCGAACCGAACATGAGGATTAGTTAGATTTTTTAATTTTGTTTGAGGTATGGCTTTTGTTTTTTCTCACTGGGCTAGGCAGTTAAGATAAAGACCTGGTGTCCTTCTGTCTCCTTTGCTGTCATATATTTCAGAACTTTTGCTGTATTTTGATTACAAACCATGAAAAGAAATACTCCTTTGTTTAAACTTACTGAATCCCACTTGCACAAAAGAGTAACCATTGCATTCATAGAACCATAGAATGCATTGGGTTGGAAGGGACCTTCGAAAGTCATCTAAAGGACCTTCTAAAGGTCATTACCAGCCATGTGCAGAAGCTAATACTGGTATCTGATGCTAAAACTTGTGCTGACAATATTTTTGGAATACTTTGTCCTTAAGATTCACTGGTAGCTTGGAGGTGAGAAGGCACAACCTTGCATGAGTACCAAACATCACATGTGCAACACGAGACAGCACAAAGACAATGTAAACCTCACAAAATACACGATTTTATGATCAAAGTTGAGTTTTCTTAGATACTGTGAATAGCAGACTCATTTAAGACCAAAGAAATAGTATATTCCATTTCCACATGCTGTAGCTATACATCTGTGCAAGCTTGTTGTGCAGGGAGTAAACATTGCAGGAATATTGTCACTAGATCAGTTCCACAAAACTTTCAGTGTTTGAAATTTTAGGTAGGAGTCGACTGAGACTGCTGGTATGAATAGGGCTCTGAGAGGCAATTGACAGTTACGAGGTAGAGCAGGGTAAGTCGTATGAGTAATTTCTGAGGATCCATTCTGATTTTTGGACTGTGCAGAGATGCTGCATGTATCTCTACCCATCTGTGGTGGGAAAAGGATCAGACAGCAGGTGAGAGGAGCAGGACCGCTGTCCCAGCCAGCCTTCCAGAGAGCCCTGGGAGCAGCTGCAGACATTAAATAATAAGATTCTTCTTGTGACGCCAAAAATGCTTGCGGGGGGATGTGGGGGTGCTAGCTGTGAACCTTTCACCATCTGGGGTTTTTTTCCGATAGGCTATAAGGCATCTCCTGCAGTCACAGGAGGAATGTCTTCTCCCCTTTCCATACTGTGGGATGGGAAGTCATTCTGTATTCAGATTTTCAGAGCTCAACTTATGTCTTGGCTTGATCTGTTCCAGTTTTTCTTAATGAGGGCGAGTTTAAAATCTGCAAATATGGTAAACAGGAAAGCAGGACTGGAAGGCAAAGTGTACTTGATGATAAACAGATTAAATCATCTGGAAAAATAGAATGGCAGGAAGAATGAATGCAAAGTGCCTCACTTAGGCTCCATCTCAATGGCAATAACCAGAAAGGGGACAACTAACAAAAGATCATTAGAAAGGGAGCTGGGCATTATGGTGGTTGGCAAGGAAAACGTGTTACCCTGCCATGAAAAAGGCAAAGCAGTAGAGGAGTCTGCAGGAGATGTGAAATGATCCTTCTGCTCTACTCTACGCTTTAAAGATCTCAGCTGAAGCTCCATAATGAGTTTTGAGCAGTGCACAGAGAAGCATGCGTGAGCACGTGTGCAGGGGGAGCAGGAAGAGATATCAGAAGGCACACGACAGATTGAAATAATAAGGTCTGTTTATTCTGAAGTAGACTAAAGTGCCAAATGCCAGAAAGATGAGTGGGAATAACGAGACCATGATGGATGGGACTGAAGAAGTGATTTATTTTGTAACAAGAAAGAGGCAGGTTAGACACTAGAAGAAAACTTCTCCATTAGCAATGGTGAAGCACTAGAACAGATTTCTGGGGAAAGCCATGAATTTCCTGCTGGTAGCTTTTAACGAGAGTTTTCACTCACATCTGTCAGGAATTGCATAGGTAAAGTTGATCTTGCCATTTTCTTGGCTGTACCACACTGTACAGCAGCTGTCCATGGGCATATGTAATAATGTCACAGTGGTAAAAAGAGATTTTGAAAAACAGAGGGACTTAACTTCTTAGCAGAAATGTAATGTAACTGATGGTGTTCAACACCATCGCCTATAAGACCCAAATATCTAGGGACCTCTGACAACATCTGCTGTATTATAAACACAGTATATTCTTGTTTTTGCATAATTGCATCAAAAATCTGATCTCCAGCTTTACTAATCCCAGCAGTTCTGGAACTGGGAAGTATTGTTATTTTGGGGTCCTTTTGAACCTTCATGTTTCACGTTTCCAGAACACACAGGAATAAGCAGATCTGCTCACTTCTTTGTTCATATTTTCTTTTAATTCTGGGACAGATTTACATTTCAACTATTCAACTCTTAAATCACGCAGAGTCACCCAGGTAATGAAAATACTGTCCTATGCCTGATGCATCAGGTGCTTCATTTCACCTGACTCTTCCTTCCGTAGCTGTCCTGTGATGCTTTCCTCCCTCAGCTCCGTTTCCCAGCTTCAAGTATTTTACAGTTAAGGTACAGATTAGTGGTATAACAGAAATCAAAGGTGTTGTAACAAAATGTCTGAAGGAGAGCAGTGGAATCTACTTTTAATTCATTGCTTTAATCGATGTGCAAAATCTATTAAAGTTGTTTTCAATACATAAGGCTTCTTATTGTTTGTTCTTTCTCTGCCTTAGAAGAATCCAACAACATTAGAAGTGTGTCACATTTTTTAGGCCCAAAACCTTGGAAGGGCTTTTAATGGGAAAGAAAATGCTTTTTGAAAAGTAGAAAACTGAGCAGTGAAATAAATTGAGCCTCAAAAAGTGATTGAAATCTCCAAGTCAATATACAAAAGGCATCCAAAGACTCGTGAAGTCTGACAGAATCTCTTTAGTTTGAGGTGTCTTTCATTTTGCATCAGGGCTTACATTTTTAAAAAATAGAAGAAAGCAGTGCTGTCAGGTGAAGCGGGTTTGAAAGCAGGCAGCCTGTTCATGAAAGCCTGAAATTGTGCACAACTCGAGATAATGCGTCTTCAGCAGATAACTGAAATAATACATTTCCTAAATTGCTCGCATTAAGCAATTACTGATACTGTAGTGGAAACCATATAATTTTCTTCCTTCCTTGTAGCCTCAGCGCCGTGTCACGTTTCACCTACCAGATGGCTCCCAGGAAAGCTGCAGTGACAGCGGGCTCGGAGACCATGAACCCACGAGCGGTGCTAGCACATCGCACCCGCTGCCCCTCGGCTTCCCCCAGGAGGAATACTATGAGCAAGCTTCACCCAACAGCCGGACAGAAGGAGACGGCAACTCAGACCCGGAGTCCAGTAAGTGATGAACTCTGGTCATCGTAGTTGTTAAATCATTTCAGTCTCAAAAGTGGGCTTCTTTTTCAGGCAGTTGTTAAAATGTTGATTTTAATGTGGCCAAAGAAGACCTATATTTCTAAAGACACGACTTCTGGCCATTGGAAATAAAGCACTCTGGGGCTGTAAAGGGGTTATGGATGACCTGGTATTTT
Organism: Eurystomus gularis; assembly: GCA_013400335.1. NCBI lineage: Eukaryota > Metazoa > Chordata > Aves > Coraciiformes > Coraciidae > Eurystomus > Eurystomus gularis. The sequence continues at coordinate 42,590 of VZZY01025678.1, read as the reverse complement.
TATAGATCTGCTGTGTTATACGCAGAGGAGCTTTCTGATGAGGTTAACACTGTTGCCCTTACAGTCATAAATACTGCGCTGAGGGAGTTTACGCTTTTTAATGTGTTTCCTTATCCCGACACTACCGCGCGTTGTGGTTTGTTTTAACAAGAAGAACTTCTGGATGATGAGCAGGTCTGTGAAGATGCTGCAGTCTCCAGAAATAAAGGTTTCTTGATTTGTCTTTTGAGAGCAGCTATGGTATGTAGTAATAACCTCAAAAGAGTTTAGCATCTTACTTCTGGCTTCTTATGATATTGAAAACAGGCGAAATGAAGGTGGGCTCAGGACCATGCTAAAGCTATGGCTACTGGTGTTGCTTTCTCTGCCGTGATGCAATAGCTGGTTAGAGACTCCACTGTACTTTAGTCAACTGTTAATTGTCCAGGGGCTCTTTATCTGGATTAAATTGAACCGTGCTATTGATAAAGAGACACCTGAATGTGTGTAAGCCTCCAAGGCCTTGTTAGCGACCTAATAAGTGATTTGAAAATACATCTGTTCTGGGCAAAACTTGGCCCGAAAGGTGTATTTCAGCTGCTTTACTGTATCAGGAAGAATGAATTGGTAAGTCCTGTGCACTTGAAGTGGCTCTGTGAGAAGGTAGTTACATCTCTGCACTGGCAAATACAGCCTGGCTCTTGGAAATCACACTGCTGTTTTTCCTCGCGCTGCCCGAGGCTGGAGTCTGAGGGGCTTGTCTGCACGGAAGAGGTCCATTCTCTCTTTTTCTCTTAGTTCATAAACTATTAACTTGGGATTCTCAGGTTCAGACTGTAAAAGATTTCCAAAGTTATGTGGTTTCTGAAATAATGCCAGAATGTTGTCTTTTTTGAACTGACAGACAGCTGACAAGAACCATCAGAGGTTTTGGATGTTATGTCGAAAATATTATTCATCATTTGCTTTTGCTTGTGTTTATATATTTGAGGCTATAATATACCCCTAAGAATATTCTAGGTAGTCTAACTAAATTCTTCACAGCATAAGGCTCTGAAGGGCTGCAAATCTACTCCCAAAGAAAGAAAGTATCAAGTTATATATTGATATATTGTATTTGCTGCTTTTGCTATGCATACTCATGATCTGAACTTGCTTTCTAGCTCTCTTTTGTTGTTTGTAACTCAGATATTTATGCTGTACTGAAGTGAGCATGATGTACATGAAATGACTATTTAGGCCCTTCCACGTAAGGAGCGTGGGATGGGACCTGGTGTATGAGGAGTTGATAGAACAGGCACATGGGTCCTGCATCGCTGTTTACAGAGAGACTCGGGTTTTGGATTTACCGGTGCTTTTTGAACCCAGTTTTTGCTATTTCAGAAGAAATATGGATCATGACTCTTCAAGAATGTTGCCCTAAAAGTGATACAGCTTAGACATCTGAATATCATTGACACATATCACTGTGTGGAGACTAAGCAGGCATCTGATGTCTTTTGAAGTGTGAAGTTGAAGAAAGTTTAATCACCTGTCTAATTACAGGAGAGTTCAGTTTTTAACTTGAAATCACAGTTTAATTAGCATTTATGTTATGTGAAGATTTTTTGCCCTTCTAACTTGTATCTTATTGAAACAGTTTAATTGACACAATATAGAGTGATGCTTAGAGCATGGAAAGCATTTTGCCTTAGTTTGCGATCCTTTTTAATGTTTTATGCTTATATTAATGGCAGCATCTAGTGGCAGAAAAAAAAGCAAGTATAAATAGATGTCTGTTGTGTGCTCTCACACATCCACATTAAAAAAAAGAAGGGGGAAGATCCACGGCATATTTTTATTCAGTTTACTGCTGCAAAGTGACTTACTGTAGGTAAGAGCAACCAAAATATTGTGCACTGATCTATCAAAGTGTTCAACCTGAGGTTCATTTCATTCACTTTTGCCCATTCAACATGCGTAGTCAATAGTGAAATAGTGAAACCATTCTGATTTGATAGCTTCCTCTGCAAACACGCTGCTAGATTTTTGATTGTTGGGTTTTTATCTAATTTGGAGTGGCACGGTACGTTCAAAGCATTTCTATTATTGACCAAAATTTTGGTAATGTGAAAAGAGGAAGGCGAATACAGTCAGATAATCTGAATTCATGCAACAGAATAAACAAGGCCTTCATTCTGTCTCAAGTTCTTTAATTGACCTGTCTTAATTGGAGACATTGTCTAAACCATTAAGCCTGATGAATCATCTGATGGTGATTTAGTTCAACTTTGCCTACCAAGGAAAGAGAGTTGGGATGGAAGAACTTCAGTAACATCTAGAGCCCACTGAGATGTTAAGTGGCTTATGAAAGCTGATGACAGATTCACATGGGGATATATTCAAAAGTGATTTCTAACTCTTGTTTTCCCTGCATACAGTACGTAGGTTTTACTTGTTTTGCTAATATTGGAAATTAATGGATTTTGGAAACTTTCCATTTATTAGCAATAGCAAAGCATTTATTACAAAATGCTGAAAAAGATGAGCATAACTCAAGAAAAGCTGAAAAATATGGGTGAAAGAAAGCCTTACAAATTCACATCCAACACAGGACTGAAGCATGTGGGAATGAATAACTGTAACAATATAGTGGTTAGAAAACTAGAAGCAATTTATATGTACACCTTTAAAATTAATTCTCTATACTAATTAAAATTAGAAAAAGGCTATTTAAAATGATTTGTCTTCTCTTACTTTGGTTGCTTCCTCATAAAAGCTTTAAGTGCAGCGTGGTGGATGCGTCATAAGGAAGGGATGCCAATAAACTGTCACACTAAGTAAATAGTAATATAAAAATGCATGTAGGTTTGTAGAGAACGTTATCCTTAAGTAACGGCACTGATGTACGTGGTATTCATTTATTTTCTGCTCATAAATTCCTCTAATGAGGATGCTCTAATAACACTGTGCTAAGGATTTTAACTGTACTACCTTTTTTCTCTCTCTCTTCCCCCCCCCCATTATGTTTGTATACGAAACGCACTAAAAACATAGACAAAAAGTAGCAAATTCTCTTTGGGTAAACTTCCTTAGCAACCTCTCTCTCAGTGGTGCCTGCTTAGTGGCTGTGAGCTGTGATGTTGACTCAAGGGGTTGAAAGCTACATGTTAACCCCAGTTCTGCTTGGTTGTTTAATACAGTTGTAACAGATTAATGACATGCTTTCATGCTTCCCCTGTTTTTATAGCCTAATCGAAACAGTCTTGCTATTTTGATTATTCTAGAGAATAAAATTGTTTCTTTTATTTGGAGAAGGTAGAATATGCGCACTTCATCTAAGAATTTGGGCAGAGTAAGAGGAATATGATTGCAGCTTTGGGGGAAAAATAGTGCCAGAAAACCTGAAAGTAATCTGCAATTAAATAATTGTAATTGTTTTGTATTAAAAAAAAATTGAATTATGAACAAGCTAGTTGAAAATGATGCTGAGATTTCAGGGTTTTGAATAGAAGAAAACTGGTGTCTTAAGGAGAGTTAGTCTCCATAACGATCTTTCACATGATTTAGTACCTACTAAGCCAAGAAGGTTATCTTGAAAATCAGAAGGTGTAGTGCTAAGAAAAGGGTGGCCAAAAGGCAAGCCAGTACGTACTGCAACTTCATGGTCACCTCGAGCTGGTGTTGTCAGAGGTGTCCGTGGCTGCTTGTTTGTATCTCCCAATGGCACCTTCTCTTGTAGCGGCACAAGCATTTGTGGAGCTGCTCTGGAGTGGGTCCAGTGGTGAAAGGTCTGGAAAACATGCCTTATGAAGAGCAGCTGAGGGAACTGGGGTTGTGTAGTCTAGCAAAGAGGAGACTGAGAGGAGACCGTACTGCTCTCTACAACTACCTAAAAGGAGGTTGTTGCGATGCTGTTGTTGGTCTCTTCTCCCAAATTACTAATGATAGGACAAGAGGAAATGGCCTCAAGTTGTGTCAGGGGAAGTTTAGATTAGATATTAGGAAGAAATTGTTTACTGGGAGAGTGATTAGGTACTGGAACGGACTGCCCAGGGAGGTGGTGGAGTCACCATCCCTGGAGGTGTTTAAAAAATGAGTGGATGTAGCAGTTGAGGCTATGGTCTAGTGCTTAGGGAGATGTTGGGATGAAGGTTGGACTTGACGATCCTGGAGGTCCTTTCCAACCATTATGATTCTATGATTCAGCAGGCTAGAAGAATTCATCTGGGGTCAACCTGATCTAGTTGGGGAAAAAAGGTATCTTTAAACAGATCAGTTCTCCAATTCCATTCGTTACACATGGCACTACTTGTGGACAGCAAACAAATTAAAGAGTGGCTGGGGCAAAGCTGATGCTGGCTTTAAATGATCATCAGACTTCAAGAGAATTAGTCTTAAGAAGAATTAAGACTGTAATCTATGGTATTTAGCCACATAAGGAGGAGGTTTGCAGCAAAGATGACATCTGCTCGTGATTAAAGATAGCATATATTTCTTCCCCCAAATTAAAAGAACACTTTCACCTTGCCTTAATTTTTGATAAGAATGATGTTGATGAGAGCAAAGACAGGCTGATGAAGAACGATGATAATGGAACTAAAAGTCAGAGCTGGTTCACTGCATTCATGTGGAGGAGAGGAGATAATCTTCCTCCTCAGAAATCAAAACTGATAGTGTTTTCCTTATTTTTCTGAAAATCTAAGAGACAATGTGTCAAGAAAAGAAAAAGGTGCCTGGTCAGGTTTCACTACTGGAAAACATTTACAAGAAAGAAACCAAACCCAATAAATGGTATCGTTAGTTTTGCAAGAATAGTACTAGATTATCTCTATTATCTCACTTCAATGAAGTATTTTTAATATTGGGCAATACAGTTATAGTTAGTCTATATAGGTTTAAGAACTAATAACTATCATTATGACATTAAGGTGGAGCAGTAGTAATTATGAAGGAAAAGATGTAGATAATAGATGAATGGAAAAATCTCCATCGTTTTCTTCATTGAGCTTGGCATTAAAAAGCAGGAACGTGTCAATGAAATTCTGCTATCTCAAAGCCAAGCATTGCTGGAAATATAGAAGAGGAGGTGTGTGTGAAACAAGAATTGGATTTTGCTGAGGATTTGGAGTAATAGCAGTGGGATGAAATCTAATAGTTGAGAGGCTTTCTCCTAGGAATGGGTATATTTAGTGAGTATATAAATCACCAGCTGAAAATGACTTAAAAAAAAACAACAACTGAGTATTACAAAGATAAACTATAAATCACCAGTACCTCATGTAACTGTGAAAACATCCTGGGTTACTGCTAATACAGGAAAGAAAACCAAAATAAAATAAAAAAACATAACAAAACCCAAGGTATTGATGATACCACAGGGGGAATATTATGAATAGTGTCGGCTTCCCACATTAAAGAAAGGTGAACTCACTTGAGGAACAGGTCTAAAGCAATATTATTAATAACAAGGGAATGAAATGCCTACATACAGAAATAGGAGTTAATACTGGCTTGTTTAAACTGCAAAGTAAAGGCTGGCTAGGGATTAGAACTGCTCTCAAGTAACAGCAGAGAATGGGGGTGAAGAGATTTTGGTGGCCAAACTGAAGTGCTGGTTTGCTTCCCAGGGAAAGGAACAGGTGCTGTCTGTAAACCAGCCGGGGACACAAATTTGGGGATTTCAAACAAGATTAGTGAGGAGGTATACAAGCAAGGAATGAGCATACTAGCTGTTTTCAAAGCAAAGCTTGATACATCTATGAGAATGAATAAATCACCCTCTGTAATAGCAGCAAATCTGTTCTGTGATCCAGGAGGTCCCTTTTCTGTGTGATGTGGTAGCATGGAAGCTGTCAATGAGCGTGTTTGCTGAGTCTCAGTTCTGCGTTAGCCCTTGGCTTGGAATTCCAGCACCGGGCGGGACACGGGGCCGGTGAATGAGCCGCGTCACTGGCCCACGGGGAGCTTTGCCCGGCTGCTGGGGAGCCGCGCCGGCAGCCTGGGAGCCGCTGGCAGCATGAACGCGGTGGGGAGCTTGCCTTAATGGTGATGGCTCACAGGGCCCTGTAAATCTCCTCGATGTCATCGTGAAGAAAGGGTCAGTGCTGCACGCTGCTGGCAGACAGCTGAAGATAGGAAGCTCGCTCTCCCTGGGGAAAATGGCTGCGTTTTTTGCCATGCTGACTTGTCTGATAATCTGAAACTCTGCGGTTGCTGAAATATACTCTTTAAACATCATCAATAAGAGTGCTCTGGCAGCTGGACTTCAGACCGCATACTGGGGCACAAGAAAAAATAAAACTACAAAGTTTTAAGTATAATGTTCCCTGTCTGAAAACTGGGACTAAGAGTGCTTGCCAGCAGATTCTTTTTTTGATTCCACAATAAGATTGAAATGTTACAGTAATGTTTTAAGTCTGTTGTCGCTCAGTTATAAACATGCTATGGCACTTAGATCTAATTTGAGTAAAAAAAGGCACACTGTCATTAGTTAAAGATAATAAATCTAGGGCTAAAATACATCCCAGTCGACCACATCTGCCCGTTGGGTCCTTTTACTTCTACTGTATTGGATTTTTCTATCCCCACAGCCAAACACTAATAATTAATTCAGAAAGTGCTGAGGTAATTAATCTTTCTGAGGCAATAGTGTTTGATTGATCTTCTACCTTTAATCAAATTAGCTTGTACGTAGGTGGGAGAATGTAATGGCTGACTACAGTACTGTACCACTTTGTGAAATGCCAACCTTTCTGATGACCTCCTGAGAGCGTGCCCATGAATCACATCTATATAAACCACCACAGCAACCATTAAGCGGCTGTTTGATCTAAAAGATGGGGAACTGGCAAAGATCAAAATCAGGGTGTGCTCAATATTTACATTTTAAAATATGTCTGCTTTAGAAGCGCAACTTTATAGCTGCATGGCATATGTTTGAGGGCATTGAATGTCACTGGGCTGACAACTGTGTGGATTTTCCAGATGTTTTAGCTGTCTGCTTCTAAAATAAAAGAACTGTGTAGTCATAAGCACAGACAGTGAAGCAAGCCGACAGGAACTCCTATAAAACAAAACATGATGATATTCTTGATTTGTTGATGACTGGAGATTGGAGGAGAGGGAAGTGGTCAGATTGGAGAGGTGAATTTACAGTGATACAGATGAGTGGCTTTTGCAAGTGGATTTTTACACGTACCTAAGAAGATGCAGATTGCATATTCAGAAACATTCCATGATTTGGTAATTTGATCCATGAGTGCCTGACTGAAAAGTTGCTAAGACAGCTGACACAAAGGGGAGAAAACGGACAACGCAAATGAAATGAGAAAATGCAAAAGCAAAATTGTACCGCTCAGACCCTATCAAACACAGCACTATAAACACAGACTCTGATTTTTGAAGTCTTACACTTTCTGTGAATAAGAAGCACTCTCTATAAATTCTTCTAAAAGTAAATTTTAGACATTTTATTGTTGATATCGGCATATAATGCCTTGATGTACATTTTCTAGTATTCCATGAAAAGTAAGATAAAAGCAAGTTTTCTGAGAAGCATCATATTCTTTCATGCTAAATCAGTGGGGACTGATGAGGAAAATCAATGGGGAAAATCTGTTGGATTTTCTAGGCTACATACTGGGATGATGTAATACAAGCAATAGTAATGTGTTTGTGAATACCGTCTAATATTATTCTTGACTGAGGTTTATAATAGAAGTTACTCTGTATAAAAGATTAGAAAGAATAGCTCCACTTTGCAGTTTAGAAATCAGTCATTTGTTGTGAAATAGTAAGGAAGGCTTTAAAGTGTTTGTTTTGTTTTATTTTAATAATAAATGAGACCTGACATCTATAAACAGTGATTTAGTGGCAGATGTTCTGTGATATATATTTATGTTATCACTTAAGCTGACATGGTAAGGGATAATCCTATTTTTTCTGTTTGAGGTTTATGGAAGTTTGAGAATGTATCAGTATAGCAGGCAGCCTTGTGGGGCAGAGGTATATGGAGAACAAACTTCTTCCCTCTTCTTTTTGAAACTCCTTTTAGATCTGATTAGCTGTCATATTTGCAGTAAATAGAGGCCCTGAAGTTTGGCTGGTAAATGGAAGCTAATTTGGAGCACCCTGTATCCGGGAGTGTATTAGGGCTTTGATGGTTACGATAGCTTGAAAAGTCACAAAGGGCACAGATTGAAACGGAAAGTTTATCTGGAGCATATGAAAGCTGAAGTCATTGATAGAGTTCCCTTCTGGTGACAGCTTTGAAGACGAGTGTATCCTACATATCTTAAATCTAGTTATGGATGAGATAGAAGTTTATCACAGGGAAGCAGACCTCTGTGAGCAAAGCAATCCCTTATCTTGTCCACCGGGTTTGCAGATGACAAGTGTGAAGACCAGGCACAAGTGCCAGGCGGCAGCGGGGGGCTGGGGTGGCAGAGTCACCCCGCTCTCTGTTGGAGGGAAGCGGAGGCCGTCTCTTGACAATAAGCCTTTCTTTGCTTCTAATTTTTATTAGGCCACCCACACAGTGAGATAAAGTTCATATGATGTTTGTGTTTCTATTACTTATGAGCCACAAAACAATTCATTCTATGTCCTCCTTCTGTCTGTCTTGTTTTGTTTCAAACTTTCACGTCTTTCTTATTTTTAAGAATAGGAAAACAGATGATGCAATTTGTTGTCCTTTTTTTCAAGTTAAGCTAATCAGTGGCACCAGGAGGAGCTTTTAGCGATATGAAATATTAAGATGTTTGTTAGCATCTAGTTCCTGTTTTAAAAACAGAAATAAAGAGAAAAACTTATCTTTGTACTTTATATAATTTAAGCCATGTGAAAAATGCCATGATTATAATTTCATTTGAAGCATCATAATTGATTACTTGATTTCACTCTGATTAATGAAAAATATACAAGGAAAACATATCTAATGACTGTCTGCAGCTTCCAATCTGTCTTAGAAATTAAATGGAAGGATTGTATTTCTTGAACAAAGAAGATTCCCAACTGACAGTGCACTTAATGTCACAGCATTTGCTGATCACATCTGATGAGCTCAATAAATCTAGTGATTGTTGTCCTTTTTTGTGTAGAGATGTGGCCATCCTTTAATCTGATGTTTTCTTTTTAACTGGACTTCTGGTAGGCAAATAGGATCCAATCTTGAAGTATGCATTAGGAACAACTAGAACTTTTGTTCCAAAAAAACCTCGTGTCTGTCCATATATTCCTGAAAGGTATTTTTGCTTTTACTCTTCAAGTATTTTTACTCTTCTGGAAAAGCAGCATTTAATGAACTGCTGTTTCTGGGGTTGGTTTTTTTTTTCGAGGTTGTATTATCTGCGCTGTGATCCTTTTATTTTCTGACTACTTTTCAAACCTCAACTTTGCTGTGGTAAGGTCGAGAGAAGGTTCGGAAACCCTTTCACAGGCCCTGCATCAGGGGGACACTGGGCTCGTGTCCTTCATCCAGCCAGTATAACACCAGTTTTTCTGGAAACCTACTGGTCACTGATATTACACACAAATTCTCAAAAATAAAATGTATTTGTCTGGGTTGAGCTGGAGAGACCTAGGCAATATATTTATGATAATACTTTTGAATTTATATTACATCAGAGTTTGAGATTCTCACGTTTGTGTTTAACACCAGTAAATAACGTTGCTGCTTTCTTGTTAGTGGCAGGATTTTGTACAGGTTGTGTTTTATTCAGAAACTGTTCTTCACATAACTGGCTGTTATGCTGATTTTATGCTCCCAGTACAATTGCAGTGAAACCCATCGCTGATACTGGTGTGGTAGAAGTAACATATGCTGTACTAGCAATGCATCTAAGTGCATATCCCGTCTTTTTGTTTTCATTTCATCCTGTAAAAATAGATAGCTTGTCTTGTACTGGATTCCGTAAGTTCACTGACACTTTAATGATGATGTGAATTGGTAACTCATCATGTCATGAGAAGGCAGTAGCTGAGTGTGGATGAGGAGAGGTGCTAACGCTGCTGGGCAGTACTGTAGTGGGCCAGCATCGTACTGTGTTAATTTGCAGAGTCAGCCAACTGCCAGATCACCTGGTTCATGGAGGTTCTTGCAATAAGATATTCGTTTAACCTTAATGTATCTAGCAAATATTCACCTACATCTGTGCTGTGCATGTTAGTAAAACTAACTTGCTGACTGTATTTAACAAATGTTTTCGTGTTCCTCAGATTTGTGTTACTTCTGTCAAGGTGAGGGCATGGCTGCAGCCTAAATACCTTGGCTTAGATGGATAGGATGGGATAGTGAGATGGAACAGGAGTTACCAGCATCCTTTTCTCCTGCTTTGTGCTTTGAAAAATTAACACTGCTTTCTGACATGCCTTGGTGCCAAGAAGCGCTGTTGCAATGCTTGTCCTTGCAATGCTTAAAGCTCTACTTAAAGCCTTGATGCATCAAATTGAAATTATCTCTAAGTAGTAACAGGAAGTGACAACAGATCCACCTAAAACTCTGTTTCCAGGATAAGGACATGGCTAGCTTATTCTGTATGGTGTACTGTACTTAAGTTCTTCTCATCCAAAATAACTCTGTTTCTTTGAAATATCAGGAAGAACAATGACACTATTTCAGTAGCTGTTCTTTTATCTGGTTATCTTGACTGATGTTCCAAAACCAGTGTCCCAGAAGATGTGTCCTCTATGGGATAAGATGTTATAAAGTCTAGCCTTCACCTAATACTTTAAAAGAAAGCAAGCATTTCTTTACCAAGAAGGGCTTTACTCATGTCACATACTAATCATACACCAAAGAACTGTTTAGAAAAAGGAAGACAACCTCTGCCTCTCCTCCTCAGGAGTAGCACATGTAAAGAAAAACAGTGGCAATAAAGGGAGATAGAAATGGTGAGAGTAAAGCGCTTTGAAAACTATAAAGGCAAAAATTGTTTTTATCTTTGTAGAACGGATATTAAAGCTTTTCTTTATAGACACGCTCATTTTTTCACTGGGGGTCGAATACCACTGATTGCAGATTCTGCTGGGGTGGAGCTCTCATACATCCGTCGCTAAAATTAGCTCCTTATTTCTCTTTTTTGTGAAGATCACAAGACTCTTGTTCTGTTGACCCATTATCAGTCAGGATTACTTTGACCTATTCCAATACTGGAACATATTCGCAGCATTGTGAAAAAGATGTATGCCAGAGAAGATCTGTAAATAAACCAGGTCCTTCACCTTCCATTGCTTTGTTCTGTGAATGTAATAGCATTTGGTTATGTCTGTATGTGGGGTCTGAGTTGTTGAAAGATGATTAAAGTACGGTTTGTATGTTTTCTAAAAAATATTAGTAGCTAAATCGTCAGCTTGGATATTGAATTATCCAGTTTTCCATTTAAGGGTTCATAATTACAAGATGTTTAGGTTTGGGGAAAAGGATAATGTACCTTCTTCTCAATGTTATTTTATATTTTTGTTTACATCTGCTAAGCTACAGAAAGATTTTTAAAGTGCAGTGCTGAGAATTATTCTGGAGTTGGAAAAGGACAATTCTTTGTTCTTTTCTTCCCACTGAAATCTTCTGATTTTTTGATAACAGCAGGGCTATTTCTGTGGAGGGAGTTTGTGTCTGGATCATTGTTTGACTCCTGGCCCTTAATTTGTGTCAGACTGCAGCAGATTGCCAAATACATGTCACGGCTTCAGAAATGTTATTCTCTCTGTCATCCTCTAACTGGCACAACAGAAGAAAGCGCCAAGGAAAGAGCCATGACATTAGTAGGACTTCCTTTGCCTCTGATACCAGCTACTATAATAGTTAGTAGAGCTCTAACATTAACGCTTAACTGCTCGATAAACCTAATGAGTACACTTGGTTTATCTGAAACTGCCTGCCTCTGTCACAAGCAAGCTGACTCACTAAATCTTGATGCAGTAGGAGATTTTCTGTCTTTGAGCTAAGACGAGGGGTGTATAGTGATGCCTTTAAGGAGCATTTCCTAGGAGTGTTTGTTTCTAGCAGAGACCATGCTGTGACAGGCATCTTGCAACCAGAGCTCTTCGCGCAGAGCCCCAGCAGTTGAAAGCAAAGAGAGGAAAAGCAGGATTCACATCGCATGATTAAAATTGCCAAGGAGACCACTGTCCATATTGTAATAATTCAATCCACTGACATAAAAATCACACTCTGACAGACAATACTGCCACAAATCCCAAGAGGGGCAAGATATTTAGGAGCAGGGAAAAGAAGAAAATGCCCAGACCTTATTCTAGCTCCTGGGTTAGGAGTGAATTGTTATAAGGATTGGAAAAATTCAGATATTAATATAGCCACTAAAGATCTCTTAATAAAAAACTCCATCATAATTCTTTCTTTATGCTTTTTATAAATACTGAATTTTAGGATTTGTTTCCCCTTTGAAACATACTTAGAAAGAAATGTGGCTCTGCTTTGTACAGTCGTCATTAACCTCTGCTATCAACTTGTATTTCTAATCTAATGAGTTCAAGCGAATTACAATACAAGTAAGCAGATGTTTTCTATTTTGTGGAAGACCTATTCTTGCCAAATAAAGAGAAAAGATTATATATGTAGAGGGACATTAATATTTCTTGTTAAAACGTGCTTTGCAGGATGAAGAAACTCATATACATAATGATAGTCAAAAGTCAGGGAGTAAAAATAGGAATTTGTTAAAAACAGCTGTGCTGCACAACTCTTTGACAGGAACAGAGAACTGCTTTATCCAGTAAAAATTTCAGAATTTATTTAAAAGAAACTGTAGCTGCTAATTTCCATCAAGACAGAAGGTTAACAAGGCTGTGAAATGGAGGATTGGTTTGTTCTTGTTTCATGACCATAAAAAAAAATATTTAAGTCTCTGATAGAGCTGCCATTTTTCTCCTATGAGAATCCTCTGTAGCATCATACTGTGCTTGCAGAGTATTTTTAACGCTGCCAACCGCACCACCATCCTCTTAATGTTCCCTGAGAATCTTTCAAAGAGATGCTGACATAATAATAAGAGTTTTAATGCTATCAGTAATTTTTACTTGCTTTTTTCTTCAAGGTGATCTTACAGTCATTGCCCCATTTCCCAAATGAATTGCCGCGGGTGCAGCCTGAGGTGTTTGTGTGCCCAAGTCTGGTGCTCTGTAGACCGGGCAGCACTGCAGACAGCGCCTGTGATTACCACTGACACGCGGACACGGGTTACTCACCCTATTATTCAACTAGAACTGGCATTACCTAAGTAGTTTTCCAGGTTATTTGGTTAGTATAGACTGTACGTCAGAAAAGATCTTGGCTTTTTAGCCAAATGATTAGCAAGCTGAATTACAGATGGTCCAATCTATGAATTTAGAACCCAGCTGCCTGCATTGAAAGGCAAGAAAACAGTTTCTGACCTGCAACATTGATGAAGCTCCAGAATACAGTACTGTGTTGCATTTATACTTTTAAAATTGATTATGCTCCAAGCATATACCGTAACTGTATCTTACTATTTACAGTGACTGAGAGGAACTGGGTCTAACGTCCTGCACTAATTAGTCTTTGACTAATAACACACAATTTTGAAATAAGCCCATAAACAGAGTAGACAAGGGGCTCACAGAAAGATTTTTCTGGTCCAGAAGCTGGAAGTGAAACTGTGACCCAGCCAGGCAGCCAGCATTTCTAGTTTGCAGTCACTATCCTTTCCCCCCTAGCAAATGCTCTCTAATCCATAACCATTTCGCATGCTGAGGTGAGGTGTTAAATACAAAGAATTGCTCTTAAATAATAAGCTTATGACACAAACCAGCAAGAACGGGGATCTCAAGGTTAAAGACGGCATTTCTCCCTCCACCTAAGCTGCTGTAAAGGAAGAAGGAGATTTAAAAAAAAAAAGAAAAAAGCAGCAAATACATAAAAATACTGCACAAAAAGATTTTAGATATCTGAAGTTAGTGTATATTATTTAACTAAGATATATTTGTCTTCCATTGTTAAAATATTTGTATGGAGGCAAGATCTTGGGTGTTTGCTCCATATGTACCCAATTCAAATTACCATCGTCTTTCTTGCATGCATAACTACTTGCAGAGGGACATATTTTAATGCAGATGGCAACTTTTTTTTCCCACAACAGTAGAAGATGGTTCAGTAAAATACACTATCTTTATTCAGATGTCCATAGTAACAAAAAGAGGAAAATAAGCTTTTTTTTCTCAACAGAAATCCCTTTGAAGACAGGTGTTTTTTTTACTCAAGTGTAAGTGGTGTTTCTGGAACATGTTGGAACATTATGCACTTTGTCTGAGCTTCTTCTATGATTCTCTTCTGAAACAATCCTTTTTCACAAACGCACTTCTTCCCTGCTTAGTGTGTGTATGAGCTCTTCCCGGAGAGAAATTTAAAAATTATTAATTGATAACACAAGATGGGCTGCAAAAAAGGGGTCATATAACTGCATATACGTTAAAAAAATAATCTTAAGTATCCCATTGAGTTCTATGGGTGACTTTTTATTTCATTTTGTAAAGAAAAATAATGTAATTTGGTAGATTATGGATACAATTGCCAAAATTTTAACTCCTCAAATCTCTTTATAACTCTCACTGGGCACTGTGCGAGCCATCCATCTGCTCAAAGTTTACCTTTGGGTTGTTCACAGTCTCTCTGACTCTTGGTAATGTACAGGGAATTATTTCAGGTACTGAAAGGAGAAAAATAAGAATAAACCCGGTCTGACAGGATAGGTATGTGAAGCTATCTGTAGGAAGGCACAGCACTGTGTTTAGCGGATTTATAAAATCAGTATGATAAAACCCAAACTTCGTAGCTCTATTTAAAAAAACTCCTTTTTCCAGAGGAGAACTTCGGCTGAGAAGTGGGATGCCACTTGTCTTTCAAGGTTTGTAAGAATAAGAGAGCTTTCTCTGGAGTCCTTGATGGAACTTGCATTTTTATTCCCATTGTGTCAGGAATTTATGTGACTTCAGCTCATGTCAGAAGAAGTCTCTGTTGTAGGGTGTATTTGTAAAGTACTGTTTGAGAATCTTGAACTAGAAGACCTGGCTTATTTGATGTGAGAATAATTCTAGTTTCATGTGTAAGATACATAATATGTAACAATAATGTTGCATTGACTGTACTAGGTTCGTTTGGAAAAAGAAATAAGCAACCCTGACTGAACTAGGCAATTTGCAGCCTTGATTAAATAAAGCAGACAGATGAATGACTGAGAAGAAAACTGAGCTCTGAAACTATGGACAGAGAAGTTCGCTCAGGCAATACAGCTTTTCTCTTCTTTTTTCTTTCCATGTCCTTCAGCTTGGTCAGCTGTTCAGTGATAGGGTTGTAACATACTTTTCCCCAAACATGTTGAACTTAGCGCTGCCTTTCAGCAAGGCCCTGGTTTGCCACCCAAGATTTTATCTTAAAATGTATCTACCACTGAGTGAGTCTCTGGTGTTAATGGGATTTCAGTTAGTCCTGCTCTGCCTGTTGATGGATACATTTTTCTAGTCTAACTTTGGGGTCCATATTGTTGCGTCAGGTTAGAAGTTATACAGGACATGGGCTTGTGGGACAGACACTTTCTGTCTCCAAATATGGTGAAACTGGAGAGTGGTTGATAACAAAAACTATCAAACCATAAATAATTACTATTTGCAATTACAAATGCTAAGGCATTAATTAGGAAGCCCTGTGCAGTGTAGTAGGCACAGCCACACTTCGCTGGGAAGGGCAATCAATAAAGTGATAGATCTTCAGAAATGTCATCTTCTATGAATAAATGCAAATAAATTGGACAGGAAGGGGATTGGGGTGGTGGAGGAGATTCCTTAGTTTTTCAGCAGTGAAGGAAATAGACAGAAGACCATTACTCACATACAACCACATCTAAAACTGGGCTATATTAGTGAGAGATATTAGTGCTGTGACTTACCAGCAGACCTGAAGACTAAGTTGTTCATCCACAAGTCATGAAATAGTAGTAGTTCCACACTGATCCTAGGCTGTATTTCCAAGGGATGTAGCATACTTTGTCCTCAGATCGCTGAATGTATAACAAGCTTACTGTCACTGAGTCTTGAAAGATGGGCATTTCCAGTTTCCCTCTGGAAACTGGAGTGAAACTATCAAGGTAGTTTTCAAAGCATCCAGCAGATATCACATGCTGGTGATGAAGTGCACATCACTTAAAGGCATGATAACAACCCAAGAATTACTTAACATGCAGTGTCCTATAGACCAGTTTCTCCAAAGGTCTGTGTTCTGGAACTCAGAAAAGAAAAAAATGTATAAAACTAAGTTTCCAATAACCTTTTACATTGAGATTCTGCAAGTCACTGAGTACTATAGAGACAGATATTTTCTAGTCACCAGAGAAACAAGCGACTCCTAGATGTAAATCCAGCACATTTGATCAGTAAAAATTGTTTTGAAGTATATTATATTTTCGTTTTAACATTGAAACTTGTATGTGCTCAGAAAGCTGAGCAGTATGTCTGGCTTTACCCTGTGCTCATTTATAATGAGTAATTATCTAATGACGGTAGTGCTCAGCATGCATGAGAGCTCCCAGTAGCAAGATTTAGAAATTTAAGGAAATGCTGTAGATCAAATGATAATGTCACATTTGTATTCTCTCAGTTCCCTAGTCAGTATTGCACTTTGTAAAGCAACTATAGAAATGGATTGCAAATATGCATCATTTTTGTGTGAGATGAGACTCAATAATTCTGAAGTAGTACCAATAATCCCTTTCACACACCTTACAGTAGCAGCTGATGCTGTTGCAAGCAAATCACTCGTTGCATGAAGTATGTTTTCAATCCTGTCCAGAAGTGTGCCACTACTAAGGTCTTTGGGAATAAACTCTGCATGACTCCATGGACATGCAGTGTAATTTTTGTCATCCATCTCTTTAGTTGGAGGACCTGGTGACACCTTTGTTGTAGCAGCAGTCTGCTGGAAAACTCATTTTGGAGTTTCCCCTTTCTAGCCTGGAGTTTAGGACCATGGGATACATGGGATGTATGTATGAACTGTGACATGAACACAAAAGTGTCTGCTTCCACTCTAAGTGGTGAAGGATGTTGTTCAGTCCATCTCAAGCACGTTTCCTAAGGCAGATTCATAAGTGTAACGGCATGTTAATCACATTTAAGCCCAGATGCAGTGGGCTGATGGACACAGGACAGGCCTGTTTTCTGGTTGTCAGGGCCCAATGGATGCTCTCCAATGTGCAGATGGAGCAAAAGCCTTTTTCTTGTTGCTAATGCCACAAGCTTCCATCCTACCCCACTGAGGGAGAAACTCAAAAGATGGCATAAACACGGAAAAGTTTGAATTGACCAGAGGCCCCAAATCTTTGTATTCCCAGCCATCAACTGAATCCACGCATGAGACTGAGTCTAGCTGATTGTGTTGTACCAGGACGAAGAAGATTTGGGTTTGTTAGGGTCAAGAGAGCTGTGCTTGTCTTACAAACTCTAGGCATATCAGCATACTAAATCAGAGAAAAAAATATTTACCCTGCAGATTCTTGAGATCTCTCCCTAGTGTGACTTGGCCACATTTTCACAGAGTAACTTGTATAGTCTAACCTTTATTTGTCATTTCACTTGTTACACAACCCCATACAGGCTGCCTCTAACTTTCCATAAAATTCAGATGACCTCGTAAAAGAATTTTCTTTTAATTTTGCGAGCGTGTTAGTGAAATGGCATGGTCAGTAACACTGAGCAAGCAATACAGGCTTTAGACTAGGGCTGCAAGATCAAGATAAGATTTTATGGATTGTTGTGTTATCAAATCCACACCAGTGAGTTTTTCAAGGTCTTACTGTTAAGAACATTGAAGGGCCTTTTATTGATGATGTTGTCCTAACAGCTAAACAAGTTCTTATGTTATCATATGTTTAATAATGACACCTTTATTATAGAAGGCTAGAATGCATGAGATGGATTAATGAATATACTGGAGCAGAGCATCACTGGGAGCAATTAAATATTCTGTTTACACAAAGGAATTTTCTTCTTATTATCTTGAAGTACTCTATACATTGAGAAGCACATTATGGCTAAGTCATGGGTGCATGTTGAAACTATTCTTAAAGTATATTTATCCTGGAGGCTCAAATTCTGTTTCTTGTGGATCATGTGGATAAGGCAGTTTGTGGCAGTAGGGTAAACTTATTTCATAATTTTATATTCTATTCCAAGAGTTGCACGTATTTAGTGCAATTGGGTATTGAAATTCAAAGTCTGTTCTTTTGTTTTGAAACAACTGCTTTTTTATACCTCTGCATTGAGAGTGAAGAGTGTTTATCTGCATCTGTAGGTTTGTATTATGGATCCATCACTGTGATACCTGATACTAGCTGTTGACAGAGTGGCTTTATCCCCTAGCATTCCCCAAAAACTGTATGAAAAAGCACAGATTATCTAGAAATTATATGGCATATATAATAGAAAGTGTACATAACTGTGCTGTGTTACTTCCTGGACTTTGTACTGCCATTACAGTTTTCAGGCTCTCCTGTCAGTGAGAACCCTCTATGACTAAAGCCAAAGTTGAAGCAAAAGTGCTCCTTATTGTGGGGACTCTTCAAATCCATGTGTAATTTACTACATCATAGTATCTTATGATAGCTTAAATCTATGAGCATGTGCAAAATTTCCATTGAAGAACTTCATGTCTTGCATTAATGCAGTAAGCATAAGTAATGCCCTTCTTCCAGCATGCTTTTAAATGTGAAAAATGTTACTTTTTGACATATTAAAGTTGTTTAGCTGGGCTTTCCTTTTGTAGTTCTTCATTTTGCAAAGATAGAAAGGTTTACAGGGGTTCCATATTAAGCCTGAATTATACATTTATTGTCAGTATGCCCATGATGGACATTTAGAGTCTTGTTAAGGTTTCAAAGCCAAACATGTTGAAGAGAGTAAAATGAGAATCGAGACCTCTTATGTAGTCTTACTTTGGTGTCTTTTGCATGTGCTGAGTGATAATCAATTGATCTGTGGGTCAAATCACATCTTTCCACAAAACATTTTGCTTATTTAGTTCTAGGATGGACAGTGTGGTTTGAATGAGAAGCCTCTCCATTTTTAAGTGTTTAATAGATACCACAATTATCGAACCTTATTTTAAGACTAGTGTGAATGAAGACTGGTGTTTCCCTTGCTCCTCAACACTTCCTTGGTTCTGACAAAGAAAGCTGGGAAGCACAGTGGAGATATTTCTAGAGATAAAGGCTCAAGTTGGCATTAGCACAGTTGTCAGGGAGTGATATTTGGGATCATGCACAGACAATCTAGTTTTGCTGGGCAGAGGAAATGGGACTGGGATATGACACTGGAATTTAACTACATATTTCTGACAAGTCTACAAGGGAGACCTTTATGCCCACTTGGCCAAGTGCTGACTCCAAAGCCACTGTTGGACCTGCCAACAGCTAAGAGAAGAAAATATGCTTGATCTTTGCCAGCTGGCTGACCAACCAGCATGTGTGCACCAGTTGTACAACCAGGCCAAAAATTAGAAAGGATTGAGGCAAATATGAGGAAGCTGGAATATATAACGGAGGCATCTAGTGTCTCACTTCCTTTCTTGAGTCAGGGTCTCTCCTTTTAAATGTGGTGTGGAAACTTAAGAAAAATCTTTTATATAAAGAGCAGCAAAGTTAGTGAGATTTCTTTAGCAGCTGTTTGTCCCAGTTTGAAAGCATGTATGTGTCAGAACTTTCCAATGACGTTGTAATGTTTATGACAAAAGCTTGACTGGCTGCTTAAAAATGAGAAGCTTGGTAATCCTTTTAAAACTTTTCTCTGTTTGCAGCTGTTAATTAAACAAATGGAAATTTGTTTAGCAAACTAAAAATGGTTTATAATAAAATAAATGAACTAGAATAGTGGGTATTCTATTTTAAAAGAGATTTAGGAGTTTTCCATGGACAGTAGACAATTGTTTGGCTTCTATTCAAATTTGAGTGTTTTTCACTGTGTAGGAGATGTATATATGCACATACATGCATATTTATCTGCCTTGATAATGTGGACAAATTCTGTGTGCATCTGAACACACGTATCTACAGATACATCTCATATTCCACTGACTCATGGCTCAGTTTTGCTTAAGTCAACACTTTATCAAAGAGACTATCAGGGAGCAGTTCCACTCTTTGTTGGGGAAAGACAAATATGCCCATGGAAGACAGTCTTGTAATTTGAAATAATGAAGAGGAAAATGCTTTAAAGTCCACCATGGATATAAGCGTGCAAAGCTGTGTTCACTGTTTAGTTCTTAACCTGCAGCAGCCTGTGTGAATTCTGTAGTTAAATGATGTATTCTGAGCAGTGTGAATTCAGTGGGTCTACCCTGAATGAGCAAAGTTAAGTAGGTGCATAAGTGTTTTCAGGCTTTAGGCTTCACAAGCTTCATAATTAGTGCTCTAGACAACATTAATTAAAGAGTACTTTAGAAAGAATATAGCTGTTTAAACCTCTCTAGTGGTTTGCATCTTATTCAAGGATCCCAATCAATGCAACACATGGATAATCCACTCAGGAAGCGATGCTGTGTTGGTATGATTATAGTTTAATATAATCTGTGTACATCTTTGCAGTTGTATGTAACAAACATAACTTTATACAAAGTCACTTCAGTTCAAGGATAATTAAATAAAAGATAGAAAACATATGTTGTCTTTCATTATTAGTATTTTATGATAGAGTTTCTTGCATGTATTGTGATCTATGGTAATCAGATATGATGAAGGCAGGATATCCTGAGGCTAATAATATTTATCTTATTTCCTTTAGCCTTCAGCCAGAGTTAGAATTTGTATCTCACTCATCCTCCTTTTATTATATAATTGGGGGAGAATTAAAACTGATTAATAGCTCTAAAATGCTTTTATCAACAGAAGGACTTATTGAAATGTTTAGCGTTATGTTATATCTAATATACTGTGAAAAGGCAGTTTAGATTTTTTGTTTCATTGTACGTATTACGTAATGTAGTCTTCTCTCTTCATGAAACCATCTTAGTATCCTGTGGCAAATCTTTCAATCTATGATTGAGAATTGTTTGACGGTATAGGATCCCCTGCAGTAGCTCTAATTAAGGCTTAAACATGGTTTTAATTTTTGACG
Source organism: Eurystomus gularis (assembly GCA_013400335.1). NCBI lineage: Eukaryota > Metazoa > Chordata > Aves > Coraciiformes > Coraciidae > Eurystomus > Eurystomus gularis. The sequence continues at coordinate 21,497 of VZZY01025678.1, read as the reverse complement.
CTACTTGCCTTTTTCGCCCTCTTTTCCTCCTGTATTGAGATGATTTCCACACACTGATGAAGAAAATTACCACATCTTGTACTGGTATAGTTGTAAAGGCACAGTAAAATTTGAGATCTTCCATTTAGTGAGTGTGTCTTGATCAGAAATAGGACTATCGCTCAGAGCAAATTATTTTGAAGCCTAAAACAGGAAGGATATAATAGTTAAGCACAAAATTACCTGGTGGGTCTTTAATCACCTAACAGTTAGAAAAGATCTCTGTCCATTATTGAAAGAGGAACAAAAAACCAAGAGTAGAAATAGAGGCAATGACAGCCTAAAGTACTGAGGGGATGGAGGTCTCCTGTGCTATCTAAAAACTGCCTAAAGATGCTCAACAGTAATGGGGCAGCTCAGACATTTCCTTGAGTGCATTGAGGTTCTTTTCGTCTGGCTTTGTATTTTAATTAACAGAAAGAAAATAGAAAAGCCTCTAGACAATTTGGATGTCCACTTGTTGTTCTATAATGTTTCTCTGAAAACGAGAAGTGGTGGACCCAAGGTGCCTGCAGGGTTAAGAGATGGAGTTACTCAAAACCACAGAAAATCACATCTTCAAAATGCTGATAGGGTTCTTCCTCAAAGGGGGACAAAGATATACAATTCTGTAGTTGTCTGAATATTATTTCTCTGTTTTCTTTGAAAGGCCAATTTTTTAATGCATGTATTTACTTTCCACTCCCTCTCAGCATTGCTCCCATGAATTTCACTTAGTTAAATTAAGCCCCACTATAAAATCCCGATTTGGCATGATAATGCAATAATTATTAAACAGGTACGTTTGAATCATCATTTTTTCCTCTGGCCTCGACTCTGTGCCAGTGACTGTTGATTATAAATACTATTAGTGAAGCAGAAATCAGCAGCACGGTGTACTCAAGTTTCTTTTCAAATAAAGGGCTTTTTTCAGCATTCAGGTTCCCCATAGGCTTTTAATCAAGGTTATGGGAAAGTCCATAAACTTTCTGCTGAATATTTAACAAGCTGGAGGACATACCAGACATGAGATCCCAAGGACAAGTGAAATGAGATTGCAATCAGAAGAGCAGAGGAGACCTGGAGATAAGCAAAGCTTTGTCCGCAGATAATATCTAACAGAACAAACACCAGAGTCACGTTTTCAAGCTTCTTTTAGAGACTTAATTTTCCTGGTATAAACAGCCCTAAAAAGGGGTAAATACGTGCGGGTGTTTGCACTAGTTTTAGTCATTGAATTTCATTGAAGTGATGATTGAAATCTAGTCTGAAAAATGTTCAAAAAATGGAAGACGTTTTGTTGTAGCTACACACATCGCTTTTTTACTCACCTGAATCCCAATTCTCTAACACCTTTAAAAAATAAATTCTATAGACAACCTCTATTATACTGAATTGTAATACCCGTTTATATGTGTTTAGCCAAGAATTTTGTTTGCTAGATCATCATAATTGAACTATTTTTAACAGTATAGTTGTGACAATATTTCTCTGTATACAAATGGGAAAGCAGTCTTGCAGAAACTCTTATCCATGCCTGTTCAGCAGCTGTAAAAATATAATTATAATACTCTGCAAAGTGTATAGAGTGACTGTTCAAAAAAGTTATCTGCAACGTCAGCCTGATACATGTGTAGAAGCTACATGGGGTTTGCACCATCGTTTGGCTTTGCAGCAAGAGACAGGAGCGAGGCAGTGCCATAGCCATAGAGCTGTGTGGTGGCATGGGCTGCAATGAGCGTGTCTGAGACAGTATCAGCTTGCAGAATTTTCCTTTTGTGAAACCAAATTGTCTTATGCCTTTTTATCTGATGAGAATGCTGAGGAAGTGGAACAGGTTGCCCAGAGGAGTTGTGGATGCCCCATCCCTGAAAGTGTTCAAGGCCAGGTTGGATGGGGCTTTGAGCAGCCTGGTCTAGTGGGAGGTGTCCCTGCCCATAGCAGGAGGGTTGGAACTAGATAATCTCTAAGATCTCTTCCAACCCAAACAAGTCTATGATTTTTTATTATTATTATTTTTCCCCTTGTGTAAGAATCATTCAAATATTTACCCTCGAAAAATCTGCTGAACTTCAAGTTGGCATTGTAGCTCAAAAGCTGAGTACATCTCATTTCTATTAATAGAGTAGCACACTGTTCTGCAGTAAATCTGCTTAGACTAAGTAAAATATGCTCGTAGTATTGTCTTTGTCTTAGTTATTATCATAGAAGAAAGGCCGATATCTAAATGTTTTCCCTCCTTTTCTTGTACCAGATACTGTTAAGGAGCCTAAACTTTAGCAACGCTGTGACAACTGTTCTAGGTCTGTGATTATTTCCATCAGTCTTTCATAAATGAAATCATTCATTTGGGGGTTCACTTCTAAGAATTGGGTGAATTTTTCTTCAGATTATTCCTTTCCTAATTCCTGTTAATTTTTCTTGAGGGGAGAAGAGACCCCAGAAAATAATTTTAAGCAGGGTGTTAATTTTTGTGATAAAACATTCGAGACATTTCTGTTACAAAGGTTCTAGTTTTCACAGCACTCTTACACCCTCCGTCATTCAGTGAATGGATTCCTTAGTTCAGATATCTTGGCGAGCACTTCCAGCAAGGAAGGCTAAAACTGACCCAGTGTTTTTTTCATTAAATGCCAAGAGCTGGAATCCCTTTTCTCTCCCTAATGAATGAGGGCTGCTCATCCCGAATGGCTGGGCTGTCTGTCCCACAAGCACTACTGATACTGGCATTCCTGTCCAAACACTGTAATGATGTGAAATTTATGCATCTCAGGAGTGGCTAACTTTGCATGACTTCTTTCAAAACAGGGAAGAAAACACCTGTTTGGGTATTCTCCTTTGCCAGACTTAACGAGGTGAGATTTCTACATGGGGTTATGCAGGATGAAGATAAGTTTTCCTGTGTGGGGTTGACAGGGCAAGTTCCATTGCCCCTTGGTTTTTGATCATGCTGTCAAATCCCATCTTTCACCTATAGAAATAACTTTATATGAAAAAAAGTCACTCTTTCTGATCTGTTTAAAAATACAAGACAAAAACTTGAATCGTGCAATTTTTAAGTCTAGTCATAAAATAACAATCGAGCATTGCAACAGTGAAACATCTGATAAAAATACTGGAAACTTGAAGGAAAGGTTGGTTAATAATAAATGTAATCTCAGTGCTTCCCTTGTAAAATACTCATGTTTCACTTGAGACTGTACTGCTCTCAAGACAGAAGAGCTGAAAAGTATATTGTAAACATCCATTATATATAGTTTGTGCATATATCTTTTTCTTTTGCCAATGTAATCATGCAGTGTTACGTTTTCACTGTAAGACAAAGAGAAAAAAGTTCAGCAGCTGATGAAAAAAAACATTAGAAAACTTGTGTTGAAGACAAATCCTTCGACCCCACTACATTCAGTGTCTCCAGTGGACTTGCACAAGAAGTGTTTATGTTTTAACTGTACTTCTCAAAGGAAATATCACAAAGTAACATGTTTAAAGCCACAAAAAGGAAGTTTGCTTTAAATAGTTTGTTAAAAATGTAACAATTCCCTAATAATAACAATACCAGGAGGAAAATATTATTATTTAAATTTTGTTTTTAAAGAACCTATTTCTTTTTCCTGGTACCAGAGATTTATAAACTCAGTAGCTGTCTTACCGGTCCAATATAGGACATTTCAGTCTGGAGCTACAGAGTTTGGTTTCTCCCTCTAACAAACCTTAATAGTCTTGTTATCTTTGCTTAAATATGTGTGTCTGCCAGAGAACAGCAGATGGGTTAAAGATAAGGAAACCAAAAACTTTTCATCTCTTCTAACGAACCTTTATTCAACTTTTTTTTTTTTATATATTAGCAATGTAAAACAGTTTCTCAATCTCTGTAGACTGTTTCATAAATTTAAATTTAAACTTAATGAATTAAATCTACTTCTGTACATAGACTTAAGTTTATGTATATGTAAATATATTTTAAGGAACGTACAGAGATTGAGTTGTCTTGAAATCTGAGTATTTTACAGAACTGCATCACATATCAAGACTTTTCAGAATGTTTCATAGTACATATAGTCTAATAGCACTTAAAAGTAGTCAGACTTATTCCAGATAATGGATAATACCAGCTTTCTCTCTTAGACTGGCTTACTCCAGTAGCAGCACGGTCACAATCTCAGGTCTTTGCTGCTTTTGGCAAATACAGGCTTGGAGTTGTCTAACTGAAAAAAACAGCACAAGTGTCCACAGAGAAAGATGATTTCCCAAGCCACCTTTTCTGGTTCTGTAAGATCCATGAAATTAGAAGAAAAGAGAAGAGAGACTGAGATTAGAGACCATCAATGTGGAAAACTTTCACAGTATCTCTGCAGAATATTGTAAATGATGTGCTTATGAATAACACATCATCATTGCAGAGATTTCATTTATTCATATAGAGGTATTATTATGCAGTAAGTGCAATAGATAGTATATGTGTGTCTCAATACGTGGAGGTGAAGGCAATCTTTTTCTATTCTTTGTGCATCTTTGTGCATTTTCAGGTTGTTTTCTCAGAAAATATAAAATGTTCTTTAGGAAATTTAAATTATTGGAGGTTTTTTGGGGGGGATGGTTTTGTTTTTCTTTAAAGATTAGAAACACTAATAAGTCAAATGAGAGAAGGTATTAAAAAAGATATAGATAAATTTATTTCAGTATGAAGCTAACTGAGTAATTATTGATCCTGTGAGAACTGGAAATTTAAGACCTATCTCTGCACAAACTGTAAGATAGGTATTAGATACAGATAATAATCTATATTAAAGGCAATATTAAAGTGTTGCTAGAAATGAGATGTATTGATAGAAGTGAGATACTTCCAGTCCATATTCATAATAGTAAAAGTCTGTATTTATTATCTGATAGTTGCTTCACCTAAAAGAGAAATAGCAACATTGTTGTTAACAAATATGATAAACAGGCTAAATACACATGCTAAATGAAGAGCACTATCTGAAAACCTGGCAAGGCTGTGACAAGACTTCCAGATACCTAAAAAGCAGTAATGAAAGAGTGTGTAGTCTTGTCATATTAGAAATATTCATAAATCCTGTATAATGTGACAATGAAGTGGTTTGCAGCAGGATTAGGCAAGGAAGTGCAAAATTATTTATTTTTCCAGAAGATAAACTAGACTGCAGAAATGGCCAGGATGACATCCTGTCAGCATCTCTGAGAACTTTATTTAGCCCATGTCCTTCATAGCTGATCTATACTCACAAATAAGGATATCCTAGAAGGATATATGAAAGTTTTCCCCATTACATGAAGTTCAACACTGTTTTTACTTTATTGTCAATGCCCATTTAGTGATGTATCTTGATGTAATACACAGAGATATGTTGGGGTTTGAACTGGAGAAGAAGAGTAGACATTTTCCTGCCTTGTCAGTCTGTAGGCAGGATGCATGGCCTCCCACAAGATATTCATCAATATGAATGATAACTTAAAACAAGATCTCTTTTTCCAGGTGAGGCGGGTAAGGAAAACAGTGTTGCTTGTTTGCCCTTGATACTGCTTCAGAGTTTTTCCATACTGTCTCAAATGAGAGCAAGAATGCTGATTTTGCCCAGGAAGTTATAAATAGTTTAATATGTTTCCATTTGGTTTTATGAGACAGTAATAAAATACCATAAAATATAATAAAACCTGGTAATGCTAAGTTGAAGTCTGATAAATGAGTTATGAAACAATGAAAATGGTGTCACATCATGGGAAAATTGTCAGGTGGTTATTTATAGGAGGGTTGTCAAGCAGCGAAAATCACGGAGATTTTCAGAAATGAATTTGAGGGGTCAGTATATATATTTTCCTCAAATATTTTCTTCATGTTCCTATTTCTAAACATTCATAAAAAATGTTGATTGTAATTACTTTCCTAGATAGCCAACTTCAAAATATATTTATATCAAGGCAATATAAGAAAAGGTTATTAAATTTTAAGGAGCTTTATTCAATTTATGTTGTTGGCATATTTAAGAGTTGAAATTTTCCTAGCAGTTATGAAAAAATATGGTTTTTTAAGGGGCATTGTGTTTTAGAAGCAAATATTAAGTAATTCATTAATAAATCCACCCCACCTTTCTGCTAGTCTACATTCAATAACTAAATTTCCAAGTCAAATTCTGGAAGAGATGGAGATTTGAAGTAAGATTAAACCTGCAATTCCAAAAGTAGGACATGAGAAAAGGCTGAGAATAGTCCTACAAATAGAAATAATTCCTCACATGTATTTTTCAAAGCTATGCTGACATTTTTCATTTTGCCAATCTGTTGTTTGACATCACTCATTCTCATTATTCTGAAACGTTAATCCAACAACAGCATCTCTGCCTTCATAAACTCCACAATTGCTATATAGCTGTCACTGATGTCTGAGACCACAATAATTTTAAGTTATATATGTAAGATTTATAGGTGGAAAAAATGCATTTCATGAAAATTCAGTCAAAAAAATCATCAAGCCCACTCATCTGAAACAGTTTGGTCAACTTCTGGAATAACAGCCATGGAGAACATTTTCCTGGGTTTTGGCAAGAGATAATAGTGATTGACTGAACTTAGTGTCCAACTGCAAATGTTAGCTAGACCCAGCATTACTGCCAGCATTATAAAATCATTTACTGTGCAATCTGCGTAGTAAAGGTGACAGTGGAAATTGGAGTTGAGAGCTATATGGCTTGCCAGGGGACCCATAGCCACTGTTGTCCTATAAATCTTAATTTGCTCAGTTGGTTTTGGCGTAGCTTTATTACGGCATGCAAGTACCTTCTTACAGTGAAATTTTCTCCAGTATGCGCAGAGACAAGCACATGACACTGTACTCTGTCTCCTTATACTTGCAATTAAAAATAGTCCTGAAATAATGTAGAAATCACAGACATATATTCATGGTATTTAAGGACAAGAAAATGCTGTTCTTCATTCAGCATGGGTCATTAGTTTTAGTTATAAGAAATTCTAGGTAGGTTCTCTGAAGGGGAGTCAAGAGATGCAAACCTGTTGTCTCTTTTGATGGGTTTTGTGTCCATGCAACGGTTGGTGTGTTAGGTACGTACGTATGGATTTAAATTAATCAGTGGCTATTACTTTATATTTGTGATTCAAGGTGGGGAAAAAAAAAAGTAACCTGTTATTTTTTAAGTCTGCTTCCTGAAATTCTGAAACTACTATCTGTAATTTCAAGTTCAATTCTTCCAAACTTTCTATAGCCTTCAGGCTGTATACGTGTTTTGTGAGATAAAAAGAATCTGTGCATACGCATGTTGAAAAGAAACAGTTCTCGACTTTGTTGGTTAACAGCTTTTAGAGAAATCATTATCTGTCTCCCATAATAACAATTTTTTACATGGTTTTTCTTTTTCACCTGAATTCTGTGAAATCCCCAGTTAGATGTGTGTCCCGTGCCTTTGCTAAGGTTAGGAAGTCATACTCTTTCTACAATTCCCCGCGAGGAATTTACTTTTTGTTAAATGTGAATACAGGATAATTGGGGACTTGTTAAGTGAAGCTTTCTTTGGAGTTCAGTATGGCTTCTGAGTACAGTTTTCATAGCGTGGACTATTATTTCATCAGCAGAACAGAAATCTTGCTAATTTATTTTACTGATGACAGCGCCTGGTAGCTGGCACTTAGGCTTGTTTAAGCTATTGTATTACGATTTTCTTTGGTGTAGCTTTCTGCTTTATGCAGTAAATGTCATCTGCAGACAAATTAATAATGTGTTATCATTTGCTGAAGCAAGAAATAAGAGAGCTGGAAGTCAGCTAAATAGGCAGGACCACTGCAATGGTAGAAACCATGTAAATATCACTTATAGTCAACCCTCAAAATATACTGGTAGAATGCAGTAAAAGTTAAATAGTTTTTCACAATTGTTTACCGCCTTTGGTGCATTAATAATAGATAAACATTCAATGGTGCTATCATGTTATGTCTGTTCTGGCACTGTGATTAGGGAGAGCAGCAGCGCTCTAAAATGGAGCATGCTGTAGGGTAGGTGTGCGTACAAAGCCTCATCTTGCAGCGGGAGAAGCAAGAGAGTCAAGCAGATGATGAAAATGTCTGAGCAAGCCTTTATAGCCAGTCAAATAATTAAACACACACGTAAATGATCTTTTAATGTGCGCTCCAGACTGGGAGTTTCTGAAGAACCTAGGAATGTGAGGTAACTAGTGTCCATTGAATACCGAAGTGAGCTTCTTTGTGTCCTGTGGAAATATGTTCTTCCAAATAATCTGCATTATATTATCACTTGGAGAGGCCAAGGTGCCTCTCTTTAAGATGCTGTGTCCCTTCAGAGTGGTTCAATGTAGTCCTTGTTTCCTACTGGGTTCAATCGGAGTTTGATCAGCAAGTTATTAGCTAGAGAGCTAGAGGGCTGCACTTGTCAGAAAGTACTTTTTGTTCCGCGGGATTTGATCTTGCCATGCAGAAGGACTTGCTCGTAGAGGACATGGTGAAACCATTTACTTTGCTGCAGCTGAACGTAGCTAGCTGTCTGGCTGCTGCTTTTAATTAAATCGACCACCAGCCAAACAACTTGGCTTGTTTCCATGGCCTTGTTTCTTAGAGGGTTTTTTTTTTTCCCCCAATTTGCCCAAGGATAATCTGAATGCTACAGCTTATTTGTGATTTTGACTAAATAGCACTTTGCTTGACTCTTGGTGGTTTTATTAATCTTTATTAAGCTCATGACCAATCTGGTCATAGTCCCTTGATTTTGCTTTTATTTTCTATTATAGTCCTTAATAAACAAAATCACCTTTATCATTGGCAGAGGTACTGTAAGGAGTAAAAAAAAGTCTCAGAGCAAGGATATTTTTACTAAATGGGTGAGTTTGTTATAAAGAGTTGTAACACCCCTGAAAAAAAGAAAAAGCAAGCTTGTTCAGCGTGCGTTTATTTGCTGGTGCCTTGATGGATTAGCTTACAAATTATGGTGGTCAGACATATCCTATTATTTATACAATGGCTTTTTTAAAGAAAGTTCATTTTTTAAGGTAAGCAATCAAGTAATTCCTTATATGGAGATGGGGGACTACTTAACCTTGAGTACAACCACATTAACTCCAGTGAGCTTAATGAATTATTCATGCTATTATCCACCTTGAGAGACATCAAATCGCTCTGCACTTTTTTTAAAGTGCAGTTTACCAAAAAATGATAGCTCGGTGAATTATATTTGTATATCTGAACATTTAAGACAAGACAGTACTATGAAAAGACGTTGGCAGATATACCTGTATAATCCATGCAGAAGAGAGGTCCTGTGTGTCATTTCATAATCCACTTGCCGTCATAACTCATTAATAATTTGCTTGCAAGGAATGGCCCGATAGACAAAAGTAATTTAATATTCAAAGATTCATATACCAGCAGTAGAGGATGTAATCACTGCAAGCACTAACCTTTTTACAAAGAAGCTGTTCATTATTTTTTCCGGAGTTTGGTACAACATCTTGAAGTATGAAGCTTCCTTTTTCTCTGCTGTATTTGTTGGGGTTTTTTTTACAGATGGAGAACAAAATGCTATTTGCCTTTCAGTATGCAATTCTGGAAGGAAAGTGACTATTTTGAAAGCTTGGTTGACACTGGCACTGGCATTTTTGTTGACAATAACAAAATTTAATCTCTTTGAACTATTTTTCTGAGGTCTTCAGACATGTTCTTCACAAATTTCCTGCTCCCCCCCCCCACTACTGTCCCAGTTTAGCAAGGTACTTAGGTACTCGTATATAATTATGAAGCATACAGAGAGTATCAGTTTCTAAGTTCTGTGTGTGTTTTTACACAGAGAACTTTATCGCAGAATTTCCTGATTTAAAAATATATATCTGTTACTTACATCTATAATACTATAGTTTATTTTGGAGAAACTTCAGTGAAGGGAGTTATACAAGAGCCTGGGCATTGTGGATTTATCTGTTACATTTTGCTCTGCTCACATTGTAGTTTAATAAATAAATTATCTCCAAATTTTAATATTTAAATTGCCACCTTCCTGGAACTACAGATTTCAGCAGGTTGGCTCTAATGAGCACGACACTTCAGCCAGCTCCCAAATTGGAAAAATGGCTTTAAAGCTCTTTGACTGCAAAGGTTTCTACTTTGCACCTTCTGGAGCTGTGGCCCTGCAGGCGTGTTGGCCAAGAGCCTTTGCCCACCATAGAGCCTATGCTGAGGACCAAGAGGGGAACGCCTGCAAGCACAGCAAGCTCCGCTCCTTCCTCCCAGCTGACTGATGATGGCGAGAGTGTTTTCAAATAGCTCAATTTTATACCAATTGAATGCACATTCTGCAAAGGTGTGCAGACTATTTTTCTTAATAGCGTAATGGTTTTGAGACATTTTGTGTATAAAATATATATGTATCATATGCATAAATATATAGATTTCTGTTTTTAAAATACCATTAAGAACGTCATCAATTTTCAGGGAATATAGGAAAGAACAAGAGCAAATATTACACTGTTTTATCTTCTGTTCAATAGACCGCTTTTTATAATCTAGAAAGGCTACATGGATAGGCTGAACATAGGATGAGACAAGGCTTGACTGTAAAATTACATGCTTCATTCCAGAACTCCCCTTCAGTAGCTTAAATATATGTTTATGTACAAATATTTACACTTTTCACGTTCTCTACAGGCTGTTCATTCTCTGGATCTTAGCATGATTTTTTGTTTGGTTGGTTTTTTCCATATTTATCATTATGTATTTCCTAATCTTAGTAACTCTCCATGATGCTTAGAAAGAAGGGGTGCAGGGAGTGTTTGAAGAGGACACAATTTTGCCGTCTGAATATAGATAGATGCAGAACTCCCGCAGAAGGAGATTGATCATTAACTAAAATTCAGAACATCAAAAAGATTCAAATTGAACCCTCTGGCATCTTCAGCTCCGTATCAAGATGGTATTACCAATTTCTGAACATAGTCACTAATTGCTTTTGTCTGCGAAATGTCTTTTAACCCATTAAAAAAGCTCAGGGCAAAACCCATGTATTTTATGGATTTAGTTCCTAATACTTTGTAACTCACAAGATCTGATAACTATGATAAATCTCTAAAGACTCCCATATTTAGTCTCAGATTTTCCTTGTGTACTGTGGTTATAGCATTAATTATGATTTTTATGTATGTGAGAATGCATTCTCTTTATTTTAAAATAGCCAAATAATTTAAAATCAAAACACTCATGAAAAGCTGTTTACCATCTGAACATCCAAGCACAGATGAACTTTCCTGGCTATAGAAATACCGAAGTGAATAGGATAAATAGCAATTTATATCAGTTCCAACTTTTGCCAAGAGACTTTTAATGAAAGATGTAGACATTCTCCCATCAATGTCTAGACTGGCAGGAAGATGCTGGAACCGCTGCAAATCCTGGTCTCTCAAATTATTATGTATGATAAGGGATTACAAAAAGAAACTGTAAATATCAAACTTGAATCTATGTCACAGCGTGGTCTCGAGGGTCAAATACAGCATTCTGGAGTGTCCTGTGGGTTATTTTACAGGTTACTCATGAAGCATTAATCAAGTCTACCGTCACAAAGTATTTTTTATTTGGCATTTTGTTGTAGAGCAAATTTCAGCCTTTTTTTTTTTGGCTGCTGAGTGTTTTTGGAACATCTTTTGACTGATTTCAGAGCTTGTAATTTTAAAATTGTATTGTCTGGAATATGGAGGGCTCAGTATGATAGCCGAGACTTGTGTATGTCTACAAAGAAAACTGGAGGTTTTTTTATAATGATTTAAATAAAACTATGTTTATCTGACTTAACCTTTTTCCCAGTAGAGATGCTGCTCATCTGAAAATGTTTGAGAATGGGAGGAAGTAGCTTTTCTTTTTCTCTGAATAGCAAAAGACATAATCTGCAGAAATGATTTATTTAAGCCTGTAGTTGTTTGGTTGGGGTTTTTTATATCTCGGTAGAGTGGGCACCCCAGGTGCCCTTTATCTAACTCCATAGGTGATATTCTGAATTTTGTCACTGTAGCAAAAGAATTGCAGGTGGAGAATTAGTACATTGGGACTTGGAGAGGTGGTTGAGAATAGAAAGGAACATAACTGTAGAGCAAAATAGCCTTTTTGTTTGTTTTACAGTTCTCATTATAGAAGTAGCGTTGCATTAATCCATTTAAGACTAGAATACAACTTGCTGACTACATGAATTTGAAGAAATTATTAGGCTTCCCCCCCACCAACCACACTTTTAAACAGTAATACATCATCCTAGTGCTTTTGTCTTTGTTTTCAGACTGGGTAGGAATTTATTTCAGACGGAATTTATTAGAATAGGTTGTATGTGTACGATATTAGATATATTAATATATCAATGTGTGTATCAGTCTACACATATTTAGCATTTGTCATATCAATTCCTTTTATTAACTATGCTGTTTGTAATTTGTCAGAGACTTTTAAAAAAAAAAGGCAGGGGGAATGTTAGCTAAAATAGGGACTGAGAAATTTATGTTGACACTTATATTCACTAAAGATCTTTCAAGTATTTTCCATGATTCATACTGTATCAAAAACTTTCCTTAAAAGTTTGGAAGGTGTTTTGAAAAAAATGTTTACTTTTGATGATTCATATACCTTCAGTATATTTACAATGTTTTTAAACACAAATCCAGTAGCATGGAATGAAAACTTCAGTGCCATCTGAAGTGAATGAAAATACACCAGTTTAAAATATACCTATTTGAAAGTCTTGAATGCAGGTTTTTTTAGAATTCAGATCACAATAGCACTGATGAAAAAAAATCATTTTTACCTTGAACTGACAGAGAGAAAACAATCAAGGTTTGCTAATTGTAAAGCACCCTGCAAAATACCCCACAAAGTAGCTCTTATAAAATAGTCTGTAACCATCTGCTTTTTTGCTTTTACAAATTCCAATAATTTTATACCAAATTTTCTTCTTATTAATGTCTCCTATCTTATTTTCGTAGACTGTGTGTGTACGTGCTGAGGTTATGAATGATAATTTCAAAGCAGAAGTCACAAGGAGTATGTGTGTGTGCACCAACATTTTCCATAGGGTTTATCTGTTGGTGTTCGGCTTAGTCCATTTCCCAATCCAAAACAAAGCAATGTTTATTTAATTTTCTTTTGCAAGTGGTCCTGAGGTAAAAATTTATTGCAGATGCTCACAGACAGCACATCAAATGGAGAAATATGTAACTACTGCACTTATCATGTTATTTTGGAGTAAGGTCATTTCTTACAGTATATATTATTGTAGCTTGTATTTGTTACTGGCTGCTGCTAGAACTGATTCCTCAGTTCATGGAATTTTTTTATGCATATTTTAACCAATTTTGGATTTTAGCTGATACTTGTTTGACGAGTAGCAGGCATGATTAACATTGCATAACAAAGATGAAATGAATTCCATCAGTTCTGGGACTGGAGGAGAAAAACGATGTTCTTCAAATCCAAGACGACAGGTTTATGGATTGTGGTTTAAAGCAGGCTCAGCAGATGGACATATTCAGTCACCTGCAGCTACCTGATATTTGGCTGTCAGAGACCTTGGACTGTGCTGGAAGCAGACATATTTACTTTTCACGTTTACAGACGGGTCAAGACTCAGGTCATGAACAACAGAGTGAAAGAAATCTCGGGCTTTGCCCGCTAACGCTGTGTCTTGGGATGCAGCTCTGTTCTGCCTGAGTTCAATTTCTAATGCTCCCTGACCCTTCCTCTGTTATAAATAATCAGAAATATTCATTACAGAATGGCAATAGCTTTGGAGAAGTGATGGGCTGTGTATTATAGAAGGAAAAATACATCCAATTCTCATAACTCCTTGCAAATTGTATTGGAACGCCTTCAGCTGAATATATTCACGTCTTGCTTTAAGAAATGCTACAAATAATGTGATGAGTTGAATTCTCCTCAAATAATTCAGCTCATGTAGATATGTGTATACCTATTTCACTGTGCAGAGGGTTATCATTTTCTGTTTTCACACTGATACAGCATATTGAAATATTGGAAAATAGCCTTTAATTTAGGTCAAGTATCACTATTAAAGTCATAAAGTCGTATGGATTGAATAGTGCTACCATGGTACTGCTTTGGGTTTTTTCTGTTTCTGGGCCTTTTTAATTTTCTCTATAAGCTTGGATCATTGGCATTAACAGGCTGGAAAATTCTACTTTTCCAGACATTAATGAAAAAAAAATCTGATCCCACAACTCGGTCACTTGCAAGGGATACAAAAGAAGAATGTGCTCACGGTACTGTCATTGCTGTGTATTCAAATTCAGTGAAGGGCTCTTTAGAAAGAATCATGAAGCTCTTTTTTATATTAATAATTGAATTTTGAGGCTGGCTTTCTTTGGAAAATTTTCCACTTGTTCTTGTGAAACTAGTTATATTTTCTGGGATTTTTTCTCTGCAGCCATAAATGATAGAAACACTGTTGGGTTTGGAACTGTTACTGCTGCTTTGTTTTTGTTTTTCTTACCACAGAAAATGGAATTCCATAATGCATTAGCAATCTGATGCTTTAATGAAAGAAGTGAGTTGTAGAAAAGCAAGGAACGCAAGCTTCAAAGGCTTATTCAGGCTATGTTAAGATCTATAAAATACCATACCAGCTGCAGTCTTGATGGGAACGCTAAGTAAAATTTTTGGTTTTCTTCAGTGTGACACAAGAAAAGCAGCTATTGGTTTTTGTTAATTAATTATTTTAAAAAAAAAAAAACAAAACAAACCTGTATTTATTAACTATCTGCCTTCAACTTCTAGCTTGAGCGTTTGCTTTTGGATGAGACCACAAAAATCTGTTAAGCTGTAACATTTGGAGATGTTCAGCTTGATACTGAAAAGAAATAAAATCTTCCCCTGTAGGGTTCAAGCACCAGCAGAACTTAGAAACTTCAGCAAAGACCATACTCACAACTACATTCCCATTCCATGCTTTAATATGCTTTTAATATTCAGTACAAATCACATGTAGGGTTACTGGGAGTGCCACTGCAGTTCATATGTAGTGTTTTCTGAAACACTGAAGCCTAACTTAAGATAGCTTTAAAGGCAAGCTTTTCTATTTTGCAATTGTTCCTTTTATTTATGCTTATATATACTTCTATATTGATTCATTTTTTGTTTGGTCCTTTAATAAGGAGGGACAATTCTGATGTCTATGGTAGAGTGAAAGCTAACCCTGTTACGTGTAACTGGTTAGTGGAGGCTCCTGGGTTTAGGAAACCAAGGCATAACTAAGGATTGTCTACAGAAAGTGCTCTGGCACACGCGGATGGAATTCTACTGTTCTTTCTACATGAACAAGTGTGTATTTGCAAGGAAGTAAATGTAGGTGGGAAATTCCATCCAGTGATCCATACTGATTCCCTACGCAGATTCTCTGTGCTCAGCTTTGCTCACTTTTGAAAAGAGAAAGGGAGCTGTTACAGAGGGTTCTTAGGACACGTTGACAGTGTCTACAAGTGGAGTAAGTGCAGAGTCTCCTATAAATTTACAGCCTTATTTACTGCATAATAGGCTCCCAAGGGAGATAAAATCTCAGGTGTAGTGATCCGTAGAGGCTAAGCAGAAAGTGGAGGCAAGCAGACTCACCAACATTCTTCAACGGATTGCTCATAAACCTTGGAAAAATACCATTTTAAACTCTGAGACAGCCTAATTTTGTCAAAACAGTGCACTGCTTTAACTTCATGTTACCCTAGAAGTCTTCATGTGTTGCCCTGGTAATTTATGTGATGTTCCTTTGCAGGAACAAAGATCTATCTTACAAGTAACTCCTTTTGATAATTAATTCTCTCCCATCTGCTTACAGCTGGTATGGTAGAAATGTGCTCGCCTTTCCTTATTCGCTTGTGCCTTAGAGTCATCTTTTAATATAAATAGCTGTGAATCTCCCAGTAATTTTGTAATGAGCCTTTTTCAGTTTCTGGCCAGCATGTCCAAGTCACATTCATTGCTGCAATTTTTGGGATGTTGTTAGGAGAATGCAACCTGACCTCCTTCTACTATTTAATAGGCGCAAACTCTGTCATGTATGATCCATGTGCACTTGAAATCTATTTTTGAAAGCAGTGTAATCAGATTCAGCAGAAACATCATATCTCCAAGTTCATCTGTTTTCTTCTCTCTGAGAAATTCCACAATGTGTAAAGTACATTCTTTTTGCAACTGTGCAATAATTTGCACCTAATAAATAATTCCAGAGTGTTGCTGCTCTAACCAGCTTAGTGTATTTAACACAAGGTAAGGCACTCCATATTTCCCTTTGCCCTGGACATAATGCATTGTGCATTTGTGTAGAGTGGGGGTTTTAAAACATTTTTTTAAAAAAATCTTAAAAAAAAATTTCTTAAAAAAAACCCTGGATCTTTTGACTCAGTTTTTTGGGTAAATGTATCCAGCTTCTGCCTTGCATGTCTGATTTACTGTAAAAGCCTGCAACAAGCCAGGAGATAATTCCTCTGAAACAAAATAACCCAGGAACAAAGTAGCTGGCCGCAAACTAGGCTGTTCTCAAGACCTCGGCAAATGAGCTATGTTGACTTGGGATTCATTGCAGCTTTCCTGCCATCCATTGTCTGCAGTGCTGGTTTGCTGCTTATGCAATGAAATAAGCAACAGCCTTACAGTGGAAAGAGAGCTCTAAACCGGCATTCGATGACTAAAATGTGTGCGTGCAACATGCACATGGTTGTCTGGAAAGAAAATTTGGCCTTGGTAATTACAGCTTCCAATCGCAAAGTTTTTAAAATGAATTTTGCAGAAGACACGTAAGGTGATTCTTTGCAACTTGACTGTTTAAGGAGGTCTAATTTTCAGTTATGCTTTTATTCTGAAGTATTTTAGTACCTATAATTACTCTTGACTGGTGACAGACAAATATTGATGTGTATTTTTATTTTTTAATGTCTGATGCTTTTAAAAATATCAAATTAGTGTCAATTAAACATTCCTTTAAAATTATCCTTGCCAAACCCAGTATTGAAAACTCCTGGAAGTCCTATTTTTCAATTAATAATACAAACTGAAACACGCATCAGTCTTTATTCATGTGCTGTCAACTGCTCTGATGAGCTGTTCATTTGTCACATTCACTCATATTTTTCTAACCCAGTTAAGATCTGCCAGAAAATTACTCAAGGTGTTCAAACCTTTTATTTGATTAAATAAAAATTCTAATAAATGTTTTAAAGAAACAGTAGAAATTTGGCTCTGTAAAATGAAATTAAAATACTACTTTTGGGTGAAATCACATACTTTGCTGTTGCATTTTCAAACTTTTTTTTTTTTAATCTTTAGACACGTAATGAAGATACACTTTGGAATTATTTTAAGTAAATGTTGTTATTTAAGTGTCAAAGTCTTCAATCCAATTGGAAACAAGTGGAAGAATTTTCACATTGACAATAATCAGCCACTGCAATAATCTCGCCAGGGAAGTTGTGGACTCCCTAACACTGGACACTTTTAAGATTCAGCCAGACAGGGTGCTGGGTCCTCTTGTCTAGACCAAGGAAAGGTTGGACCAGAGGATCCTTGAGGACCCTTCCAACCTAGGATTATACAAATCTGTCTTTTCAAGGTGTTTTGGTTTTCATAAACAACTGCATGCAAACAATGAAATTACTTAATTTGAGCAATATAATTGTGGCTAAAAAAATAGCAAAGCTCTTCTAAAATGGAAAAGAACAAGGGTGATTTTCCTTTAGATCAAATAATCTGTTCTCAGACAGGACACATGGCAGGGATCATAGCCAAAGGCACAGCAGTGTATATTCAGTGTGACTACAGGAGAAAGTATAAATCAAACCATGTTTCTGGTTGCTTTAACTTGTTCTACACACTTGTGAGGAAGGCAGCTGGTTAGTTCATGCTGTGGCATATATAAATGTGGATTAAAGTCACCTTTGGTTACTCTTAAAGTACAAAACTGAATTGAATATTTCACATTTCATTGTCCTCTATATATAAGCCTCTCTGCAAATACTTTTTCTATTAATATGCTAAGGAATGCTTTTGTTTTATGTACTTTAAAGTTTATTTCTGTTGCAGAATATAAGCCATAGAATTAAATGAGCATTGTGAATTTTGGCATATTTTGCTGACAATACATACTATTTTCAGCACTTGACTACATACAATGTACCTTACAAAACCTCCTCATTTACAGAGATCTAGCTGAGCAGAACTGGCAGCCTGATACTAGCTAATGAGATTTGTGTATCTGACTTCAAGTAGTTGTGGTTCAGTAGCTACTATTTGCTTTATTTGGAATGTGTGGGGAAAATGCTAAGCCTCTGTCAGGAGGCTGTGCAGTTACTGTCGTAGGTCAAGTAACATCAAATAGTAAAACATCATCATTTCCTGAATTTGCTGCTCCATGTCATGTCCGCTGGTAACAGTGACTGGGAGATTTTCTCTGATCTTTGCTTATACAGTCTCAATTTTAAGTATATTTTTCTACAGTTTCTAGATGGATGTGCTTAATTTCCACCTTTAGGAAGACAAATGTGCAGAGTTCACTGCCACTGGGCTCATGGATTTTAAGGAGGCAGAAATCTTTGTAACATCATATTGGTATTTTTACGGTAATCACAGTACAGTTCAAAGTTCTTTGTTCGAAGAAATACTTATCAAAAAAAGGCAAAATAATTATTCAAAAGAAGGCTTGGCTAATTTTTTTTCTTGACCTTTTTCCCTACATTATCCAAGTACTTCATCAACACTATTCGGTTTATCTCCATAAAGTTTGTGTGGGGTGTGATCAGATTCCATTTTAAAGCTGGAAACACAGGCAGAAGACAATTTAATAAAAAACTTTTATCATCTAGAAATGGACAGGAAATTGTCTTTACTGTGGTCTGGTTCATTAATCACCAGATTGTTCATAGTATTCTGTCTGGTTTCGACTGAAATGATGTTGTAATGACTATGGTAACTCCGTAGTTAAACAAACAATTTAAATATTCTGTTAATAGGCAGTTTCATTTCATTTAACATTCCTTCCTTTGCTTTGATTAATGTTTCTTTTAAACCTAAGCATGAGCTTTGCCACGAATGCTACCAAAAGTGATGACTTTCAAAATGAAATTGGGATTAATTGCAAATATTGTTATCTAATTTCAGGCTTTGATTTAAATTCTAAAACAAACTGCATGGACTAAACCTGAAAAAACAATTCTCTAATAGTTTCTACTTTTTGGTTTGTGATCCATCATTGAATAATAGTTTATATAAATAAAGGACATAAATTTTAATATTCTATTTGTGACATTAAAATCTTAATGTAATCTAAGCTGTTGTTTTGGGGTTTTTTGTTAAACATAGTTGCAAAAAATACAACTAATTTTTAAAAAACTGATAGCAAAGTATAAACATAAAGCTGTGATAAACTACAAAAATTTGCAATGTTATTAATTAAGTTTTATAATTGGCATTGTAGATTTCTTGGGAAAACCCACCTGGTGAGTAAGATCTTGGACTTCATTAATTTATATTACCAAGTTCCAATTTCTTTTCTAGTCATTGCAGCAGTAGACTAAATAGGACTTTGATATGGCTGCTTAATCAGCCATAGAAATGGGAAAAGAATATGGGAAAAGGTTAGATTGAGGCTCTTGTTTACCCAGCTCTCTGCTATCTGTGTGAATTTTTCTGATCTGGAAATTATCATGCAGTCCATAAATAATTTCTGACTCCGGACATTCCCACATAATAAAATCTTTAAAAGTACAAGCATATAATTACTGCTGGTGGTGATCTAGTCCACTACATTGAGTCAACACTCAATATATCCCTTAGGTTTCAAGTGCAGTTCTAATTAAAACCTAGAATTTGGATAGTCAAGTGCCAGTTAGTTCACAATTCCCACCGAGCGCACGGAAAATCTAATCTCTCTCCCTTTTTTATATATCCTTGAGGTGCAAAGCTTTGTGCTGCTGAAGCACCAGGTTCAAAGGATATCTTCAGTGGAACAGCATTGAGCTGTACGGAGCTGCCATGCTAGCTAGGGCTTTGAGAAAATTGTTACCCTTCCTTGTTTATATGGGTAGCCTGCCCTGTTTCCCCAGGTTTGTTTTGTTTTGTTTTTTTGGGTTTTTTTTGGTTTTTTTTTTAATGAACTTTCTTTCCAAAGTACTCCAGAGAGATTATTCCATCTTTCTTTGTGCAGTAGTGTAGGCAGCCAACACACTTTTCGTATATGGAAAGTCAACTTCAAATGTTATCCCAGTAACAATTCTTTCTGGAACTAGCGAAGCAAAAGTTGTTGATAAATATAATGAGCCTATTAAGCCTAGTCATGAGTTTAGTTCCATCAGGAAAAGTTTTAGATTGTTTTCTCATCTCTTCTATTCTGTTGAGAATAATTAGTGGCATGATAATCTGCTTACCTAAAAGTGGAATAATAATTATTTTCTAATCCCAATACAATGTGTGATTTAAAACAAGGCCATTATACTTCTGAGTAGGTTTTTGGGGTTTTTTTTGAAATTAAAATTAGGAGAGCCGTAAGTGTAAAAGAGGTGATACAGTCAGTTAAGTTGTTTTGGGCTGCTTTTCATGAGCAATGCCACTGAGTTTGCCTGGCTCTCTCATGTCTAATAAGGCTACAAAAAGTTCCCAAGCCTTCCAGAAAGGACAGATTTGCAACTTCAATTACAGGGATAAGTCCCCGGCAAGATGACTATTCAGATATGTGCTTAACATGGCATTACATCGTAATAAGTAGTAGTAGCCTTGCCCTTCTGATCGCCATTGGAGCTGAAGTATGTAGAAGCAGACACCAAGGACACTTCCAGAACTCCGATTCCAAAGTGAATAATCTGCTACATTAACAGCAGCGTTATGTATTTGCTGAAGATATAGAGATACCTTGTAATGTTTATGACTAGGAATGTCTGCTGTCTAATGCTTCAGCTGCTTTATACACGCTAAAATCAATAATGGTCTTAGACAGGTTTATAGTTTTAAGTATTTCAGATACCTGTGCTGGTGGAGAAGCTTGTTTCTGAGGAAGGAGGGGATGCATCTGGTGTTCTTAATGCTGTATACACTACAAGCTATTCTTTCTCTTAGAAACACATAAAGATACACATGCGGAAAAATTTATTTCACTATGTTCCTGTGACTAAAAAGAGAAACAAAATGGCTAATTCCTGCATTTGTTCTTGCTAGTTTTTAGGTGCTTTTTTTCATGAGGGCTCTTGGTGACTCAGAGCACGGTGATTTCTCTGTTGTTCCAGAAGTTTTTGGGGTTGAATTGTTTTGGGGCTTGAATAGCTCTTTGTAACTCGGCTTTTCTGGCACTTTCTCAGAAAAGGTGCTAATCTAAATCACAGACAGGAAAAGACCGTCATCACCTCAAAATGTGCAAGTTTTTATGGTAATTTCTAGTATTGCTTAAAAAACATTGAGGGAGTGTTGACTACAGAGTTGGTGTACAC
>VZZY01025677.1:0-40717 GCA_013400335.1 Eurystomus gularis | reverse complement strand
GTCCTCAGGCACCTCTCCTGTTGACCTTTCAAAACTGATAGAGAGTGGCTTAGCAGTAACATCAGCCAGCTCCCTCACCACTTCTGGGTGCATCCCATCAGGGCTCAAGGGTTTATGGGTGTCCAGTTTGCCTGAATGATCTCTAACACAATCCTCATCAACCAATGGAGAGTCTTCCTTTCTCTCTCTCCAGTGACTGGGATTCCTGAGGGATGGCCATAGCAGTAAAGACTGAAGCACAGAAGGCATTCAGTAACCCCATCTTCTTGTTATCCTCCGTCACGAGAGCACCTACCTCCTTCAGCATCAGGGCCATACTTTCGCTGTCTTCCTTTTCCTACGGATGTGCTTGAAGAAGTCCTTCTCCTTGTCTTTTATATCATTTGCCAGATTTAATTCCAAGAAGACCTCAGCCTTCCTCATTGCATCCCTACATACTCTGGCAACATTCCTGTATTCCTCCCAAGTGACCAGTCCCTTTTCCATATACTGTAAACTTCCTCCTTCCATTTGAGTTTTTCCATAAGCTCCTTGTTCACACATGCAGGTCTCCTGCCTCCTCTACTTGATTTTTTACTCATTGGGATGCACCAATCCTGAGCTTGGAAGAAGTGGTTTAATATTAACCAGCACTCTTGGCATCCCACTTACCTTCACAAGTCCTAACCCCTGGGATTCTTCCAAGAAGGTCTTTGAAGACGCCAAAGTTAGCTCTCCTGAAGTCCTCGGTTGCAGTCCTACTTAGTGCCCTGCTTCTTACTGCCCTTGCATGATCCTGAACTCCACCATCTTACGGTCACTGCAGCCAAGGCTGCCCCTAAACTTCACATCACCAACCAGACCTTCTTTGCTTCTTAGAAAAAGGTCCAGCAGCTCACCTCTCCTTGTTGTCCTCCACCACTTGTGTCAGAAAGTTATCATTAATACACTGCATGAACCTCCTAGGCTGTGTGTGCCTAGCTAAATAGCCTTTCCAGCAAATATCAGGGTGGTTGAAACTCCCCATGAGAACCAGGGCATGTGATAGTGAGCCTACTTTCAGCTGTCTGCAGAAGACCTCATCAACTTCTTCCTGATAAGGAAGTCTTGATTGATTCTGCTTGGTTCTGGCTCACACCATCATTCAGGCCCACATGGAAAAGTAACAGTGGATAGTAGTTGGTGCTCTTAGCAAATTGCGGCACCGTCTCAGCAGTGTCCCACATCTTAGCTCCCAGGAGGCAGCGTACCTCTCGTGGCCCCATCATGTCAGCAGATAGATGCCTCAGTGCTCTTTAACAGAGAGCCACACACTAGAAACAAACATTTCTTTTTACAGTATCCGCTACATGCTGCTGGCAAAGTTTATGTAGCTTTTGCTTGTAGGTTGTCTCTTTCCAGGTACATGTTAGTACAATCTTTATAACGAGTACTTATACATGGACATCAGGTAAAGTACATTAATGTGTTCTTCAGCTGCCCTCTAAAGATCAGTTTCAGAAACCATATTAGAAACTCCAAAATTTGCTCTTTTTTTCCTGTGCAGGGCTACCAGAAATGTAATGATAGAAAACACATGGCATGAACTTATTTTTTCTTATGCAGTGGGCAAGGAAAAACAAAACAAAAACCACTCCCATGAACAGCAGAGATAATGATGAATGAATCTGTGAAATCAACAGTTACTTCCAATTATTATGACTGTAATAATGAGTAAATATTAACATTTACAACGAAAGCCCTATAATTATATGAGCAACAATAACATCACCACAAATTATTCTTATCTGTGTCAGAATTTGATTTTAAAGGATAGATTATTGAGAAAAATTCTTCAGGATCCACTGCCTATTAAAGAGGAGGATTTGAGTTGTATAGATTAAGATGAGGTTTTCCTCTTAGTTTTGAGCCAAGACTCATGTTTTTTTCCCCATCGACATTTTGCATTCAATTTACTCACAAATCACATGGCAAATTTTAACTGAAACAGGTCTAAAAGAACATCTCACTTAACCTGAACATCTCATTGCTAGTACTATTCTTAGTGACTATACATGGAAATAGATTTTTGCACTAATATAACCTGCTGAGTCTTGCCCTTCACTTTTCATCAGAGTGAAGCCCAGTTAGATTAGTTGAAAAAACACCACTAGCCTTGTCACCGGCACCAGCGTGCATTGCAGCACCCATTTCTTGGTACTATTAAGAGTGTTTATTTCTGTGCAGTCTCATATGATCTCATGGTAATTTGCCATATTGAGCAAGTTACATGGACTTTATATTAGATCACTTTCACTTCTATCATGAATAAGTTTGCAATTCGGTTTGTTAAATGTGATTTTCTTCAGTACATGCAGGCTGATATATTGAAAAGAGAAGACAAAATATTTCTGTTTAAATTAGCATCAAGATCAAGTGAATGCTTTTATTTTTCTGCCTCTGCCTCATTTTCTGCCCTTTTATTTCTTTCCCTTGTTCATCATAGCCTCCTGCTGTGGTGCTGATGGCCACAAGTGCTAGTTGCGAGGCTGCTGCAACCACAGGGTACATCCGTCAACACAGGCCATCATGCTTGTGCCAGCCCAGCAGTTTGTAATCTCAGTCTCTGCTTACATTAGCCAAGGGCAAACAACTCAAAAACCTCCTTCACTGAGATAAAGAAATCTACTGCTACAGCTTTTCAGAGACTGGCTACAGCTTTTCTACTAGACTACTAGAAGCAAACATTTGAAATTAAATGTAGTATCTTTGTGCACTGCCTTTTTTAGAGGGTCAGACATCCTGCAAGATATAACATCAGACAAACTAGGAAGAAGTTGGTTATACAAAACCGCTTTATTTGAAGTCAGCAAGAGATTTAGGTGGTACTTTCAGCCTTACTGCTAGCCTGTAGGATGGTCTATGTACATTATTTCTGTCTCCTTGCACTCCAGCTTCTTCTGTGTAAGGCAGGGACAACAATATGAATTTTTAAAGCCCATTTAGATGTATTGATGAAAAACAAGTACTGCAAGCAGTAAACAGCAGCAGGAATACATGTTCTGTTATTTTCAGTCTGGAAGCACACAGTTTACTCAGTATCTTTCCCTGGAGTTTTGCCCTAAATCTCAGTTACGTCAAAAGGTGTTTTTTAATAAAAAAGCAGGAAGCCCAGAGAAAAAGCTGCTGCTTTTTCTTACTCTTGACAGAAATCTTTTTCACAGAGCACAGGATGTGCACTTCTCATCTGTGTCTTTCCTCTGCCTCTTTGGTCACAAGGGAGCTAATATCCATATATAAGGATCAAATAAGAAGATTTCTCCTGTCTCTGGATTTTTAATAGTTCTTTTCTTTGCCATTAATAGAATAAAATAAAGTAGGAGACCTACTTAATGAATATCACTTAGGTAATTCTGGTTTTCTTCTAATTCACTGGAGTAAATAAAAGTTTTATAAAAATGCATATTTTAAGTGCAGACCATTACATAAAGGGTCAAATGTATATATTTTTATTTACCCTTAAATATTTCATTATTTAAATTGCCTACATGTTGGACTGAAATAACGATCCAGTCATAAATCTTTTGAAGTGCAATAAGACTTTATGTCTTGCTGAGATACATTTTACCAAGCACATCCTCCGTTCATTTATTATTCATTGTCATCTGTAGTTTGCCGAATTCCTGTGAAATCCATTTTCAATTTTTAAATGGCAACTTTCCCCTAAAATTGTACTGTTTTCATGACATAGACATAGTGTTTGAAACTATGGGAAGGGAAGCCAAGTAAGCATGTGGATGTACTCAAACTACAGGTGCTGCTGTGTTTCAGACAAGGATAGATCTATATTAATTTTGAAGAAGTCTTGTCAGGACTATGTGAAACCTGACACTGCAATGTATGCAAAATAACTAATATCTTCATCTGAGCACTCTATAACCAGTTACTTTACTTCCAGATACAACTGATATGAATAATTAATAGAAAAAAGTGACTTTCATCTGGCAAATATGTTGCACAATTGTCTTACAATAAGTGGCCTTGTCTATTTTTGTGATGTTGGAAATATATCTAACAAACTCTTCTGTGTAAATATATTTTTTTTTAAAAATTGTTTTAGAAATGTTATAACTTCTATGAAATATTAATGTAGGCAGTAATTTCTGTATCTCAGACCATATCGTAACTCTGCCTTTTAAACAGAACTCCCCATTAATCACAGCAGGGAATTCTGCTTGAAAAGACATGAACTTGATCTGTTATTATCTCAAAGATCTATTACAAGCACCCAAGGTATCCTATAAAAAAATGCAATGAATCACTACTGCAAAATGTTTTTTTTTAAAAAAAAGGGCATCACAATAATATTCTCATATGAGAAATCTCCAGGAGATTTCTTAAAATTCCTGTCACCCATAAAAGAAACAGAGACAGGAACACAGTGACCGACCTCTGTCTTAGTCTTCCATTCTAGCACAAAAACCACTTACGTTTCTATTGCTAGTTGTCGAGGTTTAGGTTCAATCCACCAGACCTACAACAGACACTCTCTGTTAACCTCTCTTCCCCCTCCAAATAGAGGAAGAGGATAAGGGAGAGAGACTTATGGCCCCCTCCCCTCCCAAATGGGAGAGGAAGGGAATGAGAGAGGCTTCTGGATTAGAAAAGAAAACTAAACCAGCTTTATGAAGATAATAATAATAAAATGGGATATATACAAATGTATACAAAACCAGTATCAAACCCAGTCTCCTCCAATAGCAATTACATTACCATCACCACTGAGGCTGTGGAGCTGGCACCGGGAAAGTTCCACAATGGGCTCAGCAGCTGACAGGAACCGAGTTCAGGAGCTGGGTTCAGGAACACATGGATCAGGATCAAAGGTAGGACCAAGAAGAAAGAAGGCTGAAGGGAAGAGTCCCAGAAGGCAAGGCAGCCCCCAAGGGAAGTGAAGGCCAGCAGACGATCCTGAAGGCAGATGGGAAGGGAAGGCCAGGGAAGAGCCAATGGGAAGGGTCCCTCAGCTTTACACTGAATATGATGTATATGGGATGGAATACCTCATTGTCATCTGCCTAATGACAGCAGTCCTAACTGTTCAACGTCCTCATTCTCTACAGCTGCTGTTCAGGGTCACCTGTCCTGGCCATTCCTTCCCACAGGTGCAGCCTTTCACTTTCTGCATCCCCTGATGTGGTACACAAGATCTAGCAGTGACCTTGGTCTGCACCCCAATCCTTGGTAGTAACTCTAAACATCAAGCACTATCACTGCTAGAAGCAGATACTGTCTGCAAAAACATGCTGTTAATTTCAGAAAGTGCAGTGACTTAGAAGAGACTCAGATGAAAAGTAAAATCATTGAACAGAATTGGTTTGGTTCTAACTCAAACCAGGACACTAGTACTACCTTGGATATCTAAAGGCACTTCACAGGGTCATTTTGTAAGAAGTAACTGCAGAATCTTAGCAGATGCTACTAGAAAACAACACCTCTTTTATTCTTTTATCTTGACAAAAGAATCCCTAAATAGTGGGTAAATCTTTTTTTTTTTCCAGTATCACCTTAGACCTGTAGATTTGGAAAGATTTACTTGATTGTTACATTGGCAAACCTCCCAGTTAAAAGAAGGCAAGAGACGGAGAAGGCATTAGAGGACTTCAAACGCGAAGCTACGAGGCTAAGGAAGGAACATGTTATCAGGGCAACCTGCATGTTCCTCTCCAGAAAGGCAAACACAAGAAATAAACTTTTGTCTTTTCTATTAAATTGCTGCTTCTTTGGAATCTGTGCTAAAGTGTCACAAGTTCAGCAGTGAGAAATGTCATTGAATACTCCTCAAGAATAATTTTGTGTCACTACTATTTTCCTGACCTCAAAGAATACAGATTTCCTTTCTATTCTCCTCTAAAGAGGCCCTCACGCAGCCTTCAAGAAAACCGTAAACCTTTGATTTCACCAGATGCTGTGAAAGCCTCTAGAAAGGAGAACATGACAGAATATGCATCATGTGGCATTAATCAGATATTTACCAACCGAATTGTTTTAGTCTAAACGTTCGAAAAAAGTAGAAATATTTGAAAAAAATTCCTGATACATAGATCTGAGGGAATTCTTGTGTAGAAAAAAAACCAACAACACAACAAATGCTACAGGAAAGAGAAATTATTCCAGAAAAGCATAAAGCAGTAGAGACAGAATATCATATTTAATCTAAATGCAGAAGAGAAGATAAGAGAAGGCTCAGGGGAATCTCATCTGTATATACAAATACCTGAAGGGAGGGTGCAAAGAGGTCGGAGCCAGAATCTTTTCAGTGGTGCCCTGTGGCAAGGAGCACAAACTGAAACACAGGAGGTACCTTCTGAACATCTGGGAACACTTTTTTTATTGTAAGAGTGACTGAGCAATGAAAAAGGTTGCCCAGAGACGACATGGGGACTCTATCCTTGGAGGTATTCAAATGCTGTCTTGACATGGTCCTGGGAAACTGGCTTCAAGTGGCCCTGCTTGAGCAGGCGGGATGGACAAGGTGACCTCCGGTGGTCCCTTCTAACCTCATCCATTCTGTGATTCTGTGAAACACACATATCAGTATCAAACACAAAAGTCACAAAGGAAGTATTTGGTTATGTATTTTCCAGAACCTCACTTTCTCAAACTTCACTATGCTAAAGTTTAAATGACAACATAAAGACTAGAAGATATTACATATTCATGAGTAGATATATCGAGAAAGTAAACAGTAAGAAAATGAGGGTTTAGGTTCATGAATTACAGAATTTAGTACAAAGTCTGTACCTTTTCTAGAAACAGCTATTTAATTACACACCAGAGATTCTGTATCAGAAACTGATAGAAAGAACAATTTACTAGGAAAACTAATCTGCACAATTTAAAAATTTAACTAAGAATTCTCATAAACTTAAAATGTGCAATGTACTCACACTTCATTAAATATTAACTACACTAGAAATTAATTCCTAAATATTTTTACAATTAACTCCAGTTGAATAAAGAAATGTGACAGATACAAAATGCAGAAAGGATTCAAAATTATACACTGAGAAGACTTTACAACGCACTCTTTATGGATTACCACAAATATTACATCTCCTTGTTTAAGATTCATTGAACAATGTGTACTTAGATACATATATTCATTCTTAAAATTCTTCCTCTCAGTACTTCAAAACATTAGATAAACATGAAGCTCGTATTCTACATGGTGAAGGAACGGTCCATGTGCAAGTTTGATTTAAAGGAGAAAATAAGTATTGGGAGAAGTCCATATATACGAACAGTGGCATGATCATTTATAGTCAGTTGCACAAGTAGAAATTTTAGAACACTGAGTACTTAAGAAGCCACTGCAGCTGAAATTAGGAAAAATGTATTTGAAAAAGGTGTCTGTAGAGTGCAGTTCATTGAAACTGCTGAAATGATGCTGTGGTATCAGGTCAATCAAATGCCTAGGTAGCTAAATAGTCTACTTCACATTCTTCCACTTTGCTAATGATTGATTAGACCTGAATTCCTAGGTGTAACTTTACAACAGAACTTTAAGAACAAGAGACAAATCCGAGAGCATCTCTTTGTGATATAATAATATTAAGTTAAAAGCCATTCCAGAAAGCAACTGCACCTAAGTGAAGACTTACGGTACAGCCCAAGAAGGCTCATCAAGGTAAATAACAAATCTTATCCTTTTAAAAGACTGAGCTAACACTATGCCACTTTAGCACAGCTCCTTTGGCTACATCACTTAGGAAATTAGAAATGTCATTCTCTATTTTAATTCACCTTCATGTAAGAAGGTTAACGCATTGGCAAGGAAATTTTAGCAGTCAGATCTTTCAAATCAATAATGAACTAGGTTGGAGATATCCTTCAGAAGGGATGACTTCAATTAAAACAGCCCTCACCAGAGATAATGAGTAGAGAAGGAAGGTTAGTGTTGGACAAAGAAACACTCACCCTATTGCCAAATAGGTGATGCAAAGATCCTTATCAACCTGAATTACGCTGGGGAAAAAAAAAAAAAAAAATCTTCAAAAGGCTCTGAAAAACAGAAAGGACATTTGCTTCAAGGAGACTTTACAAAGGGGTAAGAATGACTGAAAAGTCTTTCCTAATAATTTTTAGAACTCATCAAAATGAAAATGTTCACTTGGCTCAGTAAGAAAGAAAGAAAAAAGACTGTTATGGGAATTTCAATGTCTCAAAGGATATTTACAGTGATGTTATGGCCACTATTTATTTTTCTGGAGGATTTGTAAGAGGTAATTATTCATCCAGGCTACATTAGCAGCTGTAAAGTCTCTCTCACTCTACTCAGATGTGCTACAGAAGAACAAAATTTGTCCAAGAAGGGACATATATATATTTGGCCTAAGTATCAATCATAAATTTTACTCAATTCCAATTTTACAGGAGAACAGGAGAAGCTCCTGCCCCCTCTTGAAATATAGAGTTCATAGTTGGATATCAACAATTTGCCTCATAAAGAAGTATAACAAACTAATTATAAATCAAATGTAGGAGCCTACCTTTGTCTTATATACTTTGACCTCATAACCAAATCCTCAATACCATTGCCTTTTTATTTTGGGTTTCTTTTTCTCCTTATTATAATACAATTTAGGATGCTTCTTTTACTTGGAGTGAAAAATAGTCCCAGTCCTCTACAGAACAGGCACACTTTAAGAAGGGTGCAGTTATTTGTTCAACAGCAGGATAGTGTAAGCAAATGAAAGCTCAACTCAGTATGGCACTGCTGAAAGAAACAGCTGCGTAGCAAAGAGAATAAAATATACTGCCAAACACATGCATCCCTTTATTGTATGCAAATCACTGCACTCTGCTTAATTATTAAGCTCTGCAGTTTTCCTGCCAGTTCTGATTTTTAAAGGCAATAAAGCCGCTCCAAAGTAGGAGGCTATAGCAGTAAGAAACCTGAGTTCATGTCCGTTGACCAGAATTTCCCTAGAACAGCAAAGGACTGTGTAAATCTTAACAGAGTTAGGAAGACAAATAGACAAAGGAACTGAAATCAGAAATAAGACTTCTTTCTTCTCTTTCAACCATTCAAAAAAGTCACCAAGAAGATACCATTCTCTTCCTAGAAGTCTTGAGATTAAAAATAGATGCTTTACTGGAACATGCACTCTTATACTCATTCTACTGTTCTAAGGACCAATTACATCTGTCTTTACCATGTTAGACATTGTACAGTTTCAGAGAACTAGAATGTCCAGGTGCTACTCCACAGAGTTCACAAGCTAGATCAGTCTCAGGGGAGATGTGTATAATGCACATGCAGAATAAACAACGTGATGACTGCAAGAATGTTAGTTGGATTCACTTTTTGGTTGACTGTTTGCTTTGCTGGGTTTTCCTGGGAGTTTATGTCAAATAGAGAGAAAATGGAAAACTGTAGAGAAGAGACAATAAGAAGTGTGACTTGAGTTGACAGTCCAGCGACAGTGAGGAAGGTGGGAAGAAAGGTTTGAAACAGTCAATTAGAAAAGGACAAGAGCTCAAAATAGTGGATTTCACACCCAAAAAGCCCATACTTCAGCTGCTTCTGCAGCTGCTAGCACAGGTTGGAGTTTTCAGTTGCCTCAAAACATTAACTTACCTTCCCTCAGTTGAGCAAGAACATTTAATCATTTTCAAAACAGAAAGTAGTTGCACGATCCACATATTAGTGCAATGCGTTGTTGCAGAGCACCTATAGAAACTCACACAAGTAACTATTTTCTTACATCTGACACCCTGCCTCCAGACACCCTGCCCTTGACCAGTATCGGCAGTGTAGACAGACTGCCGACACCCTGCCCTCTGCCCACCACTGGCAGTGCAGGCAGGATGCTGCCCACTTGATTGACATAAGGTAGCATTTTCTCCAATCACTTGCTGCTGGAGCCAAGAAGCAAGCCTGACTCTTGCCCACATGCAAAAGACATTTGTGCAATTGGCTGTTGCTGTCAGACGACCCAGGCACCAAGCAGCCTTGGCAGTTCACCAGGGCCATGGCATTGCTATGACCCTGTGTTTGCTATGAGTGATCGGGGTGTATGGGCATGATGCTGCTCATCCTTCCTGCTGCCTTAATAAAGCTTTGGTTTATAATGTATTGTCAGATGCCATTACTGTTCGGATGACAGCATCTGACCATACCTTAACATTAGACGCCAGTTGAAACTCCAGAATTAAATTTAAGTTAGATGTTAAAGTGAAAATACCATTCCTGGACCAGGAAGCATTTTGCCAGCATAATTTCACTTTGAGCACTCTATTGCTATTACCATTTGTGGTGATGGTCGGTGGCATGTCGCAGTCGGGCGACACCATTACCCAATCAATCTGTTATATGGTAACAGAGTAAAATATGACACAAACTGAAAGATGTTGTTGGGAATGTTTCTTTCTTGCATTATAAGGAAAGGTAAAATACATGTGCTGCCTACAAATCACTATTAATTTAAAGCTGCAGAGTACTATTTTATGAAGTAACTAAATATATTTATACTGATTAATAAATTTGAATTAAATGTATTTAAAGCAATAGCTTTTATTGAAGGTATGTTTCAATTTTTAAATAAGCAGGCAAAATACACACATTATAGTGAGAGATTCGAAAGAACCCATCTACTTTAGCACTTTTTCAATAATTCAAACACCAATAGCTAAAATCTAACAATAGAAGCTCACATAGTGATTCTACTACTCCCTTGGTGGCCGTTAAGACCTTGGTTTCAGTCACTAATCCAGATGTTTACAGACCTTCCTCTATTGCTAGGAGTGATATCAGAAGCTTTCATAATTTCTCTGTAAGAAATGGAACACTTATCTGAGCAAATTTAATATTAATTGCAAGTTTCACATCAAACACTCTTTATAGCCAACAAGCTTTTCACTATCAGCAACTAAATATGTCAAGTGTATTATGCAATTTACAGAACAGAAATAAGAAAAAGTCTGAATGGAAATGTAAGATATT
The DNA here is from genome assembly GCA_013400335.1 of Eurystomus gularis. Classification (NCBI taxonomy): domain Eukaryota; kingdom Metazoa; phylum Chordata; class Aves; order Coraciiformes; family Coraciidae; genus Eurystomus; species Eurystomus gularis. The sequence continues at coordinate 29,751 of VZZY01025677.1, read as the reverse complement.
TTCTGTAAAATAATCTGATGTTTTCTTTAGATAATACAAATTATCTAAAATAGTTTGTAATGCTGTCTTCTAATTACTCTTTAGCTTGTCTTTTTTTTTCTCTGAAACCTTTCAAAGATTAGGAAAAAAATAAAACAGCAAAAGCAGTTTCTCTAACAGAGAATGGCTGTATTTCAGTTGTGCCGCAACAACCATCAGACTGATGTCCTGATTTTAGTTTGCAAGAAACACTTGGGTACCATAAAAACACAGACTCATTATATCATAAGCACTAGAAATTTCAAGATCAAAAATAAAGAATTTTTTTTTCATTATTCAGGTATATCCTCTTTTATGAGATGACAAAAAGCATTCCCAATAAACGTACTGTATGATTTAAAGAAATCTAGAAAGAGCAACTCAGTCCTAACTGGGACTAACACAGGGAGTCCTAACACAGTCCTAACACAGGGAGTGTTTTGTTGACATGAAATTACATGCTTGCAGAGTGCTAGGCACCAAATAACTACTTTCCCAGCAGTTTATTGAAGAGGTGGACAAAATAGATAGGTCAATCCTGCTTTTGTAAATCAACCCCAAGCCAATAAGTGCACGTCTATCTTAAATATCCTGGCTGCATTTACACTTCAGTGAAAACAGCAAGTCTTGAGCCTGTCCAGGATGAAAAATGATGACTTCAACAAGCCTTTGCCTCCTCTATGCATATTACTATACCACCTAACCCTATCAAAAGACCAGCTGCTTCAGTGTCCACATCAGTTTTGCTACTAAGGGATATTATGACAGGCTAATATTCATAAAATACATGGCAAGAGAGGAACTGGAGGTTTTGCAGAGAGAGGTGATGCTATTCAACAGACTTCCCTTTAGAGACATATTTTATGCTAGAGGCAGCAAACACAAGCCAGTGCAAGCTACTCTACAGTGACTGAAAGTCTCATACCTGGACAAGCTTTGGGCTCTTGAGTTACAACAGGCTGTCAAGGGCACTGAGCTGCATCTCAAGATGCACACCTTCTTTCAAACTGCTACTCAGAAAATATGCATCAAAACATATCATCTCAGAGAAGACTTAGGCTGTGCTGTTCTCATGAATATGGAACCATTACAATTTTTTTATCCCTTCACCCTTTAACACCCCTGACAAACCCCTTTTCAATAGTCAACCTTTTATTACAGTTCTTGGACTAAATGCAAAAGCTCCCTTCAGCCCCCATTACAAAGCAAAGCAGGAAGCTGGGGTGGATATGTGCTTTCCAGTCTTCCCCTTCACTCTTCATATCCTTTAGAGTTCACTTTCACATCACAGGTTAAAAGTTTAGCTCAAAACAGACAGATCTCCAACTCCCATTCACTAGGGAAGTTAGCACTTGGGAAGTTCATCACCCAAACTTGTCATATCACATTAGTGCTGATACCAGCTTTTAGAATACTTGCACAAAATGTCTCAGATGGAGTCCAAGCTTGTAATTTAGACAAGCTGAGCCCCTAAAGGCAAAGGGCTGGATGGTTACAACTCATGGCTAAGAGGCTTCTCTGCATGGTCTGCTGATGTCGTTCTTCAGACTCATTAGGACTGCAAGCTCCTCTACCCTTGTTATTTTAGACCTGCTCCAACGATCGTGCCAAGGTTAGAAACGTGGCCTAGGGAAATCCTCAAACACCACTGCAACAGCACAGTTGGAGCACAGCTAGTAAATTGATTGGCTCTACAACTGTAAAATTGTATCACTGTCACGAAAACTGTGAGCTAAGGACACTATAGCTGTGGAAAAACCAAAAAAAGCAACCTGGGGACAAGGGATGATCTATATGCTTCAGCTGTCGCTGCCAGGGTTCTAAGATGTTCCTGAGGTCTACTCCCTGTGCAAAGCTGGATTACTAGCTGGGTTACCACCATATATGTTTTACCTTTTGGTTAGCCTTGACATGGCCAAACAGTTGGACTTGATGATCATTGTAGGACCCTTGCAACTGAACAATTTATTCTATTCCGTATGACCACAGTCTAACTGTAGCTGGTCTCCTTAACTGTATAAATCACTACTATGCTCTTGACTCAAAAACTTTACATTCTCTAAACATCTGCTATTTCAAAACAGCTAATATTGCCTAAACAAGGGACTTCAAAACCATTTATTTTGCAGGTCTCATGCATCCTTTTCCTGTGAAAAACTGCATAGATCCAAGGTGCTGAATCACACTGGGGATCATACTTGGCATTTACACATAGGATACAAATAAGATGATGGGGACCCTTGTCTTTCATGAACTTGTTAATAAACAGCAACTATTTGCCTTTCTTTCCAATAAATGAAGGGGGGAGCTTCAAACAAAAGTAGAACTGAACTGCAATTCAAAACAAGAGATTACTCACATAACATGTAAAAACAGCTTGGGAAATTCTTGTTGTAGGTGATTATGTTAAAAAAGGAGCAGGACATGGCTACGGAGAAAAAATTAACAGTAGTTATTACACAGAAAGGGATTATCATTGGCTTAGAAAGACATAATTTGCTGGAGGTGGGGATAATATTTAGAGGCGGTATCACTACATAATTGTCCTCATTTCATGCTCTTCGCCAGGCATCCAGAAACAGAGTGACAGAAAGTATATTGTGTTAGATCAACCTTTGTTTTGTTTTGATACAGCTGCTCTCTTTTTTAATCAGCATGGATACAAATCTGCGCTGATAAAATTCTTCCTTCTACCCCCAAGTTATCATGTATGCTTTCATAAGACCCAGCAAAATCCATGCTGTGTACCAAAGCCACCACACATATCCTGTGGAACTCTGTAAAAAATTGATTCTTACAGAACTGTGAGGTAGAAAAGTGTGAAAGGACACATCTTACTAAGAACACGTTGCTTTAGAGAGAAAGAGGTTGCTTATAGAGAGTCCAAAGAAAGCCTAAAAAAGGAAAACTTCCTAAAAAGGTGTTATTTGTACAAAGGCAAAACAACACATGAGCCAGTGCTCCTGTAGGTTTCCTTCTCCTTTAGTTATGGATATTTCAGTAAATCATAAGCAAGAAAAAAAAAAGGTTTAATTTTAATAGTACATACACAAAACACAAAGTGGGTTTCTATCCTTCATTAATTAAAAGTGGAGGGCAAGGGATAAAAGAAAAAACATGGTGTAGGAGGAAGGCAAAACTACCTTAGATTTAAATACTGGAGTAATTTTCTGATCTTTATCTTTACTATCAATAAATATGAAAGCAAAACACATGCAGCTCTACCTAGAATCAGTATCTTAAGACTCCATATCACAACAGGCGTTTTGCCTAATTGTTCACCACCCAGGAAATAGAAAACAGCTCTCAAGAACCAAAGCTTTACGGAGTCTGAATATTTTTTTGGTTTAGGGGAAATAAATCTCTCATCATATGACAGCAAGACCTCATTAGACAACGTGCTAATTGGCTGCACCCTTTGGGAACTCACTGCACTCCACCTTTTAAATCAAGGCTGGCACTGCACCTCTAGTGTGAGGTTATCACGTTAGTCAGTTCCTGTTGTGAAAAACTGCATGTGAAACCATAGTGTGAGTGCAAAATGACTGAGACTCACTTTGCAGTGTCAGCACAAAGTTCCTGTAATATGCCATCAAGCAAACGTGAAGCATTAACGTGTCTACATCTACCTTACTTTAACAAGTATCATAAAAACTTTTCAGTTTGATTGTACTGTCATTTTATGAATGCTTGTTGCTACTTCTTTCATGTTAAAAGGTTATTACCTTTCAATAGAAAACAACTAGATTATCATCTGTTTGTATTAGAATATTCTTTATTAGCTTTAGGAAGGCAAAATACCCTGCAACGTAATTTTCATATAGGCTTATCCTTGCATTTTTAAGTACAGTGAATAACATGGAAATAACTGTGCATCTGAAAGGTATTCATATGCTAACAGAGGCTGCACAAGCTGTCACTGTGAAAGATGCACAGAAAGCTGGTTGGAGAGAATCAGGAGACATCAACTGTGATGTCCATCTACTCACTACTCTAGAACAACCAATGAAAGATAATAAAGCTGGAGATTATTCACTGTAACAGCTTAGTAAGAAAGAACTTAATCACATACACACATCCCAAAACCTGTAAAAACTAAAAAAATACAGTCCCTACTCCCTCAGCATATGAAATGCCAGCCAAATCTGTGTATGAAGCCTGGGCATAAGTTAAACTGCATCAGTTCTACACACGCTGAACCACATAGCTGATGCAATGAGACATCTGATTCTTGATTCATACTGTTACGTCAGGAATCACAAATGCTTGAATCAATTATATACAATCTTCCTGAAAAACATCTGGTAGAAATAATCTTTATTCTTTGTTTCTTTAGCTACATAGCTTAACATATGCACACACATTCCCATTCCATTGAACAAGCAAAAATAATTGGGGCAAAATGCCCTTTTTTTTTTTTAATACCTAGGCAATCTACCTAATAGTATAAAAGCTACACACATCAAAAAAAACAAACCAAAACCAAACCAAAACTCAACATCTGAATTGGCATATCATATTCCTTCTTTTCTTAGTCAGCTCTGCTATTCTATTATGAAACCAAATATTTGTTGCTTCTCCTCAATTCAGGACACTGGAAAAAAAAACCCAAACAAACCCAAACAACGAAAACCTACAAACTCAATGTTACCAGCCACACTAAGTGCAGACTCACCATTCCCTCTTCCAAGGGCTTCCAAAGTTCTAACACATAAAAATCTGGCATGGAAAGAAACTAGTACTCTGAATCATCAGTAAAATTATGTAGCCGGACTGAAAAAAAATAAAATACTTGTAACATTGACAACAACTTTTAGAAAAGCTTTTTATTTATAAATAATTGGTTAGTACCTACTGCGATTGTAAATGTGACTGCCCCTAATGAACTCCTTGTCTATTACTTGCACAATATGACTGTACAGGTGGCATTCACAGAAATTTTCAAACATCAGTCAGACTATTGGCATTAGAAAGGGATGCAGACATTGAAAAATAAAACTAAAATAATTCTAACTACTTTTTCATTCAGCGAGGAGGGATTTTTAAAACTTCAGGTATTTTATGGTATTTAGACAGAGGGAGCAATGTAAAAAAATACATATACATCAGTCTCTGGAACAAGAGGAGAATGAGGCATTGAACACATTCTCAGGTCAGTGGTTATCAGGCACTATTGTCCCTTAGATCTTGGTTCAGTTGGTAGCAATTTAGAGCTACTACTTCCAAAACCGTAATAGCAATCCTGATATTGTGTTCAAAATTGTTCTTCTGAATTCCAGGTAGTTTACTGCTTTCTATGAAAAAGTAGATTTCTATTTATTTTTTTTTTTTAAGAAAAAAGACTACACTCAAAATGCTCTATGTGCTTAAGTTTCTGCAAAATGCCACCGTTTAACACCACATATAGCTTTTATGTTACTTATATTTCACAGTTTTGTGTTTTTTTCAAATATTGTTTAAGAATCAAAATTGTATTACTGCCATGGCTTTAAGGCATTTTATCTGCTCTTATTTTGCATTATAAGCATTTCACCTAATGCCTCTTTCTCTTTTTTTTTATCCTTCTACAAAAAGTTATTTTCAGGATTAGAATTATTTTTGAGATTATTTTAAAGGATTACATTGATGCACATTCCACTTATCAGAATAATGGTTACTCGCCAGACTTGCCTCCAAGCCTGTAACAGCATTTGATCTTTTGTGATCTCATCAAATTTGTACTGATTTGTGCATACAGCCTCTATTTAAAAGCATGAATAAAGATATTTGTAAATCCCAGATCAGCCATTTTTCTATGCCATTTTCTTTTTGTATATAAGAAGGCTATTTCATTCATTGAGTGTTTTTTTTTTTTTCTAAGTGAACTTGGAAACATAAAAGTTTAAAAAAGTGAGAAGAAAACAGTTACTAAATTGATCTCCAAATAGAATACACAGACTGAATAAATTAGCAAAATTATTATATCCGAAGAAGGGTTTTTAGAGTAAAACAGCATTTTTGGTTTTAAGTTTCAATTTTTTTCAGTTATTTTGCAGTATCTAAGAATTACAATAGTGTTCCTCTGTGTGTCACTTAAGTCTATGTGGAAAATTATTAATAGTTATGATATATTTAGTTTCTGAAAGAAAAAGTAAGCTCAAACAAACCCCAATGAAATTTCTACTATCAAAAGATATTATAGCTGCAAGAAGAAACACTTCATGAACTTGTTTTGACAGCAAACCAGAACTAATTGGACTGTAATTGGCAACAGTCAGAGTCTGTTGGAGCAACAGAACAGATTTCTGATGTTATTAGCATATTACTTAATTACTGGTTTCTATGAGCCATAAAGAAATATTGATATTTAATCTACCAAGAAGAACTTCAAGGATAAGTCTAAGTGCATCTGCTGATTTGTTTACAGCATTACTTAAGCCTAGTTAGAGAAGAACTTTGTACAATCTATAGTGTAGAAACGATAAAAATATTGAGAAACAGGTATGATTTTTATCTGGCATTTCATGCCTATTATACAGCCTTGAAGATAAAATATAAATCCAAGATTTTTAAAACTCCTCAGCTGAAGCAAAATATATTATGGGATACATAGAGAATAACCATGATAGAAATAAGTCCTGGATCAAAAATAATTCTTTTCTACAGAATTCTACCTATTTCTTGACATTAATGAATGACTTGGAGACTTGCTGTAGTAGTGTATCGTTCAAACTGCTGTAGTTTTTAGAGGGTCTGTTCAGAATGCACAGGACGGAAAAAGAACCTTTACAGACTGCTTTGAAGGCAAGAAGGATACCTCATACCACATCTGTCGTATTAGCAGTAGCAGAAGGACTGTGGTTAAACAGCAGCATCATACAGGCTAGATTTTAAGGGAAAAAAATTTCTTCTGCAAGGGTAATAAAGTACTTAACACTGTCACAGTGTTCCCAACTCTGAGATTCCTTAAAAACAAGTAAAGGCAAACACCATTCAGGATGCCCATGGGCAGACAAGACCACCAAATGAGTCTCAGCTTGATGATTCTGTGTTTATGCAGTAAAAAAATGTCTGTGTAAAATGTCATTCCTATCACCATGTGATTCAATGAGTTTAAATACAATTCTGCAAAGGGTAATACTGGGAAAGGTGAGTAGGGCAATACCGATATAAAGATTGGGATCAAGGAAGGGATCAGAAACCTGTAGTTGAGATAGCAGGGTGTGTCTTAGCTTGCCAGGAATGGATGAGCTTAAATTGTTCTGAGAAATCAGCAGAGAAATGCAAAAGGCAATGGGACAGAGCTAGAGTGAGAAGGGTCAGAAGTGAGAGGCTTTGTTCAGCACAGCTGCGATGAATGATGGCTGAAGTTGTTGAGCAGATGAGATTACAGAGAGGAACAGAGGAGAGGGAACATGCCAGAGAATTGCCTTGTGAAAAATCCACTGCACTGAATCAGAGTCTTCAATACCCTCTGTAATTCCTAATGTAATCTTCCTTTCAGACAGGGCTGCCTCGTTTAATAAACAGAGTAGTGATTTTCTGATGTTCAGAGACTCTCTGGGGGATCAAAATTTCTTCAAGAAGCAGTGCTATGAATGAGCAGCCACGGCCTTTGGACAAGGAAGGAGAGAGACACACAGCAGAGGATAGTAAGTGTTGCTGAGTTTGAGAAGTGATTTCTGCCTGGTGCTATGGCTTAGTCTGTATGGAAGATGTAAGCATAGGCAAATACAGTTATTTGGAAAAACTGCTGCTGATAGACATATCTGGATTTTGGTCAAAGCTAAGTGGGTTCAGTGACAAAAGACGTAGCAAGGGAAACAATTTATGTTTCAAAGCACTGTTAGAAGCTGAGTGCCTCTCACCTGCCAATCTCCTCAAAATCCACAAAATATAAAATTGGATATAGTTATATAACATTTAAATGACAGTTTATTGCTTCTAGTTAAGATAGGGGCAGATTTGCTTGACTCTTATAATGATTATTTTTTCATTCTGTGACAAGATAAGGGGGTAAGAGGGCTGAAAAACTTATCTGTGCCATCATTTTAACTATATCTTTTGCTTCTTCCTTTTTTGCAATCAGTATAGTTATTTCTACAATGCACAGGTTCCACACACAAGAGTGTAATGGCCTCACAAGCTCAGATGCTATTAGGGATCAGCAGGCTGCAGATGCAGCATGCAGTGTGCCAAAAAAACCAACCGAACAAAGTTGGCCCAAAGGCCAGAACCTGTCTCTCCTGTATAATTTGCAATTACAATCACATCTTCTGCAGCTCCATACATCCAAGCCAGGGAGAGAGTGCAAGTAGAATGTTTTTTATTTTTACAGAGCAGTTTGGACAGCACTGCAATAGATAAAATTTTCTGTCTTTCTGCCTTTGGTCTTTTTTTGGCAATTACCCTTCTGAAATACAGATGTAGGAATGCCGGCAAATACAAACCTCTGCTGCTTAAGGTAAACACCTCATGTATTCTCTTACACAAATCTATCATTTGTCTAAAACATTTTTGAGTTTCTGAATTTTTCTTAAAATAGTTAGGCCTTTTATCCTAACCACTCCTACTAGTATGAAACTTGGAAACATGTTTAGAATTCTCCCTCTCCGTTTCTGTTTGTTGTCAAATTTTATACATATATATTAGTTAGCATTAATTTATCTGTTCATGCACTGTTAGCTGTTTCTTTTGCACAAACTGTTCTGATTTTTTTTTAAAAAAAATGTGTTGGAGAATAAAGTGAAACATATTCCCTTTCAATTTTCACTTTCCAAATAAATAAAACAAGCTCATTTAAGCTCTTCCTGCAAAGCAGGCTGAATAGTTCCTTGATGCTTTCAAGTATGTTCTATGCACCAACCTTACAAATTGAATAGTTCCTCTTGGTTTCCCTTATGCAGAAAAGGCCTGATTAATATAACAACATTGCCACACAAACCAGCAGCATTTTAGCCACCATTTTCATGTCACAATTTCAGTGGCTACATGGAACCTTCAAGCCAGGTTCCTAACATTACGTTCTACCAGCTATGATCCTAAATTTGGTAGCAATGGGACAGAATTCCACCTACCTAACATACTCCGAGTATTCAATGTATATGATTTTTTTAGCACATTGTTGCTTGCTTCTGCTGCTGGCTTTTTGAGATCCCAATTTACATCTTTGACAAAAATTTTCTGTAACTTGCATGGCAATCAAAATGCAAATTTGCAATGGTTTACAAGCACTACTAAAAAGGTGAGAAAACATGCATGTTACATAGTTAAAAATAGTGAAGTGGGGGGAAAGGAATGGTGAACAAGAGAATTAGTCACATATTAGGTTAATGTTTGTGCAGCTTTCACATAAATTGTAGTGCTGTGATCACTCTTGAGCTGTGCCGGTGTCAACCTTATGTTCAGAAAGCATATATACATTTTCTCTAACACAAAAAAAAAAATCTAAGCTCAACTGAAGTACTCACACTTTTTTACATTAAAAAATGCTTCAGAACTCTAGGACAGTAGTGAATCTGCACAAGAGGCTGTGCTGAATATATGTCATCTAGAGAGACTTCTATTACAGACAAAAAAACCACAGAAACAAACAAACAAACAAACAAAAAGACACTCCAGAATACAAGTGCTACATTCTGATTTTACAACCCAACTCTATCCGAAAAGCTATGCTCACTGCAGTTACAACCCAAGTCCAGTAAAATCTGCACCAAGCTAAAAAGTAATCACCTTCTGTGAAGGCCATTAGCAGATTAAGTCTGGGATAAAAAAAAAAAAAGAAAGAAAGAAAGAAAGAAAAAGTTATATGCATTTATCAAAGAGCAGAAAACCAATGGCTTGTACATAAGCCATCTTTTCAATTGTATTTAGGTAAGTGATTAGTCTTCCTCTTATCACTATCATCTTACTATTTGACTTCATCATGGACATACTGTGACCCAAATACAGTAGATATATCAACAACCAGAGGAAGTCTGATTCCAGCTTCAGGCTTTCTAAGTCTACTGACATACTAGGGATGACTGAGGGTAACTCTCTTAGCTTTGCTTACAAATGACTTTACTCAAATTAAGTGCATCTAAGAGAAGAGTAATCTGAATTCCTGAAATCATTTTGCTGTACCAACTTGAGCAATCAAAAGGCAAATGGATCGCATGACTGAACATGCACAGTAAGGACGAAAATACACATTGTTAGCATACCTTCAGAGACTGCAACATTAAGAAATTACGTATTTCGGGACTGGGTTAAGAACAAAGAACTGTTATCTGTTCCTAATGACTTCAGACAAAATCCTGCTATTCTTCACCAAACAAAACTTGCAGGGTAAGACAAGGGGAAGAATATTGTGAGGTTGCCCTGAAGATTTCCACAGTGTCATCTTGTATGAGAGAAGCAATGGGCATTTCCCAAATGAAGTAGGCAATGATGCAGTCCCTAAGCCTCTTGATCTTGTGAAGCCTTTGAGAACATGAGACTATCTGCCACAGAGACTTTGTTTCTACCACTTGCAGCACACACCCATTCCTAACCATACCCTTTGACTTACATGGCACTATCAGAGCTTGTTCCTGTCATTGCTATGAAAACCGGGAAGTTGCAGTTCTTGATTAATCAATCTGAAACCATGCAGTAAGAGAAGATCCTTCTTTCTCCTCCTGTATTTTTACAGTTGATTTATATTCCTTGGAGGTCTTCTTTCACCCTCTACTGTATATTGTAAAGTTTCATTTATTTTTTCCTTTACAAGCCTCCGATTTTTCTCTAATGAGATTGTTGATCACAGAAACCTTTTCTTTTCTTATGCTGCCTTTTTTTTTTTTTTTTTTCCTTGCATCTGGAACAAAGTTAGCTTTGACTGTGTCTTACTTCTTTGCACAGACAGGACACCAGCTACATAAGCTACCAAAACATCATTATGCTTTCTCTAGGGCTCACACTGTCACAGACTTCCACCTCCCCCAGTCCCGTAAAACATGTATCCTCTAACATTTTCACTGCTAGAGTCTTAGGACCTTGCTCATGCCATGCCCATTGACTTTGGCTGTCACAGCACAATAGGAGTCACTACACAGAATAGTATTCATTTCTGTATGTTTTTCTAGACTGTCAAGTAGACTTTTTCAGAGTCTAATTGATATTGATCATGGTTTTGGAGTCCTTTTATGGGTTTGGTCACCAGTTTTGTACAAGTGCTAATGCTATGAACACTTAAATGCTTTCTATCCATTCATATCTGCACTTTCTTTAAGAATCTGTCTGTGTCTTAGTCTCTAAACATGGAAGTCATGTTACTTGAGGGCTGGTGAAGTCTACCACATAAGCTATGTATTTTCTTTGCCCTGTGATTACATTTGTAACACCTAAGTCAGCCTGTGTTTTGGATATTCAGTTACCACATGAAAAAAATGGACATTATGCCATCACACAGTAAGAACCATACAGATGAGTTTATCCAGGAGCTGTAACCAGTGCTGAGCCCTTCACCCTGCCAAGTATTTCAGACACAGCCACATTTCTGACACGGGTATTCTTGTCTTATGATTCAGATCTCTGGTTTAGATAACAGCTGAAGCACATATACACATACCCACATTCAGCTATAATTAATAACACAGGAGACACAGAAATTCAAAGAAACATGCCAATCCTTAACACTTGTTTCTGTCTCTGATTCATTTTTTTCTAAAGCACTCAACACTGAGCTCAGGATCTCCAGTCTCTCTCTTTGGTTAGGTATTGGAAATACCCATGTCAGAAGGCAAAGCACTACTCCCATGGAGTACAAAAACACTGATCCTTCTAAGAGGCTGCAGAACTCCTTCCAGACTTGAACCTTTGCTCTTCTTACACCTCCTCCTAGAAATTTTAGAACTTTGACATCTCCATCCCATTTGCCAGATTATTCACTTGCTTCAGGACAAGTAGGCTTTGGAACACAGTTCTGTGTTAGAAATGACACCTGAACACATAAAGTACTAGTATATGACAAATAAATACATCACTTTTACTTACTCATACTAGGCTTTCGACATATTAAATAATTTGAGCCTAAACTCAGCCAACTCCACGCCCTTAGAAAAGCAATATGGTTGTAGGATATATATAAGACCAGAAATTAGACTAAAAAGAAAACCAAAACCAAACCCAACCAAACAAACACCAAAACCAAAAACCATCACAAAATGAACAAAAAAACCCCCCAAACTCCACACATATGGTTCAGGTTACATGCTCAAGATCATCCAAAAATCATCTCAAATCACACAGTAGGCTGATGCAGCTGAGAACTAGCTGTTATACCATCCAACTACATTAAGGTCTACAGCTGGCCTGTGGGACTACTAATAGCAAGCAGTTTGCTGTAGCAAGGAAGGCTGGGGACCACCTTTCTCATTGGAACCATGAAATTCCAGATTTAATGAAAATTCTGTAGAATGAAATTCCAGATTTAACAGAACAATGGGACATGTAGTTTTACTACTTTAAGCCAACATGTAAGATCTTTCCACACTCGTGCACACAGGCACTGTGAGGGATCTCAGATATATAGCTCTACACTTTCTATTTGTATCACTGCCTTTGGTCAGTAAATTATTTATTTCTTCAGTTCTACTTCAGCTTCCTAGGCAGACTGTTCTCTCTGTAGAGCACACATTTCTGTTGCAGAACAAGAATCACAAATACGATTTTCAGAAAAGAATGAGTTATTTATTAAGAGTCCCAAATGGCTTCTGTAATTTTTTTTTTTAACACAGCTGGATCTCCTTTTCAAAATTTTGTATCTGTACACCTCACAGTGTCTGAATAGCTTGCAGAGCTAAGCACATCCTTCAGCTATGAAATAATTATTTTTGGTTCACTTAAAATATATACACCAGTACCAGAGGCCCAAACATCCCAAGGATCCTTCTGCAGATTTCAGCATATCAGCACTTTTACTTCAGCACAACTCACTGTCTTTGATCTCTCTGGAAAGATTTGGCTTGTGCCGAGGCCATTTCTCCAAAAAGAAATAAGCATTTGGAAAACAAAACCTTACACAACATTAATTCAACATTGGTGCTTCTCTTTTAATATTTTCTCTCATTGTTTTAAAATATATGATTTTTCTAAATGTCTGCAGTGCAGTGAACCTGACTCCTGAGTTTCACATCACTTACTGGCATTTCAAGCTCAGCTGTCACAAAATAAGACTATGTTAAATGAGGATACTACATAGAGTGAGTCTTTGGCTGTGGGAGAAAGCGTGCTAACAAGGGATCATGAAATCATTAGCATGATCATCTTAGGGGCTCTCAGGGTTCTTATTCCTAATATCAGTAAGATGCTTAGACTAAAAGTTAATCACCTGGATGCACACATAAACCAATACAACAGTGTTTCATTGATACTTGAATACCCTTTATCAGTGTTTTCACTCTGAATGGAGAGCTCCATGCTTGACATGGCTTGTTACCAGATGCATAAGTATAGCTTATAATTGAAGATCTCATGCTATGCATGCACACCATTCGTAAGGAAGAGGTTAAACAGTCTCACTGTTACTCTCTGCAATTTGATAAAATACAGAGTTAAGAATTCTACTTAGTCTAAAATAAACCACTTGACAGTGAACAAAGCTCTTGCCTGAACATCACCACACTGCTTCCCAGGTCCTCAATGGACATTAACTGTTTCTATAAAGTTTTCTAACATAAATGATCACTTTCAGACTGGGAAACAGAAAACACAAATTTAGCTAAGTAAGAACAAATGGCAGCCAGAGCCATTACGGTTTATTGGAGAAAAATTCACCTAATATCTTTACTTGTAGCCCATATATATTTAGCAGATCTGGACTGCCTGATCAGATAGTATTTCCACAAAGTTGCTGTTTGATGACAAAGGATTTTTTTATATCTGCACGTACATATACCTCTGACATTGGAGATGTATGAAACACACACCGCTACAACTACTTTTAATTTGCTATCGTATCTTCAGCTATGAAATAGATTGATTGTTCATGACTGAAACATGATGCAACTTGGATTTGTTCTAAGTTAAAGTTGCATGACAGAAGTTAAAATGATAAAAGATAAAGGTTAAATTATTAGAAACAACAGAAATCAGTGGTTATTAATGGAAAAATATATTATATATACACTTTATGGATCACAAGTCTTACATAATTGTTTCCCTCCTGCCTTCCACCTGCTACAAACCTTCCAAACCTCTGATAAAATGTTGCTGTCAAATATGGAGTCCTTCCTTCTCACACACACCTACGAGAATTAGATGATCCAAGGTCAGTTATGGGTGTTATTCAGTACTGAGCCAAAGTCCAATTTATACTACAATATATCATAATTTTTCAGTGTCAGAAAAGTCAGCACTGTTATTTGATTAGCTGAATCCATTCCAATCTGAAAACGCCTCTGGCTTCAATATTCTGACAAGACTGTCGTCTCACTGAATTCTAAACAATACAGGCATTGACTCCAGAAAGGAAAGGCAGTTTAAGTTGCTTATGCAATTTAAGAGAAAACAGAAACAGACATCTAACACAGATACACAGTTAAAATTACCGAAGTATCTTGGCATGCCTGCAAACAAATATCAGAGGTTTCAGACTGTAGATATAAAAAATGAAAGTCTCTAAGCAGGAACGTATTTGTGATACATTATGCTGCAAGACATCAATTATTTCACAGCAAGAAATCGGTTTCAATGAATTTCACATATATAGCTTTATTAAAATTCAGTTTTAGAACCATTCCCAGACCATGTCAGAAAGAAGGCGTACAGGCTTCAGATGTCATTGTAAGGTACAGCAGAGGACACAAAGGTCCACCCTCCGAAGTTGATTATCCACCACCATACACTTGCCATCTGTACTTATTTACTCACCTTTCATGGCCATTCCTCCTCTAAGACTGTGAAAGAAGGCCAACTTACCTAAAGTGACACTTGTATCTCAATAACCACATAACTCGGCTTTTCCACCGCTAGGATCAAATCAAGTTTCTTTACTACAATGGAAAATAGCAAGTGCTAATTAGCCTGACATTATATAGCACCAGATTTGGCATGTGTTAATCCATCATTTGTCTGAAACTCAGGCGCCTGTTCCAAAGCATCTCACAT
The DNA here is from genome assembly GCA_013400335.1 of Eurystomus gularis. Classification (NCBI taxonomy): domain Eukaryota; kingdom Metazoa; phylum Chordata; class Aves; order Coraciiformes; family Coraciidae; genus Eurystomus; species Eurystomus gularis. Next base: position 14,622 of record VZZY01025677.1, on the reverse strand, counting down.
ACAGCTTTAACTCACTACTGAAACGTTTAAGGTCCTGCTGAATGGGGCATTGAGCACTCCGGTCTAGTGACAGGGCGGTTGGTACTAGATGATCTTTAACGTCCCTTACAATCCATTATTTTTGTTGACATAATTAGATTATATCATGCTGGGATTATGTAGGACTGCACTGCATACGTACATATAAGCATACACATAGGTAAGCACACAAGACGATTCTGTGAAGGAAAATTTTAAACCTAGAAATGAACTTGATTGAGTTTACTCTTTTTAACTTGAAAGACTTCAAGCTTCTACCCCAAACATTATCAATAATGACTAGGAAAATAATTAATCAATTGGTTTTTTCCATAAGCTGAAAATAGCAACAGTCAAATAGACATATATTTTCCTGAAACACTGGTGGAATCTTAGTGCATTTTATAACAGTGGCCTAACATTTCAAGTCAACTGCTGCCCCTTTTTCAAAGCCGATACACAACTTACCTATCAATTTAAGAAAGCGAATACTTAACAGCATGCATCTGGTGGTAGCATAAAATGTACTATCATGAATGAATGGGAAAGGTAATTCTGTAATTGACATACGACAATGTAAACCATCCTCTCCTAAAAACCAGCAGGAAGTATAGAATACACAGCAAGGTTCATACCCATTATCCTCCAAGTGAAAACCTTAAATTTTAAATTGTGTCAAACTATGTATACAAGTATAGTCTTTTTATTTATTACAAGATGGATTTATATTGCATTTTGCTTTTTAATCAAAGGTACAGCTTCCAGTCCTCATATATATATATATATATAAAATCCTTTGTCTTTTATGCACAATATGTTGCAAAATACTGCTTTGTTTTGGTGTTGGGAGATTGGAAGGTGAAATGGAGGTCACCCAGTTCCCCGAGGTCAGCCAATACTAATAACACCAGCCTCTGGAGAATGCTGGCAGGGTCCCATTTCTCTCAAGGTCAAGCAACTGCTGCAATCATTCAATGAGGGACTAGTAAGACAATTCGCAAGTCCTTTTTTTCTTCAGGGATAAAGGACATAAAACCACACTGTTCCAATGGTTTTAAATTATTGTAAACAAATTTCTATTCACATAAAGAACCCTTTGAAAGGATAGAGAAATAAGTGTGGTAACTTCACTACCATAACCAGTGGGAAAGCTTTTTTGTTTTGGTTTGGTTTTTTAATTGCTTTGCAGTAAAGATCACCTAATAATTATTAAATACAGGTAACAATGAAATCTGTGCACTTGGGCCTTAAAGTCAACATGTAACTATAAGAGTAAAAAAATAAAACCAAAGAAATATGTTAATTCATTTTTTTTAAACCGTTCACATGTCCCGCCCTACCCAGCATCTTGGTTAGCTGTATCCATGCTGTGCACATGCCTAGAGTCTGCACATCACACAACCTCCCCATTCACATCTTTCCTGCAGATCCACTTCAGCCAGCTTCTTCCTTCTCAGAGCTTTTCCTAGCCCTCTTCTTCAGAGTTCCAGTACAGAATCCAGATCTAAATGGAAAACTCCCTTGCTCCTCCCCAACCCATTTTCCCATTCCCAAATCTCATACCATATTAGCCTTCGTATTCACACAACAAGACAAGGACTTCATTTTCCAAACAGCCATGCATAGGCAACTACACATAGAAAAGTGGGATGAATTCATGAAGGAAATGGGCAAATAGCAGCTTGAATTTTGAATATCAGTAAACCCAGTATCCATCTCCAAGCCACTGTGGATAATATAATCCATTTCAGTAAAAATGAGAGCAATAAAACCCAGCTCTCTTCTCAAAAGCAGTCTTCGCCAACAGTTCCCAAAAAATACCAAAAGTCCCAAAGCATTGTAACATGGAACCCAGATGTTTGCGCAACTTAATTTTTAAAAGCTTAAACAAAACAAAGCTATGCTTGCATGAAAAAGTTAATCTATTTTCTTAATGATATTTTAATTTTGCTTTATAGTACAGTGTGTTTGATATGATCACTGCTGAATGTGAAGTTGGACAATTATTTTAAAAACCTGGAGGTAAGAATATTGCCAAACAACTTTGATTATATTTTAGCTTAATATACATATATAAACGGTATGGATTGTATCATGCTGTTACACAAAAATCTTAACCCACAAAGCCAGAATCTGCCAATGGTAGTCTAAAGTGATGCTACAGGAAACCTAAGTAGACGTAGACTTTTATTTTGCATGAATGGCAATAAAACCTCAAAGTTTTATCATGTCCTTCATGGCACTGGTGTCAAAACCACCAGGACTTATAAGCAGCCATATATGAAACCAAGATGCTGGTACTATAGCATACTGACTTTCAAATTTAGAGCAAAATTCCTTAATGTGCTTTTCTCTCTTGCAAAGTATTTGGCGTCTTATTTCATCTATTTACTTTAAACCCATGGAGAGATTTTGGGCATCTCTGTCAGAGGACGCTGTTCTGAAGAAATGTAATGCATGCATTATTAATGTATAAATAATTCCGTGACTGGGAGTAATTATTACAGTCAAGATACGATTACTTGCTTTGTGAGAGTGCAACTTTAAAAAGCAGAGCTTATCTTCATCTTTTCATTTTTTCTGTACCACAACAGATAACAATTCACATTTTTTCCCTTTCATTTTGTTTTAGTGAAATACACTTAAAGAGCAGCAAAGAAAGTTCATGTTACTATTAATGTTAAAATATGTCCAAGATCTGAAGGTAAAGCATTTTCACTCTTGCACTTCAGGTATCTCATTTGCAATTTTCTGTATAGGCTAGGCATATGAACAGGTGTTCTTGAAGACAAAATCGTTGACAGAATGGAGAAAACAAAAGGTGAAGTCTGTTTTTTTAAACAAAATTCCAAAATTCTATATTAATGAACTTTCAAAAATGTTACTATTAGCACTCTCCTACATTGTGGCCACGTAACCAGAGCACAAATCCACTCTTGTGATGTGTACCTTCCCAGAGGACAACACATTATCTACAGCTATAGTTCCTATTAGATACTCACTTAACATGTTATTTTAGAAAAGGCTTTTTAATGTGCGCATCCACATTAAGATATCTAATTCGGACCCTCCCATGACAGTTCTCCCTGGGACAAGTTAACAGGACAGATACTTTGCTACTTAAACTTGGCACATGAGAACTGACTTTCATAAAGTTAAATAGATATACACCCTCAGCATCTGACCTGCATATTTGCTAACTTAACACTCAGATTGTTGTTCGTCTGTCTATTTGCAGCTGGATCAGGGGAGGGGGAAAAAAAAAAGTTAGTGGTAGGTTGATACTTTGGGGTTTTGAAATTAAGGGTGGGAAGGTGTTCTATAAAAGGAACAAATAATTACTCAAGACTTGGAAAGAATTGAAAGTTTTGGGGGTTTTGTTTGCTTGTTTGTTTTAAAAAAAAAACAAAAACAAAAAAATAGCTTTGGAGAGAGGAGGAGAGGAACAGGAGCACACCTCAAAACAACTCAGGATTTCTAGTTAACTATATGAAAACACATAAAATCTTGCCCTTTAGAAACATCCATCTTCTAAAGTATTAACTGAAATGTGCATGGACAAATGCAAAGGACATGCTTTGCACTTACAGAAGAAAGTTGAAAAAACCTCTTATCAACATATTCAATTATTATAACTGGCCAATATAACTATAAAAAAAACAATAAAATACAATTAAAACATTTGGGCACTATTAAGTCATAAGACTAGCCAAGAACTTGCTTTTCATTTCACCAGCACTAGCACTTTATCATATTTTAAAATGCTAAGACATCAAGCAAAATGAAAGACCTCTGAAGCAAAATAGGTGAACAATTGTCACTACTGGAAAGTTACTGTAAGAAAAACTTAGCACTTAAAACATTAATTTCATCATTTTCAATATTCCAAAGCCCATAGTTAACTATAAAGCTTAAAATACAGTTCCAGTAAATGTCTGATTAAAAATCATTTATCTTCTGCTTCACATTTATTCATAGATTACAAAACATACCATCCTTCTACCCATTGCTGAAATCTTTTAGTAGGTAGGCGAATTGAACAAAATGAAAATTTACATTACAAGCCTGAATATTACAGGGAATAATTTCCACCCAATGGTTGAAAGCAACTTTTTAATGCTGGAACTACTAATATATTATTGCTGGTTTTTGAGTAAGATTTAACAATCCAGTTTTGAAAACCTCTGTTTCTCTGTACCTGGAAATGAAAAAATATTTACACTCACAATGAACATTTCACAGTTGCTTCTCAGTCTAAACCATCTCTGCTCATCAAAACCACATATAATTGTGAATCAAACATCAAAATGCAACTGTAAACATGCTAATACAAAATTAAGGCTCATTACTTACATAATAGAAGACATGTTGAAGCATTTCATAATGACACAATTTCCCTTTTGACTACTTATGATCTTCAATCTATTTAGGCCTGAGGTCAGCTGGCAAACAGATACCATAGATTAATTTCTGTCTATGTGTGTTAATGATTCCCCTTTCCATCCTTTTGCTCCAAATTGTCTTAAATTGTCATTGACTATGATGATACTCAGAAAATAGACTTCATAAAATTGTCTCAGTGCTGGTTATAAATAAAATTTCAGGTTCAAGAGAAAAAGAATTCTTGATACCACAAGGGATTACCGCAATTGATCTTGATACTATTTAAATACGCATAGTTTAACTGGGTTCACCACCTTTCATTTATAGCATTCCTTTTTGTAAGCACTGATACTATTTTAGCAAATACAGATTTTTCTATAAACACTGGATCTAATTTGTCTTTCAAAACCAATCACAATTTACTTTGAATGACATCAGCCTAGGAAATTTAAGCCCTGAAAAGGCTGGGCTTTCTTTTTGTTATGATGTAACCCCATGCAATATCACATGGCTAAAACATTTTTTCATGCAGCAGAACAGATGCTTAAACAATCATTTAACTTCTAAAAGCATTTTTCCCACTTGCAATGTTAACTCATATCACAAATATAAAAATGACACTTTAGCAATTAGCATGACAGGAAGTCTATAAGGGAGTGCATAACAATAGTAAGCTGGAATAAGATTTACTCTTTCCAACAGTCACAAAGACTTTACTCTACAGCACCACTGATTAATATCAAGTAAAGGATGTGGTCCATGCCCAGAAACCATAAATCTACACAGACTATATTATAATCCCTGTGTGAATCCTTCCCTCAAGCAAAGTACTGCTGTATTTCACCTCAAGTAGGACAGGTGCTTGGCTGTTGGTGGCCAGAGTGCAAGGCCCCTTTTCAGTATTACTTTTGAGGCATTTGAAATAAAAACCTGGAATATCTGAGCATTTGGAAGAATAAAGAGCCAAGTATGTGTGTTTCTCTTATGCCAGCAGGTGATTCCTTCACGTTACAGAAACCTGGTCTACTGGTTGGACATTTACAACGTACAGGCAGGCAGATTTGCTAAGAATTTACCCATCTAAGCCTAAAAAAGAAAAATTCTCAAATGGCCAACTCCTGCAATGTTTTCCAGAAGCTGATTCTTCTTTACTGTAATTGAAATAGCAAACAAATAGAATACCACTGAATTTAAATAATTGTGATTTAAATCTTGGTTTCTCCTTCAGACTTAATGAACTATATTTTTTCATTTTATATTAAAGGACACAATCTTCAGTATCCCTATATATATCATATTTTAGTAGTCTCATTTCCAGATTCAATCAGCTCAGGCTTATTTACATATTTATTAGGAGAAAGGTTAACACAAATAATTCTGTTTGGATTCTAGTACAAGCTTTTTTGAGTAGCAGCAGTATAAGTCAAGTGTAGCCACTGCTAAATCACTAATAACCCTCTGAAAGTGAGATTTTTACTGCTCCGGTTTCATATGTTATAATAAGTATAATGATAAAATTAAATAGAACCTTAAAAATTGGTCTATTATTCTGACCTACACATGCACAGAAAACCTTTAAATCTATTGTTATAAAGATTATACCAGTATGTTACTATCATTGCTTAGAATCTGAGGAAATTCATTCCTCTCCTGTTTATGGACTTTGTTCATGCATTTTCATGGACTTTACAAGAAAACAGAATTATGCAGCTGTCACTCAATTTAAAGGAAATTAATATCTTACCGTCCACAAGAAAAGTGAATGCTCACCTAGGAAGCCTTTTGTAAAGAGACAATGAGATCTGCATGACATTCAAAAAGAAGACTGGAATGATAAGAAGAGGAATAAAACATAAAGATAGTAATCTACCTTCCAAAAGGAGGCATACGAGTGAAATATTAACCTAATATTCAAGTTCAGTTAAAGCGCTGAGGGCTGGAAAAGGCTGCTAAATGTTGTAGAATTAGCCGAACACATTGAACATTCAGAAATTGCCAAAACAAGATTGACATACAGAATATATCTGCCAATCTATAGGTCCTCTATGTAACGTCTTTAAAGCACACTTATTTAAATACGTTGTTAGCAGCAAAAGGAAGTTAAAGAAAATGCAGGTTGGATGTGGGCTGGTTAGTAAAGAATGATATGGCAAAGACTGATACAGTTCAACAACTATCTTGCCTCAATCTTCACAGACCATAATAGTAAGGTTTGGGAAGCCAACAGCAGAGAGTAACAAGCTAGAAACTAAAGAAACTGGACATAGAAGTAAAGAGGATCTACCTGTGGTTGCTGAAAGCAGGCTGCTGTGCCTTCAAGGCCACTGTCTATGATCTACAAAACTGGAGGAGGACAATAGGAGAAATGCTGTCAGTTGGGCAGACCCAGGGACCCACAAATCAAGGCAGCCCCTGCACAGTCACAGGCAAAGTGATAAAATATGTCTTCTGAGAAATTACTCACAAAGACATGAAGGACAATAAGGCAGTATCATAAATGTTCAAAACAGATTTACCAAGGGAAGATTATTCCTGCACATGAGGACAAAGCAGTGCAATATCACTTGACTTCAAGAAGGCTTTTGATGCTGACTTCCACAGTATTCTCATAAATGAGTATTGGACAGACTGCTGGATGGTTTCAAAACTGACTGGACTGGTGGGCTCAAAAACTGGTAAACAGTAGCCTTAGTTGAGGCTGGTGTTCTGTATCAAGCACAGTAACCTAGGGATTGATGCCGAGGCTCATACTGTTTATATGGCACTGTATTTGCAGATACTAAATGAGAAAGGGCACTCGACACACTGCACCTCAGTTTCAACCCACAGGCTCCTTCAGAAACTTGAAGACCATTCAGTGTGTCACCTAACCTTTCTAATTCACCTGAGCATCCTTGGGTGAATAACAGCATTCTTTATCTGCGGGGTTCTTTTTACTAAAAAGCTTTTAATACAAATTAAATACTGTTTGCACTCATGCATGTAAAATAGCTTGTGGTAGTGTTTACTTAATTATCCTATACTACAGAAATTACAAGATTAGATTCTCTACCTGAAATCAACAACCCAGAACCACTTTGTAATTTCTACTAACAGTTTTCAGCTAATAAAACCTGTTTCCCAGAGCTGCCCCTGATTTACATATGCTTTCAGGTCAGCTAAAAGTACATATATTTCTAGTGAGTGAACTGTTTTATTAGAAAGACTGGTTCTTTTCCCATCTTATTTACACTGGTCTATAACAAATTAATTCCAAAGGGGCAGCTAAAATAAAATTTGTAACAGAAATTATCTTCATTTGTGGTTACTAAGCCACATTTGAGTTCCACATAGCAAGGAGGAAAATGATCATAAGAAGTCTACAAACTTTGACAGCATCCTTTTGCACTCACAGATGAATAGTCATATAGCAAAGAGAAGAGATGAACTCGACCTACTGAAGAAGTAATGTGTTCTCCAGTAAGCACAACTATACAGTTTATGCACTTCATATAGTAGGCAAGCAAATCTTTGCCACTTCTTGCAAAGAACATCTCATTAACTGGAGAAATCTATACTGAGCACGGAATTCTTCATTCTAGTCCTGTACACGCTACTTGTACGCTGTCAGAGTGGAACTGAAATTCCCAAATAAGCAATGTCAAAGTAGTAAGCAAAGTAGACAGCAATCTCTTTTTTCAAGGACTAGCTTTGTTATGGTCCCAAATTCCACTTTGGGAGCATGCTTGATTCGTCACCTACTCCTAAAAGCATCATTCAGTTCAGTTTCATGCAAAGGAAACCAATTTGTGCATACTGATGTACCATGTGAAGGCAAGCATGGTAAATGGCGATCAACACAATTCAGTGCAAAAAACACATTCCTGTACCAAATTAAAACAATAATGCAGATGTACCTCAGACATCCTCTAGTATCATATTGGGCTTACAGGTGTCGTTCGTCAGAAATAGAGGTCTCAAACTAGAAGCCTCAAAATTAAAAGGTTAAGAAAGCTTTACTAGAAAAGGTACAATTAAAAAAGGATTATAAATGCCCCAGAAATGTTACATTTGTCTTGTTGAGGTATTTGTCTTATGTGCATTTTCCATTTTCCTCATAAGGTTCAACAAGGCCAAGTACAAGGTCCTGCAAGTGTGTTGGGGCAATCCTCTGTATTATTACAGGCTGGGGAATGATGGGATTGAGAGCAGCCCTGTGGACAAAGATTTGGGGATACTGGTGGATGAAAAGCTGGACGTGAGCTGGCAATGTGTGCCTGCAGTCCAGAAGGCCAACTATATCCTGGGTTTTATCAGAAGAAATGTGGCCAGCAGGTCAAGGGAGGTGATTCCGCCCTTTTACTCCCCTCTGGTGAGACTTCACCTGGAGTCCTGCGTCCAGCTCTGTAGTCCTTAGCACAAGAAGGACACAAACCTGTTGGCGCAGGTCCAGAGGAGGGACACAAAGATGATCAGAGGGTTGGATGGCCTCTATGAAGAAAGGCTGAAAGGGCTGGAGTTGTTCAGCCTGAAGACAAGGGTCCAGGGAGACCTTACTACACCCTGTCAGTACTTAAAGGGGGCCTATAAGTAAGATAGCCTTTTTAGCAGGTCCTGTTGTGACAGAACAAGGGGTAGCGGCTTTAAGCTAAAAGAGGATAGATGTAGACTGGATATAAAGAAGAATTTTTTTTACAGTGAGGATGGTGAAACACTGCAACAGGTTTCCCAAAGAGGTGGTAAGTGCCCCATCCCTGGAAACATTCAAGGTCAGGTGGGATGGGGCTCTGAGCAACCTGATCTAGTTAAAGATGTCCCTGCTTACTGCAGGGAGTTTGGACTAGATGACCTTTAAAGGTCCCTTTCAACTCAAACCATTCTATGACAATTAATTATCTTCACAGAATCACTGCCTGACCTTCCCACTTCCTCTTACGTTCATCCACAGTTGCATATAACATTCCTGTATCCAAAACCCACACCCCCTCCAAAACCAACCCAAAAACTTGAATCTGGCAACTGAAGGCTCCCTTCGATCTAGGCAAACTTCAGAGCTAGCAGAAACTGCAAATTTCAGATTTTTAAAACAACACAGCCCTTCTACTGTGTCATTTGCACTTGAAGTGACTAGAAAGAGCTGAAGGGTGTTATTAATAAGAATCCCTGCTGTTGTTTCAGTCAGTGATTTATCATCTTTACATCTAAGTAGGAGAAGGTCAGACTGCAGAAAGGAAACAACTCATTCATGGTGGCATTTCTCCTCCCATGGTCAGCTGCTGAAAAACAATTAGTCATTTCTACTTACTTAATGACTATCTATAATGACAGAATGATCCTGTTCATTCATGTTCACAGTAAAATATGCTGCCCAAAACACATTCTTCAGAGACTGCAACTGATACAACTGAACATTTTTCCTCAGTCAAGTGTCCAGCTCATTGTAATAAGTATATTCCATGTCTTTTACTTTATAATTCGTACAGGATTATGGAATTTCATAGTTCACACTACTGTTACAGATTATCACATGTACTGTGACTTAAAATACAAGGATAGCTCTATTTATTTACTAGTTCTGTTCTGATAATGAAAGCTGACCAATATTTTTATAGCACTGATGAACACAGTAGTCAGTAATCAATCATAATACTACCTGTATAAAGCATTTGAAAGATGAAATTTGGACTTTTCTTGTTCTGAGAGGCAGTTAGAGGAAGCATAAAGCCAAAACATGCCAGAGGTGGATCAGAGGGAGCAAGGTTTATCATCAGGGTTGCCATTAAAGCCAGCTCTTGACACTGTGACTTGGCCTGACTTTGGTTTCTCATTAAGCAATCAGGAATGTTATGTTTGGTATTGTTTTCTCACTACCATTGTTCTGCATTGCTTTTACTCCACATTTTATTTTTTAAAGAATGTAGAGATAAAAACATTTCCTCAGCTTCCTTGTAGGCTTGACAAACTTTTTGCAGTTAGACTATTTAGGGCACTGATCTCTTTTTCTCCCTCTGGGTAAAAGCTCAGAGCAGCTTAACGGAAGTTGTGGTTTTGGCTGCCTGAGCTAAAATTTTATTAAAGGGAGTAAAATTAAGACATTACTTAATTTTGCTTGGAAAAGACTTTTCTAGATGTGCGACTAAGTATTCCTTGGATCAACATTCAAAATCTCAAACCACATTAATTATTTTATTCTGAAACATCTCAGAATTATTTCTTTTAAATTCTGGACAGAATTATTTCATCAACTACCTTTAGAAATATAAATGGAATTACCTTGTGCAAGCAAAGCTGGTCTAGGACTTTTTTTTTACAAGAGTTATTGAACAGAATCAAAAGAGTAAGAATAACAAGGTCTATAGAAAGCAAAACCTCCTGTAAAGACTGAAGAAAAAAAAAGGTATACCTAGTTTAAAAAAGAAATATTGCAAAACAAACTTCACAGAAAAAAAAGTTTGCTTCATGGAAGAAAGTAAACAGTGTCAACAAGGAATAGGACAATTAATTTAATTTGTTTTCTGGAAACTTAGCTTAGATGAGGAAGTGAAAACATTACAAAACAAAAAAGTCATTTAAATACCAAGATGGTTAACACACTATCAGATTGCCCATGAATACATGAAACCTCTACTTACATAGTCTTAAGATAAATTAATCTTGTCAGAGCTGAACTAAACATCCCTTCTAGTTCAATTTGCTACAGCACTATGACTTTGCTTTTTAGAATTGCATATTCAGAGATTAACAAAAAATACATTAAAAAAGTCAGAATCACAATCATAACATTTTTAATGAGCTAGAAATTAAAATACTGAGCTTTGTGAACAAAAAATTCACACCAGTTGAGCTTCCACTGTAGTCTGATAAGACAGTCCCCACTGCTAAGTATTGTAGAGAAGGGTTTGACAATCAATACAAGAATGATGGCTGACACAAGCCAAAATTCTGACTACTAGGATAAATGATGTGTTGTCACAGTACAGAAGGACATTGAAGGAACAACAAAGTGGAAGACAGACTAGACACCTACATACATCTCTAAAGAAAAATTTGATTGAACACTTGACTAAATATAACAATCTTTCAAACCACAAAGCTTGCAATTAAATTAGTTGTATCTAAAACAAACAAGAAAGATGCATGACCATGCAGAAGAATTATAACACTGACAGCTGATGAATTACAAGCAAAAGCTAATGTCAGGAGACCAAAACGTATCAAGCACTGCTGTATATGTACATATGTGCATATTTCATAGTACACATTTTATATAGTATCATAACAGTCGGTTGTATATAAAATATGACATATTTATAGTAATGATAATGTATTATATAATATTTTATATACTATACGGATAATATATTGTAGCATATATAACTTATTAATATGTTATGCATATGCATACATATATAGGTGCATACATTTTTTAATGCATGTCAGGAAGATCTCAGATCCAGAGAAAAAAACAACAACAACAAAAAACCACCAAAAAAACCCCCACATCTGACTAGATAGATGAAACTTGCTTTGACCAGCCATAACTGGCAGAGAGAATGAATCCTTTGTTTTTCCACTCACAAGGCTACACGGTAGGCAAGGCAGGGACTTGAGCCTAGGTCTGCCTTATTTCAGATGCACTCTATACACATTTGGGCTCACATCTGTACTTCAAATATTTATACTCTTAAACTTAATTTGCATTCTCTCAGATGGCATACTGTCTGCTCTATATGGGAAGTCACTTTTTTAGGTTGTGAATATATTGCTAAGACTCTGATCTAAAGGTAGGCCTGCTGTACAACCTATAAATGGAGAATGTGCTTACCTTTTGTTAGCTTGCAGTTGGGAGAACTTATGTCATTTTAGGTATGAAAATTTAAGCAACTGCTAAAATAGCACTTGGGCTGCTTGATAACAATGGGAGACGAATGTATTTGGAAGCAGGTTGGTTACAGCAAATTAGAAGTAAAATTGAGATCACTTATATAAACAAAATGTAATGGCATAACATTAGCACTGCACTAGAGTATGAATGAAACTTGTAGTTAAACCTTTTAATACATACACACACACATATATATAAAGCTACACAGCACCTATCTGCAGAATATACAGAAAGTATTTTTTTTCTTTAAACTCATTTAAAATTAAGCAGTAACTAAAATGACTGTGGACTTCAGAAAGGCTTTGTGGTTGACTGTAATGATGTTTTTCTACTCACGTTTTCTCTCAGTTAATATATAGATGATATTCCTTGCTGTATTCGCAACCCTTAAAACCAAATTATTGTCCATTCTCATGCCACTTTGAAAAGTGGTTCATCTTATAAATCATAAAACAGGGGCTACTGCAGATACAATTACTGTTACCCTTTTAATTTCAACATTGAAAAAAACCATTAACAGAAACTCCTGAACATGGGGAAAGGGTTACATTTAAATTAAGCATATTAATTTTTTTTCCAAGGTACTCCTCTAAAGTTGCACAAAATCCCTTTCAACAACCACCCTAATTTTGCATTGCAAAGAATCAGAAACCAAATCATAAATTACCAAATAGCAAAAACTCTTTTTTGAGTTTTCCTATTTCCAATGCACAACAGTATGCAGTATGTAGTGCAAAAAGAAACATATGCAGTAAGGAAGATACTGCAAAATCTGATTTAAGTTTACAAATGAAGAGTTAGATGTGCCTTAGACTGGAAGAGAGAGATAAAGGTGGGTTAAACAATACATCACGACGATCACATTTCAATTTATTTGCTATATACCAGTGATGACTGAAAACCAGTCACATGAAAAGCCAGGCAATACTTGGCAGAGTGAGTAGAGATCCAGGTTTTGACAAATCATAGAATGGTTTGGGTTGGAAGGGACCTTAAAGAACATCTAGTTCCAATCCCCCTGCCAGAGGCAGGAACACCTCCCACTAGACCAGGGTGCTCCAACCCCCATACAGCAGGACCTTGAACACTTCCAGGGATGGGGCATCCACAACTTCCCTGGGCAACCGGTTCCAGTGTCTCACTACTGTCACCGTAAAGAATTTCTTCCTAACAGCTACTCTAAATCAACCCTCTTTCAGTCTGATACTCTTCCCCCTCATGCTATAAAGAGCCCATCCTCATCTTTCCTGTAGGCCACCTTTTAAGTACTGAAAAGCTGCTATAAGGTTTCCCCAGAACCTTCTCTTCTCCAGGCTGAAAAAATGAACTCTTTCAGTCTGTCCTCATAGGGGAGGTGCTCCAGCCCCCTGATAATCTTCATGGCCCTCCTCTGGACACACTCAAGCAGGTCTATGTCTTTCTTATGGTGGAGGCCCCAGAAGACACAGCAGTCCAGGTAGGTTCTCATGAGAGTGGAGTGGGGGGACAGGGGAAATCACCTCTCTTGACCTGCTAGTCACACTTCTTTTGATGCAGCCCTGGCTGGCTTTCTGGGCTGTAGTCGCACATTGCATGCTCATACTCAGTTTTTCATGCACCAGTACCCCCAATTCCTTCTCAGCAGGGCTGCTCTCAATCCACTTATCTCCAAGCTTGTTTGTGATTGACCCACATGGCCGATTGACCCACTCGGCCTTGCTGAACTTCAGGTGTTTCACACAGGCCCAACTCTTAAGACTGCCAAGGTCCCTCTGGATGGCATTCCTTCCCTCCAGGGTGTTGACCACACCACACAGCTTGGTATTATCTACAAACTTGCTGGGGGTACACTTGATTCCACTGTACATGTCACTAACAAAGATGTTAAACAGCACTAGTACCAATACTGATTCCTGAGGAATGCCACTTGTTGCTGTTCTCCGCTTGGACATTAAGCTGTTGACCACAACACTTTGAGTGCGACCATCCAGACAATCTTACTGCTTACGTGATGCCAATGTCCACTGGACTTCTAACTTCCTTCTGTATAGAATTGCTACAATTGAAAAAAAATAATGTCCAAAAATATTTTCTTCTAAGGTTTAAATTTCACACAAGTAAGAATGATTTACCTTCAAATTATGAAAGTCTACTCTCTGGCACAAAAACAATCAATCAAGACCAATGCTTTGCCAACGATACAAGCACCAGTCTTTCTGCATATAGGAGAATATCAACTATCAAATAAGTTTGTTTCAAAATAATAAAAAGGCAACTGAATAACATCACATTCACTCACACAGCAAAGGCTAAATAGGCCACCACCCACTGTTTTCTTGGCAGTGAATAAAAAATAAACAATAGAATCATAGAATGTT
>VZZY01025676.1:15804-45497 GCA_013400335.1 Eurystomus gularis | reverse complement strand
ATGATAGAACGAGAGGAAATGGCGTCAGGTTGAGTCAGGCGAGGTTTAGATTAGATATTAGGAAGAAATTCTTGACTGAGAGAGCGGTTGGGCACTGGAACAGACTGCCCAGAGAGGTGGTGGAGTCACCATCCCTGGAGGTGTTTAAAAAAGGAGTAGATGTAGCACTTGAGGCTATGGTCTAGTGGCTAGAGAGATGTTAAGGATGAAGGTTGGACTTGATGATCCTGGTGGTCCTTTCCAACCATAATGATTCTATGATTCTGTGATTTTTCTGGGCCAAGGAAGAACTCAGCCCTGTTCACACAGTTGTGTATGACTTTAATATTTTCTAAGGTTTCTTGTGCAAGTTCAGCTCTCCTCCAATAATCATTGATACCAGTAGTACACATAATCAGTGTGCAATTAGAGAAACAGAATCAGTGGATTATGAATGCCATATAGTCTTTTTAATTCTGATCAGAATTAATAAAATGGTAATGAAATTCTAATTCAAGAGAGTCTTAAGTGGTGGTTGTCTTCAGTGTGTGTGCTAAGTAACCTCCACTTCACTCCAATTGTGGGTCTAATGTGAATTAGGAGGATGAGGCAGGTTACATTTTTTTTGTGGGACTTTTGAAAGCAATGCAAGTAACAGAAAGGAAACCATAGCTTGATCTTCTAGTGCAAAAGCATGCCATGATGCAAACCTGATTGCTGGAAATCATTTACCAGCCTCCCTTTCTTGTTCTTATGAAGTGAGGAAATTTATTACGCGTGAAGGTATGCGTATCACAGATGCACAGAAGGCAGCCATCTGTAATGACGTTTTTATTTCTCAAGTTTCCTCAGTCCTGACCCTCACTTTACGAAATGTCAAGAATTTTTAATGCTCTGGAAAAGTAAATTGTCCTCCTATGAGGTTTATTAGTATCTCGTTGGAAGGTGAGATAATTAACCAGAAAATGGCTTTAAGGAGCCAGAGGACTGTGGGAAGTTACGGTGTTAGCTGCTAAATGTTTGTAGTGTACTCGCTGTTCAAATACTGTGTAACTTATTTTACGTTGTCAAAGAAGCATCCATTGGGTATGTTTTCCTTACTTGGACATTAAGATAAATATTACTGGTCATGTCTCTGGCACAACCTCTACCAGAGATACAAGTAGGCAAATAGCAGAAAGAAAGAAAGAAAGGTCCATGCACAAGAAGGACATGGATCTGTTGGAGTGTGTCCAGAGGCGGGCTACTAAGATGATTAGGGGGCTGGAACACCTCTCCTATGAAGACAGGCTGAAAGAATTGGGCTTGTTCGGTCTGGAGACGAGAATGCTACAAGGAGACCTTACTGCAGCCTTCCAGTATGTGAAGGAGGCCTACAAGAAAGCTGGAGAGGGACTTTTCACAAAGGCCTGTAGTGATAGGACAAGGGGTAATGGGTTCAAACTGGAAAAGGGTAGATTTAGATTGGAAATTAGGAGGAAATTATTCACTGTAAGGGTGGTGAGACACTGAAACAGGCTGCCCAGGGGGGCTGTGGATGCTCCATCCCTGGAAGTGTTCAAGGCCAGGTTGGGTGGGGCCTTGTGCAACCTGGTCTAGTGGGTGGTGGCCCTGCTGTGGCAGGGGGGGTTAGTACTAGATGATCTTTGAGGTCCTTTGCAATGCAAACCATTCTATGATTCTATGAAAAGGTTGTTTTTTCCGTGCCTGTGAGACAAAAAATGGTGGAGCAAATGCCTAAGAAAACAAGCCACCCTCAAACTCCAGGAAGAACACCCCACTGAGAGAACAGCTTGAAGGAGGTGCACAAGTTCTAGGTATTCGAAACAAATGATACCAGGGCTCAGCTGCATAATATTTTGTTTGTTTGTTTTTTTGCAAGGTTGTCTAGCAACACCTGTAGCACACACTAATGAGCCCCAGGAACAGGCATGCTAGCTGAGCTTTAACAGGTGAAACAGAGAAGAGGTTTTACATGCTACTGCTGAGAAGGCAGCACATAATCTCTAGCATAGCAATTAGAAACATCAGCAGGAGTTGCCTATAAATTGCTGGTCCTGCAGTTCTGCTTCTGAAATAGAGAATTTACAGAACATTGACCTTGTATGTCCGGGTGCTTTTACTGTTTACTTTGTCACATTTGAGTTTGGAGAGGTATGATTTAGGTGTAGCTATAGTCCAGAAGTCAGGCAAACATAAATTCTGTTCTAATCTCTGTCATTGTTTCCATTGGGCATCTTACATTTTCTTGCAACCTTTTGTTCCATTTGTAAACTTTTGAGGTGAAGTTCATTTCACAGTGGTGTTTCTGGAGTGCCTATGTGATTACCTTGTTTTGGGATAGCTTTTGTTTGCATTGTGCTGAACAGAGGCGTGGCATCTAGGTTTGATGTAACCTGTTTGGCAAGTTGAGCTCTTGGAAAGCAGTCACGATAGGAAAAGCTGCTGTAGAGAAAAGAAAAAACTGTGCTTGTCAGGGGTCCATGCTTACTTTCTCTAATGAATCTCCAGATCCACTGTGTTTAATCTGTAATTAAATGTTATTACTGCTTAGAAGTCCAGGAGTGCAAAATCTACCTAGGTTCTGTTTATTAATTTACATTTTATCTGTTCTTATACATCAATAATAATAAAGATTTTTGCAGTTAGAACTAAGCTGATGGTTTTGTTGATGGGGCATGAAACACAATGGACTGCAGGTCACTGCTTTCGTAGCAGTACTGGGTCACTGGTTCTGACTGGGAGAAAGACTAGCTGCTGTCATCAGTGTTGGAACTAATACAAAGAGCTGATATTTGAGGAGCTTGCTATTTCTCATACTGATATTTTTTCTGTGTACAAGTGCACATAAGTAAAATAAAGACTTTAGAACAAGTGAAGAGGCTTTGAAATGTGTGTGTAGGCTTGTGTATATATTGTGAGCAATTATCATTAAAAAGATTATTTAATTCTTTTTTAATGCTTTCTTAGCTAATTCAGTAAAATAAGTAACAGTAGAATTAAAAGCAAAAACAAAGGTAAGATCTTACAGCCATGATTAGTACTCCTTTAAAGCATCATCTCTGTTTTAAGATGGAGCAACCATCTTAAATCCTTACAGCCATTGGGAGATAGAGTTCAAAGGCACAGATCTGCTTTTTTTCCCAGAGTTCGGCTTCTGTCCCCATTTCTGTGGATGCCTTGCCCTTCTCACCTCTTGCATCCCTATCTGCACCCCTTTGGCAAAGAAGACCGCAGAATAAATGCAAGCAGAACAAATGTGGCACATTTGAAAGAGGAAGTAAAATAGCTTTGCTCAAAAGAAAATGCATTCATGTTTTGAAACATAAAAAATGTTTGACAAATGGTAGGTCTCACATGAGTTAGCAGCTGGATGTTCTGATCCACTGAAGTCAGGTATAAAAACGCAGAGTGAATCCAGGACAAGTTGGAGAGTGGCAAAAACTTTCATGTGTTAAATTAATCTTGATCTTATCGTTGGATAAGATGTTGCTGAAGAATCATGAGCTATGAAAATTGAACCAGTATTTTAAATTTCTCAAACTCACAGAATGAAAAAAAACAGTATCTGATTTGAAACATCCAACATGCCAGCCCCCGTAGCATGAAAACTGGAATATCAGCATTTCTTGCAGTCAAGGGGAGGTACAGCTGCTACAACTGAAAACGGCTAAGGCCTTCTTTGTCAAGAAAAAAAAACACTGAAAATTGTATGTCAGTTTAAAAACAAAAATCAATAAGTACCTCACTCCCTCTGTATGTATCTGCATATATCGTGAAGTCTGCCTTAAGGAGCTAACAGTTAATTAAGCAATCACTCATCCCTACTACTATTTGAAATATCCTTGGTATTTCCAGTACAGCTCCACCTCTGTGTAAAATTGTCCCCTCTGGGGAATCCATTTTGCTCACTCTTAGGGGATTTGTTTCTCTCTGCTTGTGTGGCTTACATTTTAAATTTAGAGTCTCTTGGCTCCTTTACAAATCATACATTTGTAATGACACAAGGTGGATTATGACTATTTGTTCTGTAAAATTAACATAGCAAATATGGCACTGCATAAGGAAAATAACATAAAGGTTTCTTCTATAATTTTTACCTAGGGGCACAAGATTGGATTTCTCTTTTTATATTGTCTCTTTCCATCTACTGTTCATCACAATTACTACAAGATGACACAAGAGTTAAGATTGCTGAGGGAGAAAAAAAAATATTTGAAACGTCACTGAAACAAATATTAATATTTACATGATTGATCCATGTGGCTTGGATTTTCACAACTATCACTGATGTATATAGTCCAGTAGTTCATAAGAGTTTAAAGTTATGTAGTTCACCTGCCTGTGTTTGCATGCACATGAGACAATAAAAACACATAAATGCGTATTTAGCAAAGCAAAGTACAATCCCTATTACATTCTATCATGGTTATGAATTCCTCTACTGAAGAATGCAGTACTTTATAGGACAAAACATTACTTACTGCTGTAGTCACCACTGTAATCAGCTGAGAAAGGATATGTAAGTGGCAGTATGTGACAGGTGACGAATGCTAACACACTGGAGCCAGACAATCCAGAATGTAGAACTGGTGTGTTCCTGTGCGTTTAATCTCAGCAAAATTTTTGTTGAAGCAAAGTAAGACAATGATAAGGATGGTACTAATGTAATCTCCTCAAGGTGAGAAGGACTATGTGCAGTTCTTATTCTCCTCCAGAGACAAAGAATGTTTTAAAATTTTTGTGAATGCAAGAAGATGGACCTCTCTCAGTGGGGCTGCAGTCTGCACTGGCACTGTACAAATTGCAACTAGACATTGACTTGGAAGTTACTGATTATGAAAATTATTCTTTTGTTGTCCAAATAAAAGTCTGCACATAAGAATTTATTTGTTTAGAAGCAGATATTTCCCCATAAGGATGGGGCTTTATTTCCTTCCTAGTGGGAAAGTGCAGTAATCCCTAAACAAAACATTTTTATGCGAAATGAAGTCTTTACTAGAAAGTTGATTCCTGCCAAACACAAATGGCCTTAGGCCTATGAAAATTCCTGTTCATTTCTGCCCGTTCCAGGCATCCTGATCCTCACAATCTGCTCATCAGTTATACCTGTAGAGCCACTTCCATGTCCTTTCTGATTCCAGCCCTCTTTCAAATCAGCTAGCAGAAATAACTTCTGCATATGGCCCAACTTGAAGACCTAGTCTAGCAATTAAATACATGTTAGGAGACACATTTCTAGAGTGATACAAGGGTCATTAAATCAGTTTCATTGGTGTCCTGCTGTGTGTCAATGGCAGTAAATGAACATTTGTAGTAGCTCTGCGTGAATTTCAGTTACAGAAATGGAATTGGTGTGTCAGTTGTGATTTAAAAAAAAAAAAAAAAAAGACAGCCATCTATTTCACTTGCCAAAGGCAAATGACTTCTTACATGGCCATGGTGGTTATGGTCACCTTTATTAAGGGATGAAATTTTGTTACTATGTGGAAGCATTGTTACTTACGGTTGCAAAATTTGAGGCATTCTCTTCCAATAACAAGAACAGGTAGTTTATTTGTGGTGGTTTTCCATGTTTCATATCTACTTGCAATCCCTACAAAAATCTTGCAGAAACTCAAGAGCCTTTCTGAACAACCTATCAAATGATAACATACTTTAATAGCATATTCACTAGAGCTGGCTGATTTTTTTTTTTTTTCCCCTGATGGAAACACATCTGTTTCTTAGGCCTCTGCCCACCTTACCTGAAAGCACTTGTGTATCTCTTTAAGAATCTATATTTTTCTGAGTAATCTTTAACATCCTTCCATAGAGTTGTCTTTTCATTTGTCTGTCCTAAATTGCTGTCTTCATTGCTGCTTTTAGAACATTACTCTCTAACATGAATGAACTGGCTACTGTTATAATTACTGAAGTGGATATCTAATTTAAACATAGTCTGTCAATCTTCAGTATTCCCGGAGGTGCTTACTCCACTGAATGGGCCACTGGAAGGTAACATGGGCTGTGAAAATCATGAACACAAGGACAAAGGAGCAGAATATGAGTTTGTTTTTTTTTCTCTGCCTAAACAGAAAAATAAGAGTTGAGCGCAGTGTTAACTTAAAGTAGAACCAGGCTCTTGCAGCAGCAAGGAGAGGAGGACAGCAATGATAAATGCTTTCATGCAAGGCTTCATGCAATGCTTTCATATATGGTTTACAAGTTTTAGGCAAAATTTCAGCTGGTACTTTGATTAGGCACAGTACTGCTTGTACTAGAAATGTGTTATAGAGGAAAACAACACAGAGTAATGCTTTCAAGATACCTACAGAGGGGAACAAAAATCACACAGGGCATTCAACCAGTTATGTTATGCATTTGATATGAACTTTGAATTTCTGGACCAAAGCCTGACTTCCCAGATCAGTGAAACCACTTCTCATTCATCATAGCATTACTCAACGCAGGCTTTGCCGTCCTAGCCTCTGGGGTACAGTCTTCTCAGCAGTAACAATGCTCTGATTCTGTCTATATGCAGTTATGCTCATTTGTAATATTCTCTTGATGTTACTTTCTCAGTGTTTTATCACTGGTTTATCATGAGCTCTAGATCCCACTTAGGCTGTCTGCAGACTGGAAGCAAAGTTACACACCGAGCAGCCAGTTAGGAACTCATCCTCCCATGTCAGAAAAACATCTATACTGGTCTGAGAGCTGCTTTACAGACCTGAGTGCAGCTAAACAGGGACACAGTCAGCAAACATTGTGGTGAGTACAGGATATGTTGGTGAGTGAGACTCTCTGTTTCCAGGATTGTGATCTGTGATACATCTGAAATGATAGAGCTGTAATTCCAGGAGGTACTGATCCACAAATTGCTTGAACTGTGCTGTTCTCCTTCATTTTATTACCAGAACTCCTAAACTGAATTATAGCCTCACAGCTTGTTGTTCCCTACTGTTTCTTCTTTATGCAAACTGTTTGTGTGTCATCATGATCTAGAACTAGTTTTGGCATAGCATTAGTCTTTTTGTAATGTGACCTTGCCCTGTTAATATTTCCTCTCTGGGAGTTCATGAGGAGCTTGTTGGCTTTGTGCTCTGAAGCACTGACTTCAGTTCTCTGAACATGCTGTTTGCTTGTCTGAGTGTGAGGGTTATGTGTGGATTCCTGGTGACCTGCTGGGCTTCAGTAATTTTTGTTTATGGTAGAGAGGGTGAAAAACTCTAGGCAGCGTAATTGGTCTGACAGCCACTTCCACAGTGTCTGTGGAAAAACAAAGGAAAATGCTGTCAAAACAGCAATGCAATGAGGGATATTAATGACAAAGATCAGATGAATGGGGCTTCGAATATATGTAGTCTGATGACTAAGGAGGCACTGTGTGCATTTGCATGTGTAATGCCTTTGCATGTACAGTGGTGGAGTGGGGGATGCTCCTTTTCTGATCATAGCAACAGTAAAGCAGTATTAATGTTTTAGTGAGATGAGTAACCTCTCACAGACTTTTCAGCACAATATGCTGAAATAGGCTGTTTCTCAGCTTGCTGGTGCTATTGTGTTTCATTTAATTTTCTGCTTTGTGCTTTGTCATTCCTATTTCAAGCTTGTAATTATTCATTGTGCACTTCGAGAAAGTCTGCCTCAATTAATGAGGGTTGTTCCAATTTAGATAACAGAGGATTTTCTGCTGGAATTGACATACTCTATTTTAATATTTGTTAATTAATACTTTTAATCATGCTAATTATGAATGTGTAATTATGGACCACTTTGATATTACACTATCAGATAGAAAAAGAAATACCAAGATAGGTAATAATCATTGTTTCTATAGCTGTAACAGTCCTAGAATATAAGTAAGGCCAGCTTTGAAGGAAGAAATACTGCCTTGTATTAAACTGATCAGTTGCAGCTGGAAAAAGTCCAGGTGGAAAAGGCCCTCTGCAGACCCTGAGAAGATCCACCTTTTACAAACTACACAAATGCCCTCAAGTCGGATAAATAAGTGCTGTTGATTGATTTAGACTGTGGATAGAACACTGCAGACAGGAAACGGAAATAAATGCTCCCAATCCTCAGCAGTTCAGCACTTCTTTGAAAGTCACAGCTATCCTCTGTAGTTGAAATGTTCTTAATGATATCTGTGGGGTGAAACACCTAAAATAGAGATGGATTAGGAATGGAGTCTGCCATTTTAACTTTTCCTCTGTATTTTAAAACAAAAGGTGAAAAAAATAATACTGGACTGCAAGGTCTAAACAGGTATCAGGTTATAAGAAACATTCATTAGTTAAATTATTAAAATAATATTGACATATTTTTATACCAATATTTACATTGGAAGAAGAAAGTTTCTAGCTTTTGTCTAACTTGCTAAATAGAATTTTAAAAATCCAATTCTTAAAAAGCTTTGCAGGCAGTATGTGTGTGTATGTATTTATGTTTGTTTATGCTGGCAAAATTTGTATGGTAAATTTTGCATAGTTAGATAAAGTTTTAAGCATTGTTCCAGTACAGTTTAAAAAAAGGTAACAATTTTTCAAAATCTTATTTTGTAGTCCCACCATCTTGTGGTAGTCTGCAGTATTGCCTTAGCTTTCAGTCAGCAGAAGGAAAAAAAAAAAGCAACATTAATTTTAAAAATTGCAAATGTGTCCCTGTCTACTAACTGGGACCTGGTTTTCTAACCTCACCCCAGAAAGCACTTTTCTTGTTGACTTCGGGAGGTTAGTTTGAGAACACAAGACATCTTATTGTTTCCTCACTCCTGGGCATCCTGCCTTCCCATTTCTCTATCAGTTCTTCCTTGGCAGAGCCATGGATTTTAGCACTCAACTAACCCTTCACAGTGATAGGCTATCAGTACTTCACATTGAAAGGAGAAAGTTTATAAATTGCATCCATTTTCAGGGCTTTTGTCTCCTCCTTCAGCCTTCTTACCCTCTATCTCCTATGCCCTCAAGGAGCAAGTATTCCACTTCACATGAAAGGACTAGCGTGAAGCATGATCCAGGCAGTACAGAGATGGGAAGATGCTATTGCTTAGTCCTCTCATTGGGAGACCTGTGTGCTAACTTTTAATTGTTCTTCATTAATTTCTGTCACTCAACCTGTTTGAATCCTGTATTTTGGAAAGGTCTCTCTAGTTTTACGCAAATAATCTCTGGAAAGATGTAGTTCAGTTCTTCAGTAAGGCCTGAGTGAGTTTCCTTGCTTAAATAATAAAAATAGTGATAATAAAATCTTCAGAAAGACCATCAATTCTGAGCAGTCAGAGTTAAATTCTCTGCAGACTGATGGCCTGTGCTCCCTTTCATGCTACACTGTCCCAAGTCTGCCAGTTCACATCTGCTTTCTGTGGCTGCTACTCTCCCTCAAAGTCTGACTAGCAAAAGTCTTTTCCTCTGTAGTTGTTTTTTGCTTTCCTGATGTACTGATAACTTAGGAAACTGAAGATCTCTCTGTAAAATTTTCTTCTTGTCTAAGGCTGAATAGTGGCAACTGCCTGGCCATGCATGTCATGGTTGTGCTCTAAAAACTAGCACCAGTGGCATAAGAGATGTGTAAGCAAGTACTTGAAAGATTATTGGGGTCTGGGTTTTAAGCCCTTGGGTTGTGCACTCTGTAAAGAGTTATGTTAGCCAGGACGTCAAGAAGAGCTTCAGTTCACTCAGTTTGCATCTGGATTTGGAATAGGTAGAAGGCAAAGGTTAGAGGCCAAATCTGAGCTAGCATTGGAAATCTCATTAAATAGTACAACTATATCTTGTTTCATGTATAGTACTGTTCCTTTTGTATGTTACATATGCATTGAGCAGTGGGGTGGGGTAAGCACAAGATTCTCATTTTGGATCTAAGCCAGTCTACAAGTAGAGGGCTGCAATCAAGGGGTTAGAATTTGAACCTTCCTTAAAAATGTGGTTTTGCTTTAGTGCTTTGTTTACAGAGTTTCTCTAGAAAACAGTTTTTAGAATTCTGGCTGGGAGTTATTAGTGACTGAAATATAAATGTTTTCTGGGAAATTATTTCACAAAGGGTGGTAGTTGTTAACATTTATATAGTATATTTATATACTCAGTGCTTTGTTATTTCTCTTTGTCTATCTGAACTTAAATTATTCATAACATACCACACCACATTAATCTAAGGTTGCTCCCATTATTCTTGTTAAGATTTAACTTAGTAAAAGCCATTATTGTTTTACAGACCATTCCAAAATAATAATTAATATACCTCTAACAAAGCTTAAGTGCATCAAAGCCCAGTGGTTCCCTTTGAGAGACTGTGAGTCTAAAAGGTGTTCCCAGTGTGAAGTCTTCAAACAAAAACAAAATACACAATAATGCACATTGTAGAGTTGTCTATGTATTTTCTGTTACTTATGAATGAAATTAGCATAATTTAGTATCTAGGTTTTTTTGTTTTTCAGAAGTCAGAGGGGAAGATACCAGCTTGCAGTACAACTCTATCTGAACCAGGAAAGCATGCAGAACTTTGAATTTGAATAAATGCCTGAGTAGCTAAACCCAGAGGTGAATTTAGGAGTAATGCAAGAGAGACTTCTCCATGATAACTTGTAGTTTTTATATATTTCTATTTATTTCTTTTCAGAGAAGTTCTCCTAAGTTACCACAATGTAACTTTACACACAACAGAAATATTTAAGCAAGTTTTATTGCATACTCTGAACTTTTGATTTTGAGCTTTCTTCCCATCTTCTTACTTTTAGTATGCCTGATAAACACTCTAGGCTCCTACTAGCTGTAGCCCAAGAAAACTTAAGTTTCTGCATATGTAATTATGAGAAAACATATGTCATACCAGGTCTTTGACTGTCAATCTTGTAATATTACCTGTCTTGCTAGCAGACAATTTCTAAGTTTGGTGACTTGTGATGCCTTAGCTTACTTGGTACAGGATAGAGCTAAAACTTATTTCCCATGGATTTACACTTTTGTGTGTAAAGTATATCCAGGTTTTCGGTGTAATGGTACAGTGAAAAGACATAGTAGGAGCTCATAGCAAAAGGATGTATGCCAGGGTGATGCACAGCTGCTGATGCAGACTGATTCAGACTGGGCTGTCAACTAAACACCTGTGGTGTATATGGTCGCCTTTAAAACTTGCTTACTTAATACTGATACCAGAGGAGGTGGTGATACAGTGGAATTAAGACATGCCGGGCATGTTTTGGGATATGGGGCCATCTCTGGTAGGACAGTAATGCCACTGTGTAAATATAATCCCTGGTTTCTGGCTCAGGTGAAAATTAAAAGCATCAATTAAAACGGATTTTGAATGCCTGATGTGAGATGCCTGTCAATGAGAGCCAGAATCTTCTCAATATCTGTGCTTGCAATTAGGACGTTATGTGTAATTATTTATAGTAATATATCAACAGAGTTGACAGACTCTTACTTGCAGGTATCCTAAGTTCTTTACAGGACAACCCACCCCCCAAACCAGAATGACAGATATGATCTCTAAATGCATATACTGCTGATGAGTAAACTCTGACAATGGAGTTTGTGGTGATTTTTAGCTTGTCAATCACATAGTATTATCCTGATTCACAGTAATGACTTCTTGTATTCCAACCCAACAGCAATACAGATGTGCACACAGTGGCGTCACTGCTAAAGCTGTACCTAAGGGAACTCCCAGAACCAGTCATACCATATGCAAAATATGAAGATTTTCTTTCCTGTGCCAAAATGCTCAGCAAGGAGGAAGAAATGGTGAGTTGGCAACTTAAGTAAGATGAAATAAAAGGCTGGCATGTTATAAACTATTCTGATTTTGAGGAGGAGAAAAGCTGATGATTACCTATCCTAATTACCTAAGATGTCTATTAACTGAGGCTGGTTTAAATATGAAAATTGTTGCCACCTAGGTCAACTGATCAAAACCCCATATTGAAAAAGAGTCTAAAGGCCCTGATTGGTAAGGAGCGTAGCCAGGGTCTGTTTCCACAAGGGCACAGAAATCAGTGTGTGATATTCTCCTTGTCCCATTCCCAGTGTGGGCACAAACTGAAATAACTGTTTATTGGTCTGAATGTAGTATGGACAAAAACTGGATAAAAATACCCAAATAGTTTCACATATGAATATGCCAACTACTTCAAACCAGAACTGTTCCTGGAAGCCTCAGCCTTGTTATCAGCAGGAGGAAGAATGGAGCTGCTGGTCAAGAAAAAAAGATATAGTGAAAGAGAAGGGAAAGACAGGATGAAACCAAGTTGTTTATTTACTTGTGTATTTTTATCCAGAGCTAATCCTTGTTATCCAAATGTAGCTTTTCCCATCCAAAATAGCTTCCACAAGCAGTTCCTGATGGTAACCTGTATATAGCATTTAAGGCTTCAGTTTCAGTGATGTGTTTATTGTCTTGTAATTGGAATTGCTGAATTTTTTTTGAATCTCTGCTAAAACACTAAGAAACTGCCTTCTCCTTTTTTTTTCCCCCTAAACCACTTAAAGGGCCTGAAAGAACTGGTGAAGCAAGTGAAGAGCCTGCCAGCTGTCAATTATAATCTGCTGAAATATATCTGTAGGTAAGTGCTCTTGCAAGAATATCACAATGGTATTTATAGCTGCGAGCTGACAGACAAGCCTGTCTGTGTATATGCCCTGAAGTAAAAGCGTTACTCACAGTCGGAGGACTGGTGAACCAAACTGAATGCACTAAAAATACAGGTTTACTGCATGACTAATTACTAATTTGCTCTATCAATATACATAGTTATGACTTTCATAAGCAGGCTGCACTCAGCAAGAAATGCAAGAAGGCAGAAGAGAATATGTTCTATCCTTTTCATAGGACCTTGGTTTTCCCATTTCTTCCTGCAGTTATTGGCCTTGGGTGTGCACTCCTGACGCATGGAATCCTTGAAAACTATGTATGTCTTGTAGTATGTAGAATAGTTTCATGGATACATCAAAGTTCTTAAAAAACATGTCTTACACAGTTGCAATTTGTGAACTTCTAGGAAGTTTACAGCATTAAAAAAAAGAAACTAAAATGATATAAACTGTTTTTTTAACTGACAGTTTGCATTTTGAGGATATTTTACGAGCCAAGTAGTTAATTAATTATGCTGGAGAAAGTTACCATCTTAACAGAGTAATCTTGTAGTCAATCCAGATTGAGACTGAAATTTTGTCAATGTATCATTTTGAAGAAAATCTGAGGAAGTTGAGGAGAATAGCCCTGAGTTTTCAAGATTGTTCCATGAGGATTTGGAATAGAATACTTGAACTATGTTAAGAAATGGTCACATGCTTTGAGTTTTTTTATTGTCTTTTTACATGTCCTTTAAAGGCCTCTTTCTTCCCCGCAGATTCCTTGATGAAGTCCAGTCTTATTCAGGCATAAACAAAATGAGTGTGCAAAATCTGGCTACTGTTTTTGGCCCCAACATCCTTCGCCCCAAAGTGGAAGATCCTCTGACTATCATGGAGGGTAAGCTTACCGTACATATCTTGTAATAGAAAGAAGGAATGTCTTTAGATTTATTAACTGTACGTACCAGTCCATGTAATACTCGCAGTATGTTCCATATATCTGTTTTATAGACACAGAATTCTTCAACCTGAATGAACTTCTGGGTTAAATGTTGCAGGTTACTATAAAAGTGACTGAAATGTACAGCGTTGCAAACAGACTTTGCATGAGATTGTGCTGCCCTGGCAACTTCACTAAAAATGTACTTTTTCTCTCAAAACTTGCTGCAAATATGGCATGTTCTTATTCAGCATGTGTAGTTGGTGTGCAGATAATAATTTACATGCAGTTCTTAGGGATGGGAAAAGTTAACACAGGTTCATACTGCAATGACTCATGTAGCATCCCCTGCAAGACAGTGGTATATTACATGCCTTCTTGCACAACAGTGATCAGATTGTCAGCTGTGTTCTTTTGTTTACAGCAATGTTCAGCTGCAGCATTATGCTGTGATTAAAACAAAAATATGGCCATGACAATCTCCTCCTAGGCTTAATCTTTGTGACTTTAATTTTCCAAACAGTACATGACACCTTTTTCCCCTCCACTTTTTTTTTTTTTACTATGTAGGATTTACTTAACTTTTTCAGAATTAGGGCTGTACACAGACCCTGCACTGAAAATTTTACCAAAACTCAAAAGGCAGTGTTCATAGTTTATTTGAGAGTGCATGGATTTATTCTTTTTCTGTTTGATGCTTCTTCGGTTCCCCACATACAACAATTCCCTATATACTTAGCTATTTACCTGTTTTTCTGAAGTCTTATATTTTCTCCTTGTTGTGGTTTAGTACCTGCTGGGACCTGAACCACGTGGTCGCTGCCACTGCCCCCCCCACCCCCACCCCCTGGGCAAAAGAAATGGCAAAAGGGGTTTAAAATGCTTTTTCAGGTTGAGACAAGGAGAATTTAATACAGTATCGCACAAGAAACAATCAGAACAACAGCGAGAAAAACAAGGTACAAAACTAGTGATACCAAGTGCACAGACACACGCAGCAGACCCAAGCGCACCCTCACCCAGCCTCTGTTGTGCCAGTTCAGCCATCATCATTTTACGCTGCCATTAGTTGCTTGATCATGCAGGCCAACGCTGAACTCAGCAACAGTCCCTCAGAAATCTTATTTCAGACAGTCCTGCCATAGGTTCCTGTGGTGCCAGCATTGTCTGCTGGACACAACAGAGAGAGATGGCTCCCTCAGTGGCCCTTCACATGGAAGGACACCACCAAGAAAGCTCAGCAAGGTGTGACCAGTCTCAACAGAAGCCACATCCAACAGGAAGCTCTTCTGACTGATCAGCTTCTGGTTAAAGTAGCCCTGGCCTCTCCCACCACCCCGACCATGACCACTTGGGTGAGGGTGGAGCCACAAAGACACAGGTGGGCCAGGTCCTGCCTCTGGAACATGAAGCCAATAAGAAAAACAAAACAATTCTGCTAGGTTGTGACTCATTCACAGGTCAACCCAGCACTTCAGCCTCGCATGGGTGCAGAACCTGCAATGGGGCATGACATCAGCATGGTATGGAATAGCCCAGCTGTGGCACCCCATAGCTGTTGAAAATTAACCCTGTCCTGACCGAACCAGGACACTCCTTCTTCCTTTTAATTCTTAACACAACAACTATGCCAGGGGTCCTCAAACTTTTTAAACAGGGGGCTGGTTCACTGTCCCTCAGACACTGTCGGGGGCCGGACTATAGTTTGGGAAAAAATGAACGAATTCCTATGCACACTGCACATATTTTATTTGTAGTAGTGCACAAAAAAACAGGAAAAAGAATGCTGTATCTGGCCCGCGGGCCGTAGTTTGAGGACCCCTGAACTATGCTGTTGTGAACAGAAACATGGTGTTTCCAAATAATGTGTGAAAGCAGTGAATACCCAGGGTTAGCTGTTCAAACAGTAGCTCAGACAAGCCAGAAAACATTTGAACACGGAAAGGGTTTTTCATCATCATCTTCACTTTAATGTCTGGATTCTCACTGTCACAAAGAATGGTTTGATCATGCATTTAACTCAAAAGGGTTTGCAAGACCAGGTGTCCAATTTACATGCATGTTTATTATGACTGTACATGAGTATCATCAAATGTTTGCAGCTTCAAATATCTGCATTTTCAGCTTTCCTATGGTATCTGTACATGCTTGTCTCAAATGCACTGTGACTATCCGCTAGGGGAGTGCAGAGATAAGTTTCACTGTGTCACTGAAGTCCTAGTTTACACATCTTAGATCATCTCCCCATGGTATTTTGAGAAACACAAGAGTCTTTTCTGCTTTGATTCCTTTCTCTTCAACTGTCTCTTTGTACCTACAGAACTGCCAGACTGACTGGAATAGTATCTTCTCTTACCCTGGCACTTCTGTAGAGCTTAGCAGCCTGGTAGATAAGTGCTGTGAATGTTTCTCTTGGGCAGGCAGCAAACTTATCACTTTTTTCCCCATGCTTTTGCATTAAATAGTACAAAAAGTACTTCAAATTGTTCAATAGACTCAAATTGGGGAGAGGTGTCATAGAGCTGATTTATACCATCCAAGTCAATGAGAACAGTATGTTGCAGCATGACATTTACTGATGGGATACTGTGTATCTTCAGCTCACCTGAAGCAGGGAAGACAAATGGAGATTTGGGATGGGGAGAGAGGGGTTAGCTATTCCTAAATAAAATACTGTCTTCTAGGTTTACATTTTTCCAGAACTGGCTGCTGCCTAAAGATTTGTCAGTATTCCAATCATGGGGCAATTTTTTCCTGTCAGACACAGTGGTAAATGTTGCCTGAGTACAGTGCAAAGTTTGTAGTAAAATTCTGCACGTAACAGCTAATGTTCTCAGAAGGAATACAGCTAAATGTGTGTCATGGTTTAGACCCAGCTGGGACCCAAGCACCATGTGGCCACTCGCCCATTGCCCCCCTACCCCCAGACAGGAAAGAGAAGGGGGAGGAAAATACAAACCCCTGTGGGCTGAGATAAGGAGAATTTAATACAACAACTCAGAAGGAGAAGCAAGAACAGCAATAACAATAACAGTAATCATAGAATGGTTTGGGTTGGAAAGGACCTCAAAGATCATCTAGTTCCAAGCCCTCTGCCATGGGCAGGGACACCTCCAGGACACCACCAGGTTGCACAAGGCCCCATCCAACCTGGCCTTGAAGACCTCCAGGGATGGAGCATCCACAGCCTCCCTGTGCAACCTGTGCCCAATAGCCCATTGTCTGGTTCGGGTGTCTATCCTAGCTGTGGCCCCCTACCAACTTCTGGTGAAAATTAACCCTATCCTAGATGAACCAAGACAATGTGCCATGGAAGTAACTAAGTGAATTTTCCTACTGCATAGTTCTAGGGTATGATTTTGCCTTAGCAAACAAACAAAATCACTAAAAAGAGATGTTGTAGAGTACCCATGTTGAATTTGCTCTTAGTAGTTGTATTTTTAAAGGGTACGGGCATAAAGATCCAGAATATTACAAAGGAGTTGTTGAAACAATATTGCCCAGTGGGAAATTGATGATTAGAAGAGCACAGCATGCCTCTGAAAGCTCTCTAGGAGCTTAAAATTGGGATGGTTGTTAAAACTACCTTGACCTTGTTCTTGAAATATTCTTAATAATCCTTAACGAGGGTGTGCTTATCCAGTTGCACATCTTTATTACCCTAAGTCCAGTTAAATTCTAGTATGTAAATTCAGTGCAATCAAGTGGTATGCACACCAAGGGGTTGTTCTTTATTAGTAAAGGTAGCCATTTATTATCGCAAGTAGCAAGCTGTGGTCTTACATTAGTTCCCTACTGTGCTATAATGGGGCATAGTTTCCTGGTTGCATATAGTCTCACCACAGAGTGGTTAAAGGCATTCACACTAAATTAATTCTGTCATATTACTGCCCTGTTTTGCTCCAAAAGACTAAAACATCTGTGTTCCAGTGATGCAGATCCCTTGCCTGCCCATTTTCTGTTAAACTACTAAATACAAAGGCTGTGCCAGAACAAGACTCTGGTTTTAAAAACGATAACCACATTGAGTTGAAACACATCACTTACAATTATGTTATCCTTACTACTCATTATCTCCTCTGTGATCTTTCCGGGATGCAGTTATTGTAACGGTAATAGCTGCAAAAGTTCCTGTTCTTAGGGGGTCTGTGAGGCCTGCCGGCTTGGTTTGATGGAAGGAAGAGGTGATGCTGATCTAGCCCAGTAGCCAGAGGCACTTCAGGTGTGTTAAACATTCAGGGTGTTACACAGATGGATGCACTGCATAAATGTTTGTATAAGCTGAACGTTTGCTAAGTATTTGTGGAATCTGATGGATAAAGTATATTTATGCCCTAAATAAGATAGTCTGTTAAGGACCATGTGCTTGGTATCTCCTTTCAGGTACAGTAGTAGTCCAGCAGCTAATGTCAGTGATGATTAGCAAACATGAAGAGCTGTTTCCCAAGGATGCAGACCCTCAGATGGGACCTGAGGTATGCAACAACAATGAAATGCCAAAGAAAGCAATTGCAGGGCAGCTACAGAACAAAGATAACAACAACACCAAGGATACAGCAGTGAGACGCTGCTCTTGGGACAAACCTGAGTCTCTCCAACGGGGAAGCATGGACAATGAGTCTCCAACTGCTCTGTCAGGCAGCAAGACAAGTAGCCCCAGAAACAGCATCCAGAAGCTAGATGTCACTAGAAGCCCACCACTCATGGTGAAAAAAAATCTTGTTTTTAATAAAGGCAGTGGCATAGTCACCAACGGGTCCTTCAGCAGCTCTGTAGAGGGTCCTGAGAAGAGCCAGACCTTACCAAACTGTACCCTGCAAACCAGGAGAACATCATCCCTGAAAGGACCAGTGACTAAGATGGGCACACACAGTGTGCAGAATGGAGGTGTGCGGATGGGTGTTTCTAGTACAGATGGGCACAGCAATACCCTCAACAGCCTGACCCCAGGCTGGGTGCCCAATGGCTATGTCATGCTGAGGGACAACAAGCAGAAGGAATCAGTGAATGAGTCAGGCCATCACAACAGGCTTTCCACCTACGACAATGTCCACCAGCAGTTCTCTATGGTGAACTCTGATGACAAACAGAGTGTGGACAGTGCCACCTGGTCGACGTCCTCTTGTGAAATATCCCTCCCTGAGCACTCCAACTCCTGTCGTTCATCCACCACCACCTGCCCTGAGCAGGACTTCTATACAGGTAACTTTGAAGACTCTGTGCTGGATGGACCACCACATGAAGACCTGTCTAACCTGGATGACTATGAGAACAAAAGTGACAGAAGGAGTACGGGGGCCCATAGCAGCCGAGCCACCAGCAGCAGTGATAACAGTGAAACATTTGTGTCCAACAGTACTAACAATCACAGTGCTTTGCACAGCCTGGTGTCCAGCTTGAAACAAGAGATGGCCAAGCAAAAACTAGAGTATGAGACAAGGATAAAAAGGTAAGATGGTTTGGCTCTACTGCCTTTTGCAGAGTAAATCCAAAACATTTTCCTCTCTTGTGACTTGCTAGCAACCTGCACTAGCTGCAGTCACTGAGTGCTCACCACTCAGTTTCCCATCGTTCAATACTCTGACATTGCTTTTGTGATATCATGATCCAAAGGGATTAGTTTCAGAGTAACTGCTTGTCATGGTTGTGATGTGATATGCTGTCGCGATTGAAGAGATGGGACAAAGCTTGATGCAAGCAAATGTCGTTTTATTGTACACAATCATTCCCTTATATATGCTTATATCGACTGCGTGTTTTAAACAGATTGGTTATTTAAACATATTTTACTTATACGGCTACATCTAATTGGTTACAATACATTACCTCATTAGTTCATAAATACATTACCTCATTAGTACATAAATAGCAAACTAAAAAACACCTTCTAAGAAGTCTGTCGCCATAACAATACATTGTTTAACTTTTTAGGACAGGGTGCCTGACCTTGTTTATCTTTGCACTGTCTTATCTTCCCAAGGTTTCTGGGTCATAGAGGCCAGTGAACTTTTACTAATCAGTTGCATAATGTTTGAATTTCTGTTTTGCAGACTTCTTTCTACAATATGCTATCCTATTGGCATAAAAAATAAAGCCAGAACCTTGTGAATTTCTGCAGAAATTAACAAAATCAGTAAGCTCTTACAATATTTTCATTAGCTGATGCCTGTTCTCCAGAGAACAGAGACTGAGAGGGGCAACTGGGCATGATCTTTCAATGAAAGCAGTGTCATGGCTTATTCCACCTGTAGTTTTTGGGACTGGGAGACTGCTGGAACTCCTTTCCAAAGTCCTTGTTCCTCTTGAGACAGTGTTGCCTCTTGGAGTTACCTCTGCTCATGGTCCTATCTCTACACTGCTGCTTTGCCTCAGCCAGGCCCCGTTGAAGAAGGCAATGGAGAGCCGTGTCTTTGTCTACAGATAGTGGACTCTTCTCTCACACAACAAGGTTACTATGGTGGATGGCATAGCATAGGATATAATGATCAGTGAATAACCTCAAAGTCTAGGCTTAGCTCTATCTAGCACGCAGATCACTGTAGAGCTGAATGTGCTGTCTTTGTAATGAAGGTTCTTCACCAAAGCTGTTCAGGACTTGTCTTGTGTTCTCACCTCTGTTGCACAGCAGCCCTTTGCATTGGTACCTCTGGCACTGCAAGTCATAGCTGGATCACAACATGTGAGAGCTACTGGCAACAGCAGCTGCCGGCTGGAGTGCAGTGTACAGAACATTGCAGTCTCTGCCTGCATCACTATTTCAGTGCAGTATGCAATGTAGTAGAAATATGCATGATGACTGGGATTTCTAATGCTTTCCGTTGGAAAGCTAGATCTGAAATAGGGTCAGATTTTAGGCAAAACCCACATTGATTGCACTTTTTTTGAACTTGTCAATCCATATTTGCAAATAGATATAGCAGATAAATCAGCTGAAGAAAGAAGCAAAGGCATTCAGGGTATTGTTCTGACCTTTTAAGTGACACTAGTGAAGGAGCTAGTAGGAGTCAACACTTCCAGAAGCAAAAGGAATACTTAGCCTATTCCTGGAGAACTAGATGGAGCTGTTTGCTACTGCGCACCTTGCCAGTGGCTGTTATTAGACATTTTCTAAATGAGCTAGCAAAGAGATTGCCTTATGAGTGGTTCATTGATGAAGCCATGGCTTGTAGACACATCTCTCAAAAATTCAGTCTAAGCTTTATAACTGGAAAGACATATGTATAAATTTGTTGGTGTTGTGCATTTCTGTGCAAGTGAGGAGTGCCACTCAGGACCCGTTTGCTTTTATTTCATTTTTGCAGCTTGGAGCAGAGAAATCTCACCCTGGAGACAGAAATGATGGCCCTGCATGAAGAACTGAGTCAAGAGCGGAAGAAGTTCACAATGGTAGAAATTAAAATGCGTAATGCAGAACGGGCCAAGGAAGATGCAGAGAAGAGGAATGATATGTTGCAGAAGGAAATGGAGCAGTTTTTCTCCACTTTTGGAGAACTAACAGTAGAGTCTCGCAGACCAGAAAGGGGCAACACCATCTGGATCCAGTGAGCACTGGAAGCATAGACTGTGGGACTTTGAGGAAGGCCTTGGCGGTAGTATACTGTATCAGGTGGCTGGTCACCTGCTGAGGCTAGTACTCAACATAATGTTAGAAACTCTTGAAGGAAGAAATGGTGCAGACATTAACCACTCATATCTACAGTGTGTACTTATCAAATTACACTCTTTGAATGCTTCATGAGACTACTGTCAAGTGTTACAACTGGATACGTGTATATAAATTTTTTTAAAATCACTTTAGAGAACAAGATATGTATCTCAAGAAATATTTTAATGCAAGTCTTGTATTTAAACCGGTAAATTGAAATGTTGCAATCAAGCTTTATATCAAGGCTTTTCTCCCTTGCACTTAACATAATAAGCTATTTTTGGCATTGTGTTACCATCAGCTTATTTTGTATATCAAATGTTTTTTGGTTTTGTTTGTTGTTTTGTTTTTTGTTACCACTCTTGCTGGGGAGTGAAGATAAACAGATATGTTAAGGTATGTGCTGATGGTTAATCCTGATTTGCATCGCTTCTAAAAACACAACAGGATGAGAAACAGCAGCACAATATGGGCAAAATAAAGTGGTACTGATTTAACAGAATTGATGGCCAGGGTAGAAAGTACCAGGGCACCCATATCGTAAAAATCAAATGAGGATATCAATTCAGCAGAACTGGGTACAGTGGCAAAAGCGTAAACAGCAGCTTGTTTGGGAGCAAATGGGGGTGGCAGAGTAAGAAGCTGGGACAGGGTAAAGTCAATCACATGACCAGAGCTTTTTGGGGTACCCTAAAGAAGCCCTATGCCTGATCACTGCAGCTCAGAGCAGGAATATAAACCAGGTTTTCTGACCATATTTCCATCTGACCTCTGCACTCTGAGTGAAAGAGAGTCCTTTTTGTAAAGCTGCTGAAGGGACACACAGAGGGGATGAACTAGACATTGTTGATAGCCTTGTCAGTGTGATGGATTGTGAAAAACATAACAAAAAAAAATACATCCAGAATAGAAATTACTGGAGCAACTATGTAACAAACAGCAAATAAGGAAGAAAATGCACCAACCATATTTATAGTGTATACTAGCAAGTTATCATACTGTCTGCATGCTTCATGAGATTACTGTGAAAGTTCTCAGGCTCTCAGTATCACCAGGGGAACACCTACAGGGGACAGCCTGGAGCCCAAGAGCATGTGGAGTTCAAGTGAAAAAGAAACAGCAAAGCTATGCTGTAAATTAATAATTTGTTTGGCATGTTTACACAGAGTAAGTACAACTAGTATTTTCTACACCATGTTGAAGATGTTTTTGCTTTTAACTTTGTGTTAAGGGCTGCAAACTGTATTGTTAGAGAGGGCTGTTGAGATGGCTTGGCTTGTCTCTAGTGTCTCCTAAATATATTCCAATTATTTTTTAATTCCAGTTGAGAAAGAAGATGTGGGAATTATACCAGGAAGCAAACATCAGGTTTACATTTCAGATAAATGCTAACTAACTTACAATGGAGCATTACACAATGCTTGCAGATGCATTATTTGTGTCTGGAAAGGTTCAGGATCCCAGTCAGGGTGCCTGCTACACTTGTTACTGTGACCATGTCTAGTGCACATCGAGATCAAGGCCATAGGAAGAAGCATATTTTATATCAGTTGGGAACAATCACAAGATGGACCCTCTATGCTAAGAGAGGAAACAAATTACTATGTTAATTTCTGTTTTTAAATTGAATGAGAGAGACCTTGATATCAGATGCAGTAAGCCTTAAAGTCAGTTCACAGTTTAAGTAGTATCTGACATCTGTTGACGTTACAGCAGTCTCTGAGATAAGTATTTTCTTAACTGGAATTCATATTTTTACACTAGATGTATAGAGTAGCCCCTGAAGCAGTATTCTGAGGTAGAGAAAGTCCTGCTTTGTCACTCAGAGTAAGCCAATTTTCTCATTTTTATATCCTCTAGCAGACCCTATGTCATTTAAGCTCTGTTGCTCTCTTAAAATTTAAAGGAATACAGGATTCCAAAGACTAGTTGAAGGACCTGTGTAAATGAGGACCTAAAGTTTAGTTATGCAGGCTTGGCAGAAGGTAGCCAGCGAGGCAGTGAGGAAAGGTGCCCCTCTAAGGTTATCAGCTGGTACGACGGCAAAAATGACAGCTACTTGATAAAGTTTTATTTCTGATGCTTGTTCAAAGCTGATGAGGAATAGGAATACCATTTCAATCCACATCTGCCTCCAATGCCCTGGGCTATACAGTATGCATGGAAGAATGGAAGGTATTTATAGTCCATGTATTTGGCATTCGGTATTCAGTTTTAAATTCAGTTTATCCTTAGCCTTCGCAGGAACAGGCTGGAGCTAACAGTGATTTGTATGTGTTGCGTGTGTTCCTTATTTGTTTGAACAAGCTTCTTTGTACACATCTGGTTCTGAACTCAAGTTATTTGGTCAGTGATTGTTTTCTGAGGGTTAGTTCTTGGTCTACCCACAACTACAAGAATGGAATTGAGTACATTTTTTCTTATCTTTAGGTCTTTGTATTCACCATGCCCAAGATTACTTATAAGACCAACTATTTCAGTGAAAAATCTTCATATCTGCTGTATATAGATCCTCATTTTTATAGTGTTCTCTTTGAGGATTGTCATTAAACAGTCTTGACTCAGACTGAATGATGCCACTGCAGTGATTTCTTTAGGGCATGATCCTTGAAAAATAAAATTCTTTTCTTTTTGCAGGGTCTCTGGGAAGGTAATTCTCCATGTGAATTTTTGTGTAGGGCTTAGGCTGGAGTAGACCTGGCTCCTCCTGACTGATGCCAGGCTAAGAAATCAGTATTTCTGTTCTGTTTATGTATCAGAAGCATCTTGACCTGCTTTGAAATTAGGACTTTGTCTTGGAAGAAAATACAAACCTTCCACTATTGTTGTTAAAACTAGCTAGCATTTTTTGTCTCCTGGCCATAGAAGCAAAATTCCTTAGTCAGAGTATCTTCTAGTAAATCCTTTGTTACTCTGGGGGCAGAGAAGCAGCAGCTCAGGTTTCTGTCCATTTGGCCCGGCTTATTTTGGTTCTGATTCCTTGATGGGTTTTAAACCATTCTTGGTACTGCTGTCACCTTCCAGCCATCTATTCCTGTACCCTGCTTCTTAGTGCTCTTGTCACTCAGCTGATCCATCAGTGGTCTGTTTCCTGGAGCTGAACCTGCACAAAGCTATTACTTGGTTTAGATTTCTGGTGGTTGAGGTCTCAAGTGCTGGCTGAATAAAATACCAGACAGGTTCACTGTAGCTGTGCTTTTTGGAGTCAGCTTAAACAGTCATGGGATCACACTTGTTAAAGTATCTTTAAATGCCTTTTTTGAAGCTCATGTTAGGCAGGATTTGACTGTTTGTTTTGATACCGAAAAGTCGGCTGCTGTAAAAAAACTCTCTAACACCTGTTTGCAATGTCAGAAAGCAGGCATTCTTTATTGCGGTGCCAGAGGCATGTGGGATAGCTCTTCCTAATTTGCCTCCCCATACAGCATAAGTTTGCGACTTATATTGATCTAAAATCTATATTTGCATATATTTCCCAGAATTTTTTACTTATTTCCTGGAGCTAATTATCATATCTGCATAGTCATTACACATGCAGTTTAGAGTCTTTGAGGGGGTCTTCAGGGGTCTCTGGGGTTCTCTGGTGGTCTTTTTCTAGTGTCCGCTGGTTGAACTCTCTTTATGCACCTGTGCAGTTTCTTCTCACTTTGTTGTGCTTAACTGAGTGTTCAAATTCCAGTTATCTGGCTAAGTACTGATATCTCAAATTCCCTGTTTTGCAATCCAGGACAAGACTTCATGTCATCTAGACATACTGGGAAACTTGAGCAGGCACAGTGAATTCAGAAAATATTACCAACAACATATGTCCACTCCCATCATGATCCAGGCAAAGTATCCCTCCTGTGAGGCTTCATAAGCATTTAGGCTGTGGTGATAAAGTTCATTTATGTCCTTAATGGTCATCTTCATGTGCATATTACTGTCCTACTTCTTTAAATTGAAAGTGCAAAATTCTCAGTGTTTCTTAGATTCAGAAGCAAATAACAAAATGCTATTCTTCCAACATTTTTAACTTCTCAGCTGTATGATACTGTTTCCATGTGGTCCACAACCAATTTGCCGCTTTGTTTCCTTTTGCATGTCTAGCCTGTGTGTGAATTGACCTGGTTGGCAGAAGCAGTGTTGCAGGGGCATGCTGATGGATCTGAGTGTCCAAAGGATAAAACCATGCTCCCTGTCACACAGTGGAGTGGAAAGGGGCAAGACTTACCAATGAGATTAAGGTCAAGGCATACTAAGTGTGAAGGCTCTGAAAAAGACTATAAGGATTTCATGCAGCATATTTATTGATCATTGGATATCTCATGAAGGTAGGTTTTTTTTCAGGAATCTTACTGTTAAGGTATTGAATGAGCCTGAGGATTTAGCCAAGACAGCTGGTTTTATCACCAGTCTGTTAGTGTAACAAGTCCTGTTCTAAGGGCAAGTAAACATTGCTACCTCCTATGAGAGGATACTAAGAGAGTTTCAATTATCAATTAAGAAAGGTGTAATAATAACTTTGCTTTCACTTCTTTCTCACAGGTGTTTCTGTGAAATCCCAAAATTAATAATCTGTTGCAGGAGTTCACGGGCCACCTCCAAGCTGAGAATGACAGTTAACAGCTCCACCCTTCTAGCACATTTTCACACTCTGCCTCATGCACAGCATGCACAGTGCACAAGAGAGACTGCTTTTACAATTCATCAATACAGATGGTGGAAAAAGTCTTCTCAGAGCTAATAACCTTCAGGTCCATTCACAGGGTTTGACTACATTACATTCAGAAGTGTAAGTTTGGGATAGCATGCACACTTAAAAGCAGGCTGTCAGAATACTACAGTTGGGTGAAAGAGCCAGAGAGGGATGCATGCTTACTGCTGTTAATGCCATCTTCAGCCACAGCAGCTGAGCACCAGCTGGGTGGGTGATGGTGCCCTCCGTGCCTTTGAACAGTAGATGGAATAGTGGCAGACACTCAACTGTACCGTGTTAGTTTTTGATGTTTTGCTCACAAAAGCTTCTGTCTTCCTTTCTGTTTGTGACAATCCTGCTACACATTTGGAGTGTGCCCTGGTGCAGCAGAATAATTAAACTTACTACACTTCTTTGCTACATGTTTTTTCTTTCTGCATGTTAATAGAGCAAGTGTCCCATATAGAAAAATTAATAAATAAAATGTTATGTTAAATTAGATGCAAAACTGCTGTTAGATTTTCCTACAAATGAGGAGGAAAGGAGCTTGCTCAGATTGCTACTCTAAGATCTTTAAGCAGTACTTGATCCAGTTGTTAAAGTGATGGTCCAAAATTTTTTGAGAAAGATCCAATTTGCTATTAGGAGTGAATATTTAACAGATACTTATTGTATAGCATCCCTGGAGGGATGGAACTGAGGCAGGTAAGGAGACACTGAACAAACAGGTACATTGATTCACACATTTTGACAACCCAGTCAAATTAGTGAGTTGCCTCTGGCTGCTGCTCTCTTGAACCCTTTCCTGGCTGAGTGGAACTCCCAATTAATTTCCTTTCTTATTCTGAGCTCCATCTGGCGTCTGTCCATTGAAGAGGAGAGTGTCTGCAGACCCTCTCTGCCCCTGGCAAATCTGCAAGGAAGTAGTGAGGAGGGAAAGGGGATATGATAGGACAAAATAAATTAACTTGTGAGGTGGGCATGCAAAAATAGAGGAAACGGGAGAGATGAGGAGATCAAGGAAGTGATTATACATGAAATTGCCATGTACAGATAGTAGTAATTTGCCCTCAGTTAAGAGCTTCCTTTCTGAAAGCTTGTCTCTACAAAAAGGTTACTACAGTTAATGTTGCGTTCTTCTTTCAGAGCTTTTTCAGCTCTAAATTACTTTCTGAGAATACACCAGTAGCTAAGCCAACTTTCACAGACCACCTTCCTTTCTTTTATCAGTCCTATGTGCTAGCAGTGAGAATTCATGTGGAGAAATATCCAGCAAAGGTGTTGCTGTGAGAGCTGAATGCAAGGCTGGGAGCCCCAGAAAGTCGGACAATTCTCTGTATATTACCAGTCACTTGCTCTGGGAGCTGCTAATGTCCCTGGACTGTCATTGAGCATCTCTAGGGAGGTGCTTCTCAGGAAATAAAATTATATACGGCAGATGCTCTGCTGATATAGGTTGCCGTAGCTCTACAGAGGTTTAGAAAGTGCTGAAAGAAGCTGAGGTGCTTTCTCTACTAAACTTTTATAAGCTGTGATAATGTAAGTATTTACAATTAGCATTAGTGGTCTAGTTTTGCTGGAGAAATGCTTGTCAGCAATTAAACAAGTTTCTTTAGTATGCCAATGATAATGGAGAGTGCAAAAAGCTTCAAAGGCTAGAAAAATGCGTGGTGCAAATATGTTCCTCCATTTTTCCCATTATCCATGATAATGAGCGTTATATGCAACACAATTCCATTTCTGAATCTCCTAAACGCAAGAATGGAAAATACTTTCTACCTCTGTGTGTATTACTCTGTTCATGCAGAAGAGGTCTAAACCAATTTCTGTTCAGCAGGACTTTACTGTGATGTTTAAAATACTATTCTGGGCTGTTTACAGTACTATTATGAGCATGGCTGAATTTTTTTTAACTGTATAATATTTAGGAAGTGGCGACTTGAGACCATAACAGGTAGTTTTGAGCACCGGTGTTTTCTCTGTTGCTCAAAGGCATGTTCTTTATTTTCTGACCTTAATAATTGGACAAGAGGGTGTTTCTTAATTTGCTTTTCTTATTCTTTTTTTTTTTTTTTTGGTTTAGATTGCTAAAATGTAGTCTGCAGTCCAGTCAAAATGATAGTGATTGCGGCATGTGTTGTCCCAAATCTGGATTCTTTACGCGATGCGCAAAACCCTATCAACACACAGAGTCAAGATACTTGGTTTATTCCAATTCTGCACAGAAAAGTGTGCTAGGTGATAATTCACAAAGCTGGCACACCTTTTGAGAAAGAGGCTGGATCTTACATACAAAATAACAACAAAGAAGAAACTACAGTAAAGTAAATGATTGGTTACTCACTGGTCACTCCTGACTTTACATATGAAAGCAGAAATTTACCATTCTCTTATATCGAAGCTCCTGCTGTCTTTGTTTGAGGTTAGTTCGGGCCACCAAAGTCTGAGGCTCCCCTGACCCATCAACTACACAAACCCACCTGGTTATGAAACTTGGCATTTTTGTGACAGTTAACCCTTTTCTTTTGACAACAAATCCTCCCTTGGAGACTCATGGGTATTTTTTAACACATCCTGAAAATCTCATTCTTATGTTTCTTAATCACCTTCTAAAAGAATTTTTCCTCTTATTCCTTTTTCTCTGTTTCTTTGATAAAGGGATTGTCCTCTGCTCTGATCATCATTATTTCCTGAGGGTTCTGTTTCTTACTATTTGTTTGCATAAGTCAGTACATATGGGGAAGCATTGAATCATACAGCAATCTAGTATCAAAATTACCACCACTGCAATGATAATCACAAAGAGTTTCTTCAACCAATTTAGATTAGGTAACCAAGAGGTTTAAACATAGTTGACCCTACAATCTGGAAAAGAAACAAAAATGTGTAACCCTTCATTTTACTATACAATTGTGTGATGGTACAGTCTTTAATGGTTCTGCCAGGATGGCTCTCCACTCATCTCCAAGTCCTGGCAGAGGGGCTGGTTTGACCTGTGGGTAGTGGAACGAAGAGCGAATTTGTTCTACCTTCACAGCAGAATAGGTGGTCAGCAGAATGATGTAAGGTCCTTCCCACTTTTCTCTCAGCAGCTCATCTTTCAGGTACAAATATAAACTGAATCTCTAGGTTGAAAGTTGTGCATTGGTGAATCCAGGGGCAAAGGAGCTCGGTTATTGAGATATCTGTGTAAGTATGATAAGCTGTGTGAGAGAGACAGCAAATTATTTCTTAGCATTCCCTCCTTGTTAATATACATTTGATCAGTTCAGGATTCTAGCCTTCTGGCCAGACATGGTTTCCCATACAATATTTTCAGTTCTTTTCTGACTTGTGGAGTGATTCTAATTCTCATCAAGGCAATTGGCAAAATATCTATCAAGTTAAGCTGAGTTTCCTGACACTATTTTGAGAATTGCCTCTTACGGGTTTGGTTATAGAATCATAGAATCATAGAATCTTTTAGGCTGGAAGGGACCTCTAGAGGTCATCTGGTCCAACCTCCCTACACAAGTAGGGACATCTACCTAGGTCAGGTTGCTCAGAGCCTCATCAAGCCTGACCTTGAATGACTCCAGGGATGGGGCCTCCACCACCTCTCTGGGCAGCCCGTTCCAGTGCTCTATGACCCTCATGCTAAAGAACTTTTTTCTAATATCCAACCTAAATCTATCTTTTCCTAGCTTAAAACCATTACTTCTTGTCCTATCACTACAAACCCTTGTGAATAGATCCTCCCCTGCCTTCCTGCAGGCCCCCTTCAGGTACTGGAAGGTCAGTATAAGGTCCCCCCGGAGCCTTCTCTTCTCCAGGCTGAACAGCCCCAACTCCCTCAGCCTGTCCTCATACGAGAGATGCTCCATTCCCCTGATCATTTTGGTGGCTCTCCTCTGGACA
>VZZY01025676.1:5238-15556 GCA_013400335.1 Eurystomus gularis | reverse complement strand
GAAGATATTAAACAACACTGGTCCCAGCACAGACCCCTGGGGGACACCACTTGTCACCTTCCTCCATCTGGACATTGAGTCGTTGACCATG
The DNA here is from genome assembly GCA_013400335.1 of Eurystomus gularis. Taxonomy (NCBI): domain Eukaryota; kingdom Metazoa; phylum Chordata; class Aves; order Coraciiformes; family Coraciidae; genus Eurystomus; species Eurystomus gularis. Next base: position 15,465 of record VZZY01025676.1, on the reverse strand, counting down.
ACTCTCTGGATGCAACCATCCAGCCAGTTCTTTATCCACTGAACAGTCCACCCATTGAACCCATAATTCTCCAGCTTTGAGATAAGGATGTTGTGGGGGACTGTGTCAAAGGCCTTGCAGAAGTCCAGATAGATGACATCCATAGGTCTTCCCTTGTCGACTGATGCAGTCGCTTCATTGTAGAAGGCCACTAGGTTGGTCAGGCAGGACTTGCCCCTAGTAAATCCATGTTGACTACCTTGGATTACCTCCCTGTTTTCCATGTGCCTTAGCATGTCCTCCAGGAGGATCTGTTCCATGATCTTCCCAGCCACAGAGGTGAGGCTGACAGGTTGGTAGTTCCCAGGGTCTTCTTTTTTACCCTTTTTAAAGATGGGCACAATATTTGCCTTTTTCCAGTCGCTAGGCACTTCACCTGACTGCCAGGACTTTTCAAATATTATATACCTCAGTATAGTATATTATATACCTCAGTACTCTGGGATGCATTTCATCAGGTCCCATAGACTTGTTTATGTTCAAGTTCATTCTCTCTATTTTCCCTCTAGACTGTGGTCTCCAGGATGTATGCAAATCCTATTTCAACTGCAGAAGCTCCCTGGACTACTTCTGAAATTAAATGAGGTCCATTGTCAGAGGATAAAACTTCAGGCATTCCAAACCTATTTCTTTCACTAGAATTTTAACAACTTCACTATCCCAGTTGTGACAAGGGAAAGCTGCAGGCCACCCAGAAAAGGTGTCCAGCAGAACAAGTAAGTATTTATATTGCCCACATTTTGGTAACTCAGAGAAATCTATTTGTCTCTTTTTACTTCACCTGCAGGTGGCTTCCTTTGGATCTTAGGGTTATTTGCACAACAGATCTGGCATCTCCTTGCCATTATGTCTGCACTTGATTGCATTTTTGGCCCTATACCATACCTCTTAACACTGCTTATCATGGCATCAGCTCCCATGTGAGTTTCTTCATTTAACTTCTTAAAGAGGACTCACAATATTTTGGCAGTAGTGAGAACTTGCCAGTTCTGAGTTATCCACCATCCTTCCATTTCTTTTGAATATTTCAGCCTCTCCACTAATTGATCCTCTTTCTCCAAATACTGGGGAGGTTTCATGCTGATTTTTCCACCAGGTATCAGGGCTCCAATTACCTGTTCAATGTGTAGGGGTTTGGTATGGTGGGATGTATATCCTTCAGGCTTTTTGGTTTGTTACTCGCAAATCCTGCACTACTCGATACTCCTGAAAAAGGTTTCTTTACAGACAGGACTGACTTATTTAACTCAGATTGACACTCTCTAAGCGGTCCGTATAGTACAAAAGTATTTATGAGATTCTTCAGTCCTTTGTGTGCTTCCAATCTAATAGGGTATTGATTTACCCTTACCACTCCTACCCCTTGTTTCAGTTCTGTTTTAATAGGGGTTACATTCTTTGTTTTACCTAGTTCCTTTGAAGCCACACCAGAGGAATATACCTTGGTGGCATGAAACTAATCTTAAACAAAGACAGCAGGAGCTTTGAGATAAAAGAATTAATATGTAAAGTCAGGAGTCGCCAATGACTAACCAATCATTTACTTTACTGTAAGATGTTTCTACCATTTCTAGAGGTGTGCCAGCTTTGTGAATTATTGCCTAGCACCCTTTTCTGTGCAGAACTGGAATAAACCAAATATCTCAACTGTGTGTCAACCTGTTTTTGCACACTGGGAGAAGAATCCAGATTTGGGACAACACATGTCAATGTGTCAACTTCTGCCAATTAAAAGTAATAGTTACTGGCATAGCTTAGCAGTGATGAAGACTTGGAGAGCACTATTATTTTTAATTGCATTCTTTATATTGGGCTGAACTACAGCACCTGGATTTTGCCAGAGGAGGGTGACTAATGTAGTGCTAGCTCTTCCTGTAGCCACTTTTAACCCAGACGGAACACTCTGGTGAGGTTTTGCTTAATTCACTTCTGCACATGCACGCTTTGTATAATAATGAGATCTTATTCAGGGAGTTGTGTGAAAAAGTTACAAATTCACACCTACCCAATTCCATAATAGTTCCCATGTGTAGACATGCCCTAATACTAAGAGTCCATGTGGATAATGGAGATTTTTTTACAGTTTAGTATTAATAGTGAATATATCAGAACTGACTTAATTTATGTTCTCTGTTTGACTGAAGGAACCTACATGAAAGGAAGCTGTAATGGAAAGTAAGAAGGGTATGAACCACAACAGAAATGAAGCATCTCTAGAGGCAATTCCAAAGGCCATTATGAGAACAGTTCATGAACTATTAATCTATTTCTGTGCTGCCAGCCAAGCCTGTTTTTCCCAAGGCCAGAATCTAAGATCAAAAGCACAATAAGCTATTAAAAACCTTACCTAACAAGGAAAGAGGTGGAGAGCTACTAGTATCAATTCAGAAGCTGAGTAAAGATGGACAGCTTTTGATACACTGAAGCCAACAGGGGCTGGGTAAATTTGCAGTACTTTGCAGGACCAGACACATGTACCAGCTTATGTTCTCAGTCCATGCAGTGCTTCTGTAGTGCTGCAGTCCAATCAATATCCCATGTGACAAAGCAGGCTTTATTGGCTTGGGCATGCAGCAGTGTACAAGTACTGCTATGCTAATTTTGGATGTGGCTTGGTCTATGCAGAACCAGCTCCAAGCATCATCAAGCTCCTCAGCATTTCAAGCTGGAGTGACTTTCATTCACAGTGTAGACATTCCCCAAACTGCAAAGCTACAGTTTGAGTGCTTCTCCTCTATGTCTCTCTCTCCTCAGCTCTATAGCCACAGAAGAAAAGTGGAGGTAGCTGGGCTTGAGCGTTCTTTGAAAGAGGTGGTGGGTGGAGAAGGGAGCAATCCACCTGCTCACTTTATACCTACGGGCAAATGAAATTTGGAAGACGCAGGTTTATGCAGCTGTATCAGTAGTGCCACAGGCACTGAGAGATGAGTCCCTGGCCTGCTATGTTAATGCAATTGGAAAGGACGCCTAACTCCCTTGGGATCAATGCTAACAGCTACATCTCCAGGTTTCACTCAGACCAAAATGAAGATAATGGCTAAGGAGAATGCCTTCCCTGTGACTGTGGCTGGCAGGTGAGAACAGGTTCATGGTAGGCTGACAGCCTCATTTAGTTCTATCCTGGAAAACATTTAGTGAAGGCTGGTACTTTGGGAAGCATGCCCACAAAGGAAAGTGGGACAGAGATAGAGCTGAGGTTCACTTCTGAGCTATAATAATGCTATGGCCTGTAAATGATGTTGGAAGAGAAGCAATTGTGGAAGTCACCTATGTAGTGTATGTGTGTGTAGAGTGGTAGAAAGATGGAACAAACTCCAGATGAATTTAATTTTGAGAACAGAGCTTTTGCTATTGCAGTCTGCATTTTGAGTTTGAATCTTATGTTGATGAAAGGAGATGGGTTGGCAGATCTAAAGATGTGTCTTCTGTTTGTTCAGTCAATGAGTACATGTGGTAATCGTAAAACTATTCCCTGTGCAGCACAACAGTGCATTTCAATCTTTTCTAGAACCTCTGCATCTGTGACCTATGCTTGCCTACTGTCTCTGCTCTCTTTCTGTTCATTCTGCCCAGCTGTAATATAAGTCAATTGAGTGGACATCTCCAGTCACACAGCTATACCTTTTTCCCAGGGAAGGACTGTGTGGTACTTGAGGGATCACTTTCACATTTCCTTTTAGGTGCCGTTGAATTTGAGCCCACGCTCTGCAGGTAAACGGTAGAAGGGATTAGTCAAGAACAAGAGTTACTTGTTCTTTCCAAGACCTAACACTCTTTAAATGTGAGGCTTAATCATCTCAATATTGAAGTTGAAGCAATTTTTGCCATCACAGCAGGGAAAAGGACTAGGCTAGATCAAAATAATTCACATGATAATTATAACTATGTTGCCACTGTGGCTCAGAAATTATTGTTATTACAATGAGGGAACTGAGGAGAAATCCTTATTTTGTACCATATATTTTAGGAATAGTTGTTTGGAAGAACTTTAGTCTTGATAACATACACATTAGAGGTAAGTGGTGTGTGGTACTGTGGATTTATGCTGTGATAGGGTGGTTTTTTTTCCTGATGAATAGTTTCAGGGCAACTTTAAAGAAAATTTAAATTTTCTTTATGTGTATTCTACTTCTGTTACTCAAGTTCTACTGTCATGGCAAACAGGAAAAAAGTGGAAAAAACCTGAAAACCCAGCTATAGTATCTGTTTCTTTCCGAGAATCATAGAATAGTTTAGGTTGAAAAGACCTTCAAGATCATCATGTCCAACCATTCATGTAAATCTACAAAGTCCACTGCTAAACCATGCCCCTAAGCACCATATCTATATGGCTTTTAAACACATCCAGAGATGGTGATTCGACCACCTCCCTGGGCAGCTTGTTCCAGTGCTTGATAACCCTTTCAGTGAAAAAATTTTTCCAAATATCCAACCCAAACCTCCTCTGGCTTTATGTCTGCAAATTACTTCTACTGTTCCTTTAGTTCCCAGCATAACCTGCGAGGCTTGTCAGTTTTCCAGAGCAAAACCTAACAACTTAGCAAACTTGCTTACATGAGAAAGAATGAGGTTCAGGGGGAGGCATGGGTCTTACCACAGGCTGTGTGCCTCTTATTCCATCTTGAATCAGTGCTTACACACCTGTTCTTAGAGTGCTTTGTTGGCCCTTTATACTAGTACTGTGTAAATATAGAATATTATGGTTATCTGAAGCTACTGCACTCTAAAAATATTCAAGTGTCTGCTGCCAGTTGTATGAATAAGACTTGCGCTACACTAACAGCAATAATATATTCAATCACAAACGAGGACTTTCAAGAGATACTTAAGATCATTGACGTATTAGATATCTAACAAGCAAAAAGTCCTAATGAGAAGAATAACTGTGGCTTTTCAGTGGAACTTCATAGCTAGCTAGCTCCGAAAATATCCTTTCTCTGCACCAGAATCTCAGTAAGTCTGAGACTTCTCAAAAAAACCCAACCAAAACCAAACCAAAAATACTCCATTCTATGTTTTGTGAAGCATGGTTATGGAATTCTAGTTCTTGAAAGTGTTGGAGTATCAGATGAATGTGAATCATGCCATTCAAAACACATGTTAACACAGCTAATTTAGTACAGCCTCCTGTAATTTATTTATAGACAATCATACTTTTGCAGGGTTGGGGTGGAAAATCATAATTGAAGATTTAGGGAGAATAGAGAAGCCTTGGAGCTTGTCTTTCCTTCTGAAGATTCTGGATGTGTAAAGCTGTTATGATGCATCTAACTAAAGTCTGAGAGACAATAAGGAAATGCCACTTAAAGTTAATTCTCTCTGGTTGTTACCACTTAACCTGTTTGTACTAAATTTCCCAGAATCACAGAAGTGTTAGCTGGAAGAGACCTCTGGTCAGCCATGGCTTTGTGTAGCAAAGTCCTGACAGCCTTCAAGGATGGGGATTTCACAGTCACGTAGATAACCCTTCATTGCTGTGCTGCCTTCCTAGAAAATCAGTGTTTCCTAACACTCATCCTGAACATCCTTTTCTATATACAATGCCACTAACTCTCTTCACAAAGCATTGTCCTCGCTGAAGGGAAAAGGAAAAGACAGGCAGAAGAGCTAGAGGGTGGTCACACAGGATTCATGATTTAGGAAAAGACAAAGAAAGCAACTTGAAGCAGATGAGTGTCAGAAGTATATGAGTGATGGAACTAAACACAAGAACCTCCGCATAACTACCAGTCTCTGAAACACCAAAAACCACATTCATCAAATAAAGCTGTATGCTTCAAAACTAGGATGTTAGTGAAGAACTTGAATAAGAGCCCTGTAACTACATGGAAGCTAAGTCTTAGCTTCTTGGAAGTGGACTGTAGAAATTTGGGACAACGCTAGAACACTCATTCAGCTTTGTTTACAAAGTAATTAAGACATTAATATTTTCATCCGAGATACAGTAATTTCTGGTAACTGCAAGTAACGTAGAAATACACAAAAGAAAGATGGATTATGATTAAAATCCCCACAACTCAGCCTTTTCTTACAGTATTTTCATTTTGCCAAAGGAAAGAAGATTAAGTAAAGAAAACTAGTAGTGAAGTTGCAGACAGATATATAATGGTTTCTTTAATCATGAATGGCTTTAGTCTTCCTGTTCAAGATTAGTATGAATCTTGAATTCATTCATTCTTGAATGAATTCATTCATTAGAATGAATAGAGGAGATGGAAGATCTGTAAAGCCCATGGGAAAGCTTGGACACAGAACTGTCAGACAACACGATCATGAAAGGAAAGGGATAAATCTATGTATCAGTGCAATCCGCCACTGTTGGAATTAAAACAAAGTGAATGTAATTAAATGAGAGTAAATCTCAGGGTAAAATTTGAAGCAGGTCAGGTGGGTTCCATTCTGCTAGTAACTAATATTATAAAAGAAGCCTAGGCACAAGATGTCTGGAGTCACTGAGCTCCAGAGGTCAGAAGTTATGATTCAGCTCTATCCCTCAATAATCAGATTGGGTTTCAAATTAGGAGGCTTAAACCAAGGAACCAACCAAAATCTATTAAAGTCAGCTTTCATAACTGTGGGATGGGGAGCCAGTTTATTAAGCAATATGATTCATTAAAGATGGTCTTAAATGTATGCATATATGCATAGGATACAAATTCCACTTACTCTAGCCTGTCTTCTAAATGAAGGGTGTTGGCCCATGCTTGCAATTATTGAATTCACCTGAATTAGTTTTACTTCAGCTGTGGCATTTCCCAAACTCCTCCTTCCTGAGTCTTAATAGTCTGAGGGAGTGACTACTAATTTACAGGCCAAAGGAAATTAAGGAAGTCAAGAAAGGGGGTTAGAGAAATAGTGCAACAGCTCCTGATCTGGTACAGGACTTTTTACTTGTTTCCTGCAATGTTGTATTTAATTTTGTCATAAGGTTAATTCAGGTAGTAGTGGAAGGAGAAGTATGTTGGCCTGAAAGTCAGACAGAGCAAAAGATGATCTTACCTCCTTGCAAGAGTACTTCCTGCAAGTTTAGAAATGCTGTGAGTCATGAACCTTCCAGAGCTGGATCCCACAAGGTAGGATTAACAGAAAGAAGTTTCAGAGTGTTTCCTGGTATCATGAAAAGATGTAGTAAATATTTGACTAGAACTCTGAGATCACTGGAATTAGAGTTTAGGGTGTTGGGAGTTTTTTTTATAGGAAACCTTTATTTGCCATTCAGAGTGAAGGCTTCAGCCACTAGAAAAATTCCAAAGACTAATGAATGGCTTGAGAATAGTTCCTAAAGAAGATTGTATCAGGCAGGATGTGAAAGGAGGAGGCTGTAGTCTGGCTAGGAATTCATGCCTTCCTGGTTGCGGAAAGGCAAGTGTAGATTAAAGAGAGATGCAGGATGGAATAGGTACTGGTTGTTGCTGAAGAAAAGCAGATGAATTGTTCAACATACACAAGCATGTGCGTATTGGTAGTTCTGCAGGGCTCCTGTTCTGCATGCTTTTAAAGGTGATCGATGCTTCAATGGTTACTGTAGGAGACAATTATGGTTAGTTCTTAAAAGCTTCATCAGTGCACTGTTTGAATGACATCATTGCTCAGGAGTGGGTCAAAAGAATAGAAAGATAATGCAGAGAAATATGTCTCCAGTGAAGCAATGCTACCTGAAGGCAGATACTAAATCAAAAAGCTAGCCCAGGTGAAAGAAAGCAAGACCAGGGCCACAAATGAGCTACTTTATCCTTGCAGATAATGCAGTGTGGACATAAGAAAGTTGAATTAACGGAATGGGATCTGAATAAAGTTTTTTTAAGGATATAATACATATACGTGGTTTATATGTCTTCTTAAGATATAAGCCTCCCTCAAGTAACTGAGAATATGTATTTCAAGGAACTGAAGTTTACATTTTGTATGTATTTCTAAAAGCTGTTCATTACTTCTTTATCACTTCTGTAACAATAGAGAAAAATGTCAGGTACCCATTTTTTCCTAGCTTTTTAAACAAAGGTTCTCTGAGGAGTGGAATTGTGGTTTTGCTACAACTATTTGCTATGGAATTATATTTTATGGTAGCTGCAAGCTCATATTAATTTGGGGAACAAAAATATGAAGGACTTGTTTCTAACTCATATGCACAGCCTACTGACAACATACTAATGATATTGCAAGCAAAATTAATTTGCTCTACCTGTCCTATAATGTAATTTTGTATGTGTTAGAGGAAATACATATTCCTTGGTACTGATGCACAAACAGCAAGAACTGAGGTTAAAGCAATTAATCAGGGTCAAATCCTGAAGTCCTTGTTCTAAAAGTGCCATTGATTTACCTGGAAACTTGCATTACTTATCAAGGAGTAAGCTTTATAGGAATGTGTACTATAGTCTTTCAAACCAAGTAATGGATTAAGGAAGTAAAGCACTCCTGAGGAAGTGCTTTCGGAGATGCAGTACAGCAAATTCAGCAGCTGCAATTTATGGCTGGATGTGGCCGCAATACCATAGAATGAATATGAAGTTTAACATATTTTAGAGTCTTGTTCACTGGTTCTTTTGATGGAAATAATAAATCTTTAACCGAGCCACAGCTTATAAGATGCACTATAATACAGTTGACTCATAAAAGAGGCCAGAGCCTTCTCTTGAAACTACTTTTTAAAATATTTTTAAAGAGGAAGTATTTATTTTATCTGTGTATAAGGTGTCTCAGACACGTTTTCAACTCCAAAGTGTAGAAATCACTAACTCGGAGCAGTGAGCTACTACATTATTCCTGAAGTGCCACAGGATGGCAGCCTTTCAGAGTAGTGCATAGTTACTCTGTGGAAAATCCCGTAGGTAGTTTTCTGCTTGAGAACTGAAGAGCATACTATCTTTGACTTATTTACTATTGAAATCATTGCCCAGTTACATCATATTGTATTTTGTGTGGATGGGCATGAATCTCAAAAGGCTGTTCTCTATGGTGCAGTCTACATTTTAAGCTTGAAGCTGGAATTATAAAACAAGGGCAATCAAACATGGTTGTGGAATGCTAGTTCTGGCTTTCTTCTTCAACCTACAAGATGCCTAACAGTCTGCAGGGTTAACTGTTTTCATCTTTTTTAGGGATTACAACTTAAAAAAAAAATACAGTAAAAATGGCTTTCCATATTAGAAGTATGTTGTTGCAAAAGGGATCCATACACATGTGAAAGTCTCTAAGATTATCGTGGACAGTGAAGGTCTTGTGTTCACATGGAGGCGACTGACTACATAATCTGTGCAGAAGGACAGTGTGACCTCAAAATTAATACAACCTTGATATCCATAGAAAGGATTACTTTAATCAGTTCCACTCAAGTTTGCAACTGTGTTCACAGGATAAAAATTGAAAGCAAACCATTTTAGTAAGATCTGGATTAGAAAAGGTTCCTTAATACATGACCGTGATGTAAAACAACAGTTTTGAGGGAGGTGTCAAAATCAGACAGTGGCATCTCCTTGCAATTCTAAGCTCTCAGAAGAGAAACGGAACTGCTGCTCTGTGAGGAATCTAAGCTTTGAGCAGAATGCTATGAAAATGAAGATACAGAAATCCACTAATAAAGAAATACAGAGCTATTTACCAATCTACTTATACAAGCCGTTTCCTTAAATAAGAAATATGTGATTACCCCCCTTTTTTTTTTTAAATAAACCTAAATTAGATTAATACCAAAATCCATTTTTCTGACCCCTTGGAACATTCAATCTCCTCTTTATTCAGGTTTCTTACAATACACATACAAGAATATCCTTCAAAGTAGTAAATGTGTACTTACTCTGCTTTTCATGAGACTGGGGAGGAATGTACTAAGGTATTTGTTGGGGGTTAGATTTGTTTTCTGTTTGCTCCTTTTCACCTGTAGAATTTTGTCCCATAAGTTACTAGGATACAAATGGCTGGATACTTAAGAAAGAACAAAGGCCTGGGGAGGGGTTGTCGGAGTTTCTCATGGTGGGGGGGACAGAGATACCGCGAGATTTGGGCAGATAAAAGGGGGGGCGGAGTCAGCTGCGCTCTCTCTTGCTCTGGGCTTCGTAGGAGGACGGTCATTGTCGCCGGCCTTCTTTTTTCCCCCCCCACCTTCGCCCGGACCTGTCTTCTCCTGCCGCGAGGTGAGCCACTGACTGGGACCGCATTAACATCCACCTTACTCAGAGGGGTGCCCGG
>VZZY01025675.1:15459-58194 GCA_013400335.1 Eurystomus gularis | reverse complement strand
CCTCTTCGTTATTCTTCTGCCTCCGTAGTGCCTCCAGGAGCATCTACTCCATGATCTTTCTTCCACAAGCCTGTAGCATTGCCAGGGGTTGTTGTGACTGAAGTGCAGGACCTGGCACTTGGCCTTGTTAAACCTCATACAAATGACCTAAGACCATCGATCCAGCCTGTCCAGATCCCTTTGCAGACCCTTCCTACTCTCAGGTGTAATAGGAAAGTTTGCAGTCAAGAGGGAGAGGAATAGTGATATCCAAACAGGATCAATAGTGTCAATTCTGGAAAAGATTTTCAGGGTTGCCTACATGATTTAGCACCCTTAGTTCTGTTTTCTGAAACAGAGTAGACATGTGAAGAGTTATTTAATAGAGATGTTTTCTCCAAAAATTAAGTATTAAGTGCTTAAACAAATGGGCTCTGGGATTGGGGACATATAGCGTTCACAAAGGCTACTTCTAAGTCAGGAGACTAATTTTTCCTCTGGATTCTGAAGAAAGAGGGAGGGTTTAGTAGGGACTAATTAGAGCACACACCTAAAATATAGGATTTAGATTCCTGAAACTTCACATCGCACCTTCACCTCCTATGTGGTGATGCTTTTGCTTCCCATTGACAGCATCTTGTGCATGTCACTCCCACAAACACAGTGGTGCTGTGATGCCAGCCGTGTCTGTGGACAAGCAGTTACTGGTCAGTGCTGGATCTGTGCTCAGCTATGTCTTAGTAAGATGGAGCCAGGCAAAGAGCCAGTGACCTGGGGTAGATAATCTGTCAGTGCCCTGTCCCCACCCCAGGCAAATGCCTCCTGGCCCGTTTTTGGGGGACACCTGCTCTTCAGGGTCCCTCTGGGCATGGCCACAACCTCCCTGTCTCTAGCTGGAATGGACTCCTGAATTGATGCTGCTTAGATTAAAGAGGATTTGGCCTGGCTTTTTGTCCCCCTCCTTGCTGGAAGAGCAAGTTATGCGTCATTAGGAGAGGAGACCATCTTCCTGCTCATCACACACTGTGTTTCCTCCCCCAACCCCCTCCAGCCTCTCCCAGCCGCCTGGAACGAGACCAAATGATGCATCTGTTCCAATGCCGAAAGTGGTTCGTGTTACCATTAGCCACATTCAGCCCCAAATTGAAGCTGGCAAGCAGCTGCCATGCTCAGAGCTAGTTTGCTTGCAGACGTGTGTGTTTTGACGGGAAATATTGCTGCCTATGAAATATGAAAAGGGAAGAAGGTAATTGCCCACCTAAATAAGAAACAAGCTCATCTCTCTCCTGGAAGGTGAGCAATGGATGGCAGTGTCTTGTGTAGCATCCTGCCTGATCTATTATACCCTTTTTTTTTTTCTCCAAAATGATCAGGTTGCAAGGAGTTAAAAGATATTAGTTTGGTTAAAGCAATAATCTCTGCTCAACCTCACCACAATGGAAAAGGAGGCTCTGCTGCCTCCTGTATCTTTGTTATGGCAGCAAATCAGTCGCAGCTACTGACTCTTTGAAAGTCACAAATATGGAACATGGTTAAGCAGCACTCTCCATTTCTTGCTATTTAAATTTCTTAAAAAAGTGTTGAAACTGTTAAAGGATTTGAATATGTCCTGAGAGAGCTTGCTTTTCACTTCCCTTCCTGATGACTTCTCTCTGCACTCTTCAAAAGAAAAAAAAAAAAGGCGGGATTAGTGGATGGTACTAATGCAATGAATCAGGACATCTTCATGCATTTAAGGTGAAAAGCTGGACAATGTGCGGCCTCAGTTCAGACACATGGAGAAGTGCTCACAACTTTTCTCCAGGTCTCTGAAAAATGCTGTGCTTCTGACTCCAGCTGCAGGTACATCCTATGGCTTGGGCTGAGGTTGCAGGGGTAGCTGGATGGGATGTTAGCCATACCACTCTATCATGTGCCACTGCCTACAGAAAACCACTTGCCCCGACTGAGGGTGGGTTTTTTGCTCGTCTGTCAGTCTTTCACAGAAATCCATTGCAGCAAGATTTCCCTGTATATAGCCACCTGGAACCTGTTCTTGCTAGGCTCCTGCCTGCTTTCCTTCTTGATCCATCACTAGTGAGCAACAGAGTTAGAAGAACAGATTTGTTGCTTTGAAGTCCGCTGGTTCAGATTCCGAGTATGCTGATATGACCAAGAGGGAAAAGTGACCCTTTGACAGATCTTTCCATCAAAATGGACCTTTTATCTGCATTCCAGTGCTGCCTGTCAAGGACAATTACACAAAGAAATGCTGTGGGATCCAGCACAGAAATGGAAGTAAAAAGTCCTATCCCTTCCTGGGATGTGAGTTGTGTGCATTCCTACTGCTTTGGCTAGACTGCCACAGTTAAGTTTAAAAATCTGCAAGCAACATAGGAAACATTGTGTTCTGCAGAAAGCACTTATTTGTTTTCCATCTGGGAAATTCGGTCTCAGAGAGGACGTGGTACAGCATGGGTCTGCCATTGAAATGGGTGTCTGGGCAGGAGTTATGATTCCCAGCACAGACACAGGGCTCTGTGGGCATACAGGACTTCAGCTGCTGCCCAGGTTTCCTCTGTATAATGGGAATATTCTTCCCTTAGAAGATGAAGCTGTGATCAGACTGGAATAAGGGCCATATAGTTACCTGGAGTAAGTAATTTTAGAGACATCCATAAAAAAAGCACTTTTTGAACATTCCTTCTAAACTATACTTCCTCTAATTATATATGTTTAAGTACTGTCTTTGCTGTACTAGCAACCAGTGTTTATTTTCTCAGCATGCTAATATCATCCTCATCAAAGATCCTCCTTTACAAGACACAGGCACATCGATGATCTTTTCCGAGACCACCTGGTCTATCAGGCAAGATGTTCAAGGCCTTGTAGGCAGCCCATGTGAGGAGACAAGTGGAGAGAGCCTTGCATTAGGTCTACAACTCTCAGCTGAGGTTTGTAGTGTTATATTACTGGCAGTGTGCTGCTGTGCACTCTTCCTAGCTACTGTATGGGTGGGTGATACAAGTCTGCTCTGGCTCTCAGGTGCTGGTGATTTTAATTGAGTTCAAGGTGTAACAAGCAGGTGAGCAAGGGTGAAGAGAACTGTATTACAAGCCTTCATTTTCACAAATTGCTTTTGGACACAGTCTGTGGGTAGAGATTTCATTTCTAAGTTTTGTTTTGCCAACAGAGGCAAGCTGCAAATCAGGAGCCGTCATCTGAGATTTGGTTTCAGTACTGCCACGTCAGTGAAAGAACAGGCACTGGTGAACATCTCAGTTTTTCACCCAGTGTTGGTAGTTCAGTTGTTGTGTTCCTGGGCCTGGGGCATTCCTGTTCAGTTCCCTTTAATGACAGTTCACTTTTAATTAATTAAGTGGCAAAAAAAATAATGGAAATTAATTGACATTAATATCTGCATTCATGTGTTGGTAACGATTGTCTCCCCAGCTTTCTCCTGTGCCTCTGGTGAGTACCTGGAGATGAAAAACCAGGTGTGCAGCAAATGTGCAGAGGGGACCTACTCACTGGGCAGCGGGATCAAGTTTGATGAGTGGGATGAACTGCCAGCAGGATTTTCCAACGTGGCGACTTTCATGGACACAGCCGTTGGCTCTGCTGAGAATAAAGCTCAGAGCTGCAACAAGTAAGAAGTTCTGTTTGCACCTGGGTTACGCAGCCATGGGTAAACCTGAGAGAGCTCAGCAGGACAAAGCCAGCTTAATGTCTTATCTAAGATCTCCAGGGGGTAACCAGACCTACTAATGGCAAACAAGAGTGGTGGGAGGTGAAATTTGTAGCCATCTCTTTGCTGTCATCATGGTCTCCTTGGACTCATAAGCAGCCTGGGAGTCTTAAGACCAGACTGGAGCTGCTCTTATTTGTAGCTAGAAAGCTCCAGGGTCAGGATACAGTAAATATCTCTAAAAGGAACTTTCACAGCCTATTTAGAGACCCACAGTGGTTGCAGAAGGCAGCTTCTGAGTATAATTGAATGTACATTGAACCTATGGATAATAAACCTTTCCTATGTACACTAAGTCCTAGATTTCCAATACCATATCCTTTCCTATGCATGGTTTTAATGAAGAGTATTATATTTACACAATGTAGTAATAAAGTTATAAATTCACTGCAGTTGATATTGTGGGATTCTTGGTTCTTTATTAAGTAACATGTTTGTGTGTAGTAGCGTAAGAAAAATCTCCTCAGTATCTGTGATCTCAGCTGAGGCTTGTTTTGTTTCTGTTCATCAGCTCTTCGTGGACGCCTCGAGGGAATTACATAGAGTCGAACAGGGATGATTGTACAGTTTCCCTCATCTATGCTGTGCACCTGAAGAAATCCGGTTCAGTCTTCTTTGAATATCAGTACATTGACAACAACATCTTCTTTGAATTCTTTGTAAGGCCTTTAATATGGTGAATCCAACCATGTATTGTAAGAATTCAACATAGATAAAGACCATTAGAAACAACTTTTTCCTCCCTTTACATTCCCCGTATGCCCATAGCTTGTTGTTGCTGAACAAGATAAAAAAAACAAACCTCTTGCTGTCAGTTATGCTGCCTTTTGGCATTTATTTCAGCTTCAAAACTGAGGCTAAACTGATCCCATCTACCATGTGCTGGGGTTTTTCCTTTAGTGGTCATGCCTGCCCCTGTAAGTCCACTCTCTTACAAGTCAACTGTTGGTGGCAGATACTTCAGTTTGGTGGTGTTTGACTTGAGATGCTTTGAAGGGACTTGGTGTTTGAAAGCATTTCTTCCAAGGCAGGCATCTAGAACCTGAGGTGCTCCAAGGCATTAGTATGTGGAAATCTTAGCTTCAGTTTTAGGTCAACTTGAGTCATAGCAATTAAGATGAAAAGTAGAGCACAAGAAGAGACAAAAGGGTGATCCTTTAAAAAATATTTTAAAAATGGAAGGTCAACTCAGAGCAGAAGATGGCTAGAAATTTTAAATCTCCTATTACTGCCTCTGTATCTGTCTGGTGAGCTCTGGTTTTCATCTGAAAAACACAGCTCATGGTATCTTGCAGGAGTTGCTGTTGGTTGGTGTTTCTTGAAGCTTGGAGAAAAGAGCAAAGTGTCTTTATCCTTAGTAGAGGTGGGAAAGGAAGATAAAAATAACCTGTTGAAGGCACTGTCTTGCTGCTGCATCAGTGCAGTAGGTTGTTATTGCACTTTTGTAACAGACCATGTGGGCAATCTTATTTAGCCATTTCGATTTTATATTAAACTATCCTACCTTTTTCATGAGAAGAAAGCAGCAAATATGCTTTCTTCTGTCAGATGAAGGTACCAGGATTGTGAATCCTAGCTCCAGTTGCTTATCTGACTCACTGATCTGCTCCTGCAATGGAGCAAATATATTGTTTCTCTGAGCACTGGCTTTGACAATCGCTTTTTGCTTGTTACTTTTATCCATATCCCACTCATTCACCTCCTCAGATTTATCATTCCTTGTTCAAGAAGCAGTGAGTGGCACAGTTCTTTATAGAAATTCTCAGGTAAATAATTCCTAGTCAGTATTTCCATTATTTCAAGGAAACCATATTTAATACTCACCTAAAAGTCCCATTTTTTTTTCTCCAGTATGTCTTTGTTTTTAAATGTACTTAACCATGCCACTTTAGCTCCAGACAGTGGCATTTCAGTGGCAGTGGCTTGCAGGTTTCTGGGAAATGGTATAGTTTGTGGGCTCCCCAGGTGCAGGTGGCTGCACTGCCAGTCTGAGGGTAAGCGAGGAGATGTCCTCAAATGTGGGAAGCAAGTGTGGACACTTCTTGTTAGATACCAGAGCTTCTATAGCCTACCCTTCCCAGGATCCTTTGCATATTGAAGCCCTTTACACCTTATGGGAAAAGACTATATATTCTTACCTCCTTTTTGCAGATGGGAACTAAGGCACAAAGAAGCTGTAGCTCAGATTGCACAAGATAATTAGGGATCTACCTTCTACTTAGGTGTCTCTTCTCACCTCTTTTTCTCAGTGCTGTTTACCTAAGTGGGAATTGAGTGCATAGATGCTTTGGAGGATGTGGGGCTATGTGACTTTTTCAGACTTGACATGGAAAAATTTTGAGGAGGATGCTTGACCAAAGGTCTTCTGAAACTGTTGAACTGGCCTTTCTCCCTGATGGAATAAAAGCTGAGTAATTGAACTCGTGCCTCAAAGGGACTTGATACTTTTTCTTCAGAGAACAGTTATGAGAAGAAAGTGGACAGCTGTGAGGCCGTGCACCAAACCTTGTGTCAGAGGTGGTCATTGGGGGCACTGTTAAGCTTCTAGCAGGTTTTGAACATTTGGGATTTTTTGTGCCACAACTAAGGCATCTACTGCCCTAAATATGTAGACAAGAGGAACAAAGCTGAATCTTATCATCCCCAGCCAGTAGTCATTATGCTGACAGACAGATGCATCTGATTGTGGTCACTGATCTTGTGGTTTTATTAACAGATACAAAATGACCAGTGCAAAGAGATGGAGTCCACGGCAGACAAGTGGGTGAAGCTAACAGACAACGGAGAATGGGGCTCTCATTCTGTAAGTGTGCAAAACATTCCTTCAGAAGTTTTTTTCCCATGTAGAAATGTCTGTGATTTCCTCTGAGCAGAAAGCAAACAAGGGCCAGATTCTGTGAATGCATTTGGAGAAACACTGCTTTTGGAGAAGCACACTGAGGGCAAAGCCACCAAGATCTCCAAGGGGCTGGTCCCAAAGCAAATGATACAAATGCAAGACTTGGAATTGATTGCCCTGGACTTTGTATCAAGTGCTTTATGAGGTTAAATAGATTTATGCAAATCTGCACAACACAATCACCCTGCATGATTGTAACTGAAATCTTCTACAATAGTTGT
The DNA here is from genome assembly GCA_013400335.1 of Eurystomus gularis. Classification (NCBI taxonomy): domain Eukaryota; kingdom Metazoa; phylum Chordata; class Aves; order Coraciiformes; family Coraciidae; genus Eurystomus; species Eurystomus gularis. The sequence goes on along the minus strand of VZZY01025675.1, from coordinate 51,368 downwards.
TTGCTCATCAGAATACAAGTTTATTCCCTGTTACTCAGCAGAGAAGCGGGAGGGGTGTGTGTATGTGGAGGCAGGCAGGACAGGCATTTTATTCTCAAGTATGTGCAGAAGATCTGGACTGTACCCAGCCTGTGCTCCGTGGTGACTTACCTGGTTGAAAAGCAATCTGGCAGCACCAGGGTGGCTCCTGCAGCATTGATATCATCATGTCCGCGTTGGGAGCAGCAGCCCTTTGGCTGGCCTCTGACGCAGCTGGCTGAGTTTGCCTGGTGCATATACCATGTGTAGACCCATTCGTCAGCTCATGGTAATGCCTGGCTTCCACTATACCATCATACCCAAATTCCAAGAGCCATACCAGCAAAGGCCCAGCATAGATGACATTATGTCAGAAGTCAAAAGCTTTTTATGAGCATAGACAGCAGCCTGGTCTCTGTTTTCCATGGTCTGCTTATCCTTGTGGAGGAAAAACCATATTCTTTAGCCAGTTCTGTTTAGCAGTGCCTTTTAGCTCAGGTGCAAGTCCTGCATGAGTCGCACTGGGAGAAAGGAGAGCTGGGTGAGGAGGGGTGAGTGGCACAGGCTGAGGTAGATCCCAAGGCCAGGGCCTTGACTTGGGTGAGCTGAGAGATGTAGACAGTGTCCACACAGGAGATGGTGTCATCTGAGCTCATCATCTGGGATGTGCAAGTGTGTCCACAGGCCATGAGGGTTGCTTGGATGCCTGACTGAAATGTAGACACACAAGCTAGGTGAGATGACTATTCTGGCTTTCTTCAAGGCTTTTGTCTGCACTGCAAATCTTGTCATGGTGGCTTCTCTGAGCCCAGTTTTCCAGTTGCTGCAGCCTCTGTTTTCAGCATGCTAGTTATGCTGCAAGAGAACTGATATTGGATAACTACACCACACAATGTGAGGTTTGGGTTAATATGGCCCCAGTTCTGCTACTAACTGTGGCAACCCAGCCCTCCCCTGGGTAGTAGCTGTTTGGGGAGTGTGAAATACAAGATGCTGTATTTCCACTTTCCTGAATTTTTGGACTCCTGGGTTCTCTAACCTGGGTGAACAAAAGCTATGGTCCTGCCAGGCCTGTACAGTACTGCTGTGAATCTCATTATCCTGGATCCTTATGCTGGTAGAGTTTATCCCTCTTCTCTCTGAACATATAGCACCTTCAGACCAGTATCACTGTTGGCAGTAGGCGTCGTATACTGGGCTAGTAGAAACAGCACAGCTTTGTAGGCCAGGCAGGGTCTTGGTAAACCTGCTGCGAGTAGGTGATACTGTAGTTACACAGGTGAGTTGAAAGCAGCAGGCACCAAAACTGCTGTTATAAGAAGTGGACCTGCTTTCCTCCTGCCCCTTATCCCAGCCATGGATCCCAACCACCCTTTTTGTGCCAGCACAAAGGTTGTGTAGCTACTTGCTGAACCACACTGTGAAGACAAGTAAGTCAAGACGGTTGGAAACCAGGTTGTTTTCTGCATCTCATCTTCTGTTCAGGCTTAGAAATGAGAAGGAGGGATGGGACTGCTGCTGGGGACATTCGCAGTTTGTGCCTGTCTTAGTGATCATGAGGCTGCAGTGTTAGATGCAGACAGAGCTTGATTTCTAAAGCCTGTAAACAAAACTCACTTCTGAGCCTGGATTTTTGAACTCTGGGTCATGTTTGGTTTCTTTATAAAAGTATATCTCAAGGCTTTAAAAACAAACTGATTGACTACTTCTTAACACAGAGCTAGAGATAAAAGCTGAGTGCCAGGGGTAGCCAGATAAAGGCAGGAACAGCTTTTTCCCAGTTCTGCTTACAACAAGGCCAGAAACAGCTATTGGTGTTTTTCCATAAAACTGGGGTGTTGAGAAGCTCTTTTATGAAGCACACTTTGGCACTCCTCAGAGATATCTCTACAGCATCTGCCTAGCTGTCTCCCTATTACTTCTTGACTCACTAAGCAGCTTAGGAAAAGCCAGGGTTGCGGATAGGATGCAAGAAATCTGACTAATGGAAGAAAGAATTAAAAAAATTTCTTGGTGAGGGGATGACTGCTAACTGTCATGCATGTTGTTGCAGGTGACTCTGAAATCAGGCAGCAATATATTATACTGGAGAACAACAGGGATTCTCATGGGATCCAAAGTAGTAAAACCAGTTCTAGTGAAAAATATCACAATTGAAGGTAAGTGATATTTGCCTTTTAGGTCTTATCTTCCCCTTCTGTCACTTTGCCAAGTACCATTGCTACTGACGTGTCCACAGCACTGAAGTGGCTTTTTTAAGCCCCCTTGCCCTCTGCCTCCTCTAAAGTGTACAAATGGAGCAGCAAAACTTCATGCCCTCAGGGAAAGGCTGAAAAATTAATTTAGCTGGTAAATGATGCCGTCTACTGGAGAAGACTGGATTAGCAAATAGAGAGAAAAAGGAGTAAACAGGTTTTTATTAATGTAGTATAGAAAGACCATGCTTATTGGTAAGACTCTCAACAGTGATAAATCATAGAATCATTTAGGTTGGAAAAGACTTCTAGGATCATCTATTCCAACCTTTGCCCATCATCTCCCTAACCCCTAGACCATGTCTCGAAGCACTACATCTATCCATTTTTTGAACACCTCCAAGGATGGTGACTCCACCACTTCCCTGGGCAGCCTGTTCCAATGCCTAACTGCTCTTTCAGTAAAGAACTTCTTCCTGATATCCAATCTAAACCTCACCTGGCACAGCTTGAGGCCATTGCCTCTTGTCCTGTCATTAGTTACTTGGGAGAAGAGACCAACACCAGCCGTACCACAACCTCCTTTTAGGTAGTTGTTGAGAGCAATGAGGTCTCCTCTCAACCTCCTCTTCTCCAAGCTAAACAATCCCAGTTCCCTCAGGTGCCCCTCATACAATGTGTTCTCCAGACCCCTCCCCAGCTTTCTTGCCCTTCTCTGCGCTCACTCCAGAGAATGGATATATATATCATAACAGTGACGGTTAAAGTACTATTTAAATAATGTAATTAATCTAGGATTGCTCTTTTGGTCCTGTTCTAAGTGTCATCAAACTTGGAGTGCCATGTAAGGCTCTTACATGGGTCAGACTTGCATCGAGGAGCAAAGCTTAAAGACCTAAATTCTGAGTACACAAAGTCAAAGTGTCTAAAGTGGGTGGTGGAAGTCTGTGACTTTTAAGCTGTGTTATGCAGTTGGCTTGCTTTCCCCCATAAGCAGATAGTCAGTAGTTATGGAGCATACCTCTCCATATTTCAGTGCTTTACCTGTAATTTATCTTTCAGGAGTTGCATATACATCTGAATGCTTCGCATGCAAACCTGGTACCTTCAGTGACAAACCCGGTTCATCTGGCTGCCAGGTGTGCCCAAGAAATACTTATTCTGAGAAAGGAGCTAAAGAGTGCACCAAGTGTAAAGAAGAAATGTATTATGCAGGTACATACATCATATGGAATAAGCAAAACCAGAAGAAGCTGAGTACGTAAAGTCATAAGCTGTTTCTGTGTGCAGATGTGAGAATGGCTTTATCTAACAATGAAGGTTAGTCTCCAGCTGATATGCAAAGGGGAAATGAAGGTGGGACATCCCAAAAGTTGCAGAGGGCACATACATCGTACGCCACAGTTGATGCTAATATGAAGGGATGGAGATCTTTATGATCTCAAAGGGAAGAGTTCTTCTAAAGGATTATAACATTCGTGCTGTGCCCTCTTGTGGTAATACGTATTATTGGTTGGCGATAAATTCGCTTCATCACTGCCTTCAGACTGGTCATGTTTTGGGGAGTTTCCTTTCCAAATCCTCTCCTGGCCTGTCCCTGCTTCTTATGTGGTTGGAAGATGTGGTGATCTAGTTGCAAACCCTAGTCCCCAAAGTCTTCTACATTCCTAGCTGTGGTTAGCTGGTGATCATCAGCTAACATGGGCACGATCCATTCTTCATGGTCAAAATGTCTTCAGTTTTCTTCCTTGTAGTTGTTTTATAACAAAGTTTTTGAAGAATCAGTTACTGACCATAGCACATGCTATCACAGATTATGGCAAATGCTTGGGGACCTGTGCCTGTGCTCATGGTGGGAATGGAAATTTTGCAGAAATATCTGGGGAGAGGAAAAACTAGACTGATGTTGTAAGGTAGTTTCTAATGAGCTAGAGTATTTTTGTTCCTTATCAAGTGAGAACATATTCCCATGCTTGGCAAATGACACAAATTACTTCTTGAAGGTGAGAGAGTGGAGTGAGGGTTTGGATGACTCCCTGGTTATACTGAATCAAGGAATTTTAGTGTGACAGTACAAGCATGGCTGGTGTTTTCCCTGTTACCCCACTTCAGTTTACGGGAAGGTTCTTGTAGACTCCATTAAAAGTTTGATTTTTCATTCTTGTTTTGTATTTTTCTGCTGACTCACTTTAATCTCCAGATTTTCAGCTCGTTACTGTTGTTTCCAGGGACCATTTGATAGTTTAACATCCTGTTTCCCACCCTTCCTTTTCAGATGAGGGATCCAGTGCGTGCATAGACCGTCCTCCCTGCACAAACAAAGACTTTTTCCAGATCCATACCCCATGTGATAATGAAGGAAAAGTAAGTAGAAGTCATAATACTGTTTTTAAACTCATTGAGCTTACTGTGATCTGATTTGAAAACAAGGTACAGTTTCTAGGAATCTCTTTTCCAATTGCTTTCCCAATTGTACTTCCAGCATCGAATCTCTCTGAGGCTTTGGACTTGTCCTTTAGCTGCCTTCTCTCCAGCATTTATCCATCTGTAAAAGCCCACCTGTCCTGGGTCTGCTTAAGGGATCTGTTGTGAAATGCTAAGCTCCTCATGCCTGTGATTAGTCTGACTGGGTCACTGGTGCTAACTCCGTGCTCATAAGTAAATGGAGTTGGAGCACAAGGTGAAGTACTCTCCCAGAATAAACCCTACTGCTTAGTTGTTAGTAGTCTTTCCTGGCATACAACTTGCCCTGTGACAACTTGCCCTGTCCCAGCAATGCTCAGGCATGATTGGGGTGCTACTGCAGCACAGGAGCATTGGACTTGACCGTACCTATTTCAAGTAGAACAGTGTTTGGCTGCTTAGGTATGTGTATCGTGTCCCTTAGTTTTAGCATCAAAGAAGAGCCTGTGATCTGTTGAAATAATGGTGTACGTATTACCTGGGAGTATTCATATGCAGCAGCAGAACTTAGCTGTTAATAATATGCTTGCCCCAGGATATGTTCAGGGATGCCTCAGAACAGCTGGACTCTCAGTAGATTATTTCACCCAGAGATCTTAGATCCACTGGGTCTCTCACAGAGAGACCTGCTGGTGGAACAGCCTGGCTTTGGAGCTCTCCTGCCCTGTGTCCCAGCAGTCAAGTGAGGATTTTGGTGGGATTTGGAGAAGAGCCTCCTTTTTACTGGGATATGGAGCCTACAGAGGTCTGGACACACTGTCAGGCCTGTTTTGTCTCTTTTCTTCCCTTTCTCATCTCTCTTAGATTCAGATGGGATAGCAAGTAGTCAAAATCCATAGCACTTGTAAGTTGTTGGCCTAATATTGCCTGGCAGGATCAAGAATTTTGAAGTCAGCCAGTTCCAAAATGCAGCTGAGTTTGTGTGCTTTAGTAATGACGTATCAGTGAATTTAGCCCCAGAACTGGCAGGCTCTACAACATGGTCTTGATTCACTGATTTTTGCTCTGTTAACTGCCTGTAATGACTCGAGGAATTATTAGCAGTGTTCACTGCTACACCCCCAGGTATTGTTTTAATTGCAGACTCCTGCTGATTACCCTGTCACTGCTCTGTGCAGTTCAAGGCTCCCTGGTTTTGAATAGGCTCCTACTGTTGACCCTCTTCCTGCCTCCTCAATGACCTTTCCCTTCCGTGATGGACATCATTAGAATACAAAGTGGGTCTTTTTGCAGACACTCTTCATCCTTCAGTTGCAGCAACAACATCTGTCGTGGACACACAGATACTGGCTATGTTTTCAGGACTGCTTTCACCATTTAGTGCTCTTCATCTCTGGAAATTGGTCCAGGTTTGCCACGCTCTCCAGCAATCTCTCCATGTGATGCAGTTCAGTGAGAGGGCCTGACTCTGCACCCCATCTTCAGGTGAACAGTGGCTGTAAAGCACCAGCCTAAAGGCCTACTGATCCATGGCTTACTAAAATCAGCCAGGTTTTTCACTGGACATTAGATTGTTGTCTCTCTCCTGCTGTCCCCACTCTATCTGTAGAAGGGGCCTCAGGAAATTTAGGCACTTGACTCCTTTTGACTTTTCACCTATCTACTGCTTTAAAAATCCCAGGCTGATCGCTTCAGCCCCAGTCTTAGAAACCTCACCTGAGTGGCTTTGGGCACTCTCTGACCCTTTTCTCACTGCTCAGATGCAGTGGGATTGCTTTAGTGTGTACAGTGTGTCTGGGCTGTGGGCAACCACACAGGTGCTTTGCCAGCTCCTGAGCCTTTTTAATTTAAATGCTGTGCACCCTGATGCTGCTGAAGTGTTTCTGGAGCAGTGCAGAAACAATGTAGCTCTAAGTGTTCAGGAGCAACAAGGGCAGGCTGATCCATAAGGGATAGATGCCATTCTGACAGCAGGACTAGTCCCACAGCACCTGAGCAAAGTGAGCAAAGCAGACCCGGAGTCAGTGGCCAGATTCAGCCAAGGTTGCCAAGACAAGTCCACAGTGACCAATGTCAAGCTGGGACAGCAAGTCCATGGGTCAGGAAGGATGTAGGTCAACCAGGGTACATGACCTGGCACAGGCATGACTGCAACACAGCATCAGGCAGGGACAAACATCAAGAGACTCAGCTTCATTGCAGCTCCCAGGAGCCAGGGCCTGAGCCTGCACTGTGGCTTACAGAGTTTTTTCAAATAGTTTCAAAGAAGATTAATAATCCTTGAAGAACTCTGTGTTATCAGAGGACTAACCTTGGGGTGCAAGCAGCTCAACACCCAGGATGGCAGGGACATGTGCTCAGAGCCCTGGATCAAATTCCTAAGGTGAAATCTCCCCTGCCAAGCTCTGTACCTGTGCCTCCGGCCTCAAGGATCCCCGATTGCACTGCTGAGACCAGGGGATGTGAGTACCCAGAGAGGGATATGTGGCCAAGTTAAAGTCTTGCCAGCTGGGTTTCTCAGTTCTGAAACGCAGCTAATTTTCATCTTGAGATATTAAACCCTTTCCCAAAGTCAGATGAAATTTGAAACCCAGCTTTATGGGTGATGCAACTCACCTAAGCCTTCTCCTGAAGACAGAAGTCTTGTCTCCTCAAAGAAAGGTAATGATGGAGAGGTGATACCATTGTATATGGTAATGCCAAGGACTGACTCATGTTAGTGGACATAAACTGCTCCTTATGTCATGTGGAAGGACTGGAGAGGGGTTGGGGGAGCTCCTATGTGGTTTTGGCGTTTGCTTAGTAGATGAAAATGGCTGGAGAGAAACTGAAGACTTTTCAACAGACAAGCCATTATGGAGAAAAATGCAAAACTTGTGTTCTCTGCTAATGGATGCCTTCCCAATAAAGACATTTTATAATGTTGAAGTTATATTTTTGGTTACTATTGTTAAAATGCAAAGATTTCTTATACAGGTGTTAGAATTATTTATCTGATGTTCCTCAGAAACATTTTCATGGGAAAATTCACTAGATAAATATTAATGAACAGTAGTAATTGTTTTACACTTCACATCTTTACTCTTAAGGTCTGATGTCTTGGAGTCGCCTGTGATCCCAATCACTACTGTTTCCCTTCTCCACCCTTCCCTTTATTGTCCTGGATGTGCAAGGTCTGTTTTGGGCATAAAACATTGGGAATACCCTAATTTAATTTACAAGGCTCACCTTAATAGGTGCATCTAGTCCTGAAGCTTCGTAACACATCATGTGAGCTCAGTGTCTTCTCCTTCCAGACTCAGATCATGTACAAATGGATTGAACCCAAGATCTGCAGAGAGGATCTCCCCGATGCATTGACCCTTCCTCCTTCTGGAGAAAGGAAGGATTGTCCACCCTGCAATCCTGGCTTTTACAACAATGCCTCATCTTCCTGTACTCCTTGCCCACCAGGCACATTTTCGGATGGGACGCAGGGTAGGAATCCACAAAAAACATTGCTTGAGTCCCCAAAAGCAGTTGTCTGCTTGCATGTGACTTAGTTTAATGACACATCATCATAAGCCATAGTTAATTTTGCATAAAATATGTACTAAATAACATTGGAGAGAGGGAGTTGGGTATCTGTTTTCTCTCTGAAGTCCTTTCTTATCAGAGACTGCTGGTCTAAGTTGACCTGCTGTGTTCTGGATGCATTTCTTGGCTGATATAAACATCCTGAGGGTTATTTTAAGGGATTCTGAGAAGGAAATCAGAACTTTTACAGTCCAAAATTGCTCCTCACCCATTCTTCTGTCCATGCCAAGTTCTCCCCTGTGCAAATCTCATTTTAAGCACTGTCAGATGTGTACCCTGCCAACACTGTCTAGCCTAAACTCCGGCTTGTTGATTTTGAGATGTATTAGCCGAGTGGTCACCTACAGCATTTTGTGGGAGCTCATATTTGCCAGTATGATCAAACCTTCAGCTGAAGCCAGTAAAAAGGAAATGTGGCTTGGGGGATCAGTTGCAGATTACTTACCACAAGGTTATGATCTGCAATTTATAAAATGTTGGTCTTGTTTCCATGCTCTGGTCCTGATAAGTCTTTGATGGTTTGATTATAAAGAAGTAAATTATTTTCTTTGCTCATTACTTGCTCCAGAGAGTAAAATGTAATACCTATGTTCTTTAAAACACTGCTGAGATGTGTTTTGGTCATGTGATTTCCTTTTCCTGCCCTCTCACCCTGTAGAGTGCAAAGCCTGCCCTGCTGGGACTGAACCAGCTCTTGGGTTTGAGTACAAGTGGTGGAACATCCTGCCAGCCAACATGAAGACATCTTGCTTTAATGTTGGCAACTCAAAGTGCGATGGGATGAATGGTGAGACAAACTCCCTGTGCTGTCTTTCTCCTGTGCTGATCACTGTTGTAATGGAGCACCCATCAAAAGCAGTATTGCATGAGTCACAACACAGTTGCCCCCCTTTTTTTTAAATTTAACCAGGCTTGAAATTTCCAGTAGGAGGCAATGTCACAGTATCACAAAGAAGAAATAAAAAATCTCTTCTATACCAGAAGAGGGCAGGAGCTGCAGCCTATGTGAAGTCCCTTGCTTAACTAAGGACTTATTCCACCATAGCCTTTGATGCATCTGGATGTTGCCATTGAAAAATCCACAACTATGTGACTTCTGTCTAGTTTATCTCCTTTCACACTTTGTGATAACTATGCCCGTCAAGGTCACACAACTCTTTTAGAAAACTTAATTAAAGTCTATACTGTTGTTCATTTAACACTCAGACCTTTGTCTCTGCACGTGTGCTAAAATTGCAGCAGAGAGCAGTCATGGCTCACTGGTGAAAATGATCCCATTTGGGATTTCTCCCACCTCTAGCCTTTTCTGAGAGATTTTCCTCAGTTTGATCTGCCCTGTCAAGCTGATGTAACTCAAGCTTTGAATTATGCATGTTGAGCAGAGAGGCACTGAAGTATATGCTTAATGTTTAACACATAGATTCATTGATTCATCTGTTTTAAGGCTGGAAGAGATCAGATGGATCATCCCCCTTGAGCAGCACAGCACAGGTCAAAGAATTTCAATTGCTTTGCTGATTTCAAGGTGACATTTTCCTATAAAATCAGGAGTCCATACAATCACTAAATTTTTTCATTCAAAATCAGTGTTATACTGTTCTATAGTTTATACTAGACACCTTTCAAATGTACTAAAGTACTGAATTGCTTAAAAAGGTATGGTAACATAGAAAATTTTTTTGCCAAATGACCCAGAAACCATCGATTTCTTGAATTTTTTTTCTTTTTTTTTGTCCTGTGAAGGTTGGGAAGTGGCTGGTGATCACATCCAGAGTGGGGCAGGAGGCTCTGACAACGACTACCTTATCTTGAACCTGCACATCCCGGGATTTAAGTATGGCACAGGACTTTTTTTTCATCTATTTCTCATTTATCTCTGTCTCTTAAGCCTATTTCACATTACCCCTGTAATGAACCGAGTTTTCTTTTCTGAAGTGCAATGATGTCGTGAATGAAAGACAAGAGGAAACTTGGATTTTATTCCTGTGTTCCCAGTAAGCCCATTGCAGCAGACAATTCTGTAAGACCTTGGTTTTCAGCAGTGGTTTCTTCAGTCTGAGATGCCAGCCAGTGGCTATCTGGAAACTGAGCAAAAATATTCCTATACCTCTGTTTCTAAATTATCCCAAAGTAGCCATCTAAACCTGACATGAGGTGGATACTGGTGCCTGCCCTGAACGTATTTTACAGAAAGCCAAGTTACTCTGTGCAGTGGCTCCAGGCATCCTGCACAGTCTGAGCCAGTGGAGAGATGAAGGCACAGCAGGAGAACAGGACATCCACCTCTCCTGCACCCTCAGACAGGATGAAATAGCTCCTTGAGGTGCTTGTGTCTCTTTGTCAAAAGAATGAGCCTAGACTCCTAACTCAGACCAGGTGCCAAATACTTAGACAGGTGAGGTATGACAAAATGAACCTTACCCTCCCTTTGCTATATCTCAGCTGATGGGATTGTGCCTTCTTACACCTAATGAGCAAACCCTTCATCAATTCCATTCATCAATTAATCAATCTATCAATCCATCATAGAATCAGTCATAGAATACCAGATTGAAAGGGACCTCAAGGATCATCTAGTCCAGCCTTTCTTAGGAAAAGCACGATTTAGACAAGATGGCCCAGCACCCTTTCCTGGTGAATCTTAGAATTGTCTAGTGTTGGGGAGTCCACCACTTCTCTGGGGAAGGTTATTCCAATGATTGATTGTTCTTGCTGTAAAAAAGTTTCCTCTTCTAATTGGACAGCTTGGGCGACAGCAATTAAAATAAAAGAGAAGCAAGAAATATATCCATGGAAAAGCTTGGCATATCCCAGTTTACTGTTTAGTACTTTGCAGGGGAGCACCCTGAATACTTCTGGTTTGTGTGAAACTCTTAAAAACATCTCCCACCAGTGGAGGGTAGATACAATTAACTTGGTGTAAATCACTTAAAAGCGTGTAACGCATTTAAGCTCTAACATTGCAAACAACTGTTAGAGAGTTGTTTTGCAGCTGACTTTTTTGGTATCAAAGCAATAAGATTTCCTACCAATATGGTCAAATTTGTGTGTTGATTATAAGGAGGGAACTGTACCTCAGAGAAGTCAGACACTTAAAAAATAACCCTGCTATGCCCGATACCCAGTGCAGAGCCGCTGTGCAAACCTGGCCTCCGCAGTTCTGCAAGGGCAGGTTTTATGTGACAGGACTTTGATGGTTTCCTCGCTGCATGAAAAGCAATTTGAAGGATTGACTGCTGCCTGTCTGGAGAGCACTTTGTAAATGTTTTGTTCCTTCTCTGTTAAACAGACCTCCAACATCAGTGACAGGAGCAACTGGGTCAGAACTAGGACGGATTACTTTTATTTTTGAGACCATCTGTTCAGCAGATTGTGTGCTGTACTTTATGGCAGTAAGTGAGACCTGTCTCTCCATGACTGAAGACTGAGCCTGGTATTCCACACGTCACTTTAATACCTCTACATAGGCGTGATTAGTTGCACTTGGTTTTTGATGACTAAGATTAAGTATGACATTAGTTTAATACCTGTGGTGCCCTTGCAGAAAGGATTTAATGAATGACATAGCAAAATTCTTCCACCACATGGGTTATGAACCATTCCTGGTTATCTGTTTATTTTAGTAGAAATCACTTGACACCAAAGAGCCAAATTTTTCCCTGTTAAACTGACTGATAAAAATCTCAGAGCAGATGAGGAATGCAAAAAAACCCACAGCACTGCTTTCACAAACTTCTGTCTGCTGCCCTGTTGATTCCCCAGGTCACTGACAGGATCAAGTCTAAATTTCCAAATTTTCTGTTTCCCATCCATCTGATAATTCTTCGAGAATCTGCTCCCTCGCCCTGCTGCCCATGCTGCTTAAGATGCAGCCCAGGATGCTGTTGGCTGTCTGGGCTGTGAGCGCACATTGCTGGCTCGTGTCCAGCTTTCCATCCACCAGTACCCCCAAGTCCTTCTCAGCAGGGCCACTCTTAATCAAACCATCTCTCAGCCTGCATTGATACTGGGGTTTGCCCCAATGCAGCTGGGTGGTAATTTAAAGAAATCTACCTTTAGTGGTAATTTAAAGGAATATATTTTAAAGGGAAAGCATCTTTCACTTGAACATTTATAGCTGATGGAGTGTAAGAAACATGAACATAGATTGAACAGGTTTTTCTCATGTAAACTTTGAATGCTGTCTGATTGGCCCTTGTTCTGTTCCACTAGAGACATCAACAAAGTGGGTGTCCGAAGATGGTGGAAACTTCTTTGAAATTTGGCCTTCCACTTTCTGTGCTCTAGTGCCCACATTTTATACATAAATAGAACTTCAAATCTGAAAGAAATGTGCTGAATCTATCCTCATTATGTTAATATCCTGCTACTGGACTTTGAACTTAACTAACGCGTGAACTAGAGTATCTTTTGGAATAGACGGTCATTCACACTTTAAAAATTGCCGGTGATGGACAACAGAATAAATATGTTTGCTGTCTTTTATTAAATGTTAAATTTAAAAGTCCCTTATATGTATTAATCTGATATTATAAAATGCTGATGTTTCATTTAGTATGACCACATTTTTAATTTAAAAATAAATAAAATCGTGTCAATTTTATAGGATGTTAATCGCAAAAATACCAATGTGGTGGAATCATGGGAAAGAAGTAAAGAGAAACAATCCTACACTCACATAATCTCCAAAAATGCTTCCTTCACGTTCACCTGGGCCTTTCAGAGAATAAACGAGGGTCAAGATGTAAGTACTTCTTTATGTACAGGGCTTTACGACACAAGTTTCCTTTGACGCTAGCTGACAGAGCTCTTGCCTTCTGTTGAAGCTCACAGGCTTCTTGTAAGGGGCAAGTGAATGTCACCATATAGGAGGCCTCGGGAAGCAGCAGTGGATAAAACATCCATGTAAAAACACAGGCACGTGCATAGGTTGGTCCCTGAATCAGTGCACTGGTTAGTATCCGAATGCAATGGCCTGATGACACCAGGGTGGTTTCCTTGGCTCTCGTTCCAGAGCAGACAGTTCATCAATGACATGGCAAAGATCTACTCCATCACAGTGACCAATGCAGTGGATGGAGTTGCCTCTTCTTGCCGGGCCTGTGCGCTGGGCTCTGAGCAGTCTGGCTCATCCTGTGTGCCCTGCCCTCCAGGACACTACATCGAGAAGGAGACCAGCCAGTGCAAGGAGTGTCCGGCCAACACCTTCCTGTCCATCCACCAGGTCTACGGCAGGGAGGCCTGCATCCCATGTGGTCCTGGCAGCAAGAGCACTGAGGTACAGAAACCAAGTGTCTCTGAGCAATAGGCTGACAGGGTTTATTGGGCTATAAGCACTCAAAGAGCCAGTTTTAAAGCTTTCCTACAGGTATGTGCCTTGTGAGCATTAGAGTATAAATATAACCAATGATCCCACTCTTCCAAATATGTCCCTAATCTAGTTTCTGTTTGTAAATATGCAATAAGAAGATAAAATTGACCACACTAGCTCAAAAAGGTTAATTTCAGGAAGCTGTACTGGGGACAGTGTAAGAACAAGGGCAAACATATATGTTACCACCACCTAAAACTGTCCCTGCTATTTTAAACTCAGGGACTTCCTCAGCTGGGTGATGTTTCTGTGCCTTTAGAAAACTGTAACAAGTTCTTCTTATATGAAATTGCCCTTAAGCCTAGATAAACATTTATCATGTGCAGCATGCTTTGGCAAGGAGCTGCACAGGGACTTGAAGAACTGCCCCGATTTGTTTGTATTCTGTCTGTCTTCAGCTGGGTTCATATCCTGTCCTTGTTTCTTGAGCTGTTTCTTGTGTTGCCTTTGCAAGATGCAAGTGTAACTAAGGCCATGTTCTGGTCTATCTACAGGGCTTTAAGCTGGGACATTGGGATCCTAAAAGCACCCACAACAAAACAAAGCAAGAAACTCTGCAGTTTCTTGGCTAATGCAGCAGACAGCAGAAAGGCCAGGCTTAGGAAACGTTAAAGTCCTGATATGTGATTACAAGGGACTGGAAGGTAAATGGGAATTCTCCCAAGGGAAAGGTGAATCACAGCAATAGGACAAAGTTCCCCTCCGGCCTTAAAAAGGACAGCAGTCCTGTCTGCACCTGCTTGCTTTAACTCTCAGGTGAATGGTTTGCTGCTGGTCCATGACTGCTCTTTAATGGATGCCTCTCCTTCTCTGAAGGACCACTCTGCCTGCTTCAGTGACTGCCTGGTGTCATACATCAAGGATAACCAGAGCCTGAATTATGATTTTAGCAACCTCAGCCAGGTGGGCTCATTGATGAGCGGCCCGAGCTTCACCTCCCGAGGGACCAAGTTCTTCCACTTCTTTAACATCAGCCTGTGTGGGAATGAGGTGAGCTGGTGTTGAGGGTTGGGGAGATTAACCATTTTGGTATTCTGTGGGATAACAGTGAGACAGAACGAGGACTCCCCTACAGCTGAGCTGTCACTGACACAATGCAAACAATTCCCGCTGGATCTTGCTTGGCAGTGCAAGAGGACTTCTGAGCAGCCAAGTGATTTTCCAGAGCAGAGATGACAGTGTTTTAAGCATAAGTAACACTAAAAAAAAAAATTAACCAACCCTGTCACGTCTGTACCTTTTCTTAGTTCATGTGCCTTGAAGTCACTTGGGTCACAACCGTGACCTTTTTGTGTTGCCACCAAGGATCTCAAGTGAAAAGTTTGAGTCTTTCAGTTGTCAACTTCTTTCCATCCCTTGTGACTTGGCTGGAGATGTTGCTGTCAGCAGATCCCCTGTTCACCCTGCTTTCTGCTAGTCACCAAGGTGCTCATTGCTGACTTTGATTGTAGTCTTTTAAAGTGGTGGAAAAATGTGTTTTGTCCATGACTGCAAACAGTCTCTGCCCCAGAGTCAAGATTTTTCTGTCTGAGGTTTGGACTGTACCAGAACATGTTGTCACATACATAAATTGAAATTCCAGAACAGTACCAGTGATTTGTATTGTTCCATGAAAGCCAATGCATGTAATTTACATTAATATTCAACCCTGTAAAGGTCTGAAGTATCTTTCCCAGGTACCAAAGGGTTTGTATTAGTTAAGGCAAATGAGTAGTCACATTTCTTTACAGTGTTTTGCATACTTTTAGGCTTGAATACATGTTTAAGTACCACTTGGATTAGAGCTGCTGACAACTAGATCCACAGAGGTACAGATATGCCCTGTGGATCTGGTCTCCATTTTCCCAAACTACTATGATGGTACTACAGTGCTACCAACCATATGATTAGGTCATGAGTGCTTGGCTACTTGTCAGGACAATTGAGTCTGGTGATTCGTCTTTCATTGCTGTTGCCGTGAGATTCTAGCACTGGTGTTGACATGTAACATTAATGCAGCCTTAAAGGCTATCTAAATGTTTAGGGATTTCGTGTATTTGTTCCTTGAAAACATTTTGTCTGGATTAAATCCCAAATAAAGGGATATTCTACAGTATTTTATTTAAAGGCAAGAGAAATAGAGTTTTCCTTTGCAAGACATTTTGTTATGCTCTGCAAGTAAACACTGTGTTGTTAAGATAAACAAAGAAGTGTGCTTCGTAGCACAGATTTCTCATAAGACACATGCCAGAGGTGACATTGTGTTTCTGGGTCTGTACAGTGCTTTAATCATAGCTTTTACAATGGCACATTTTGTTGTTGCAATTTGTCCCTCTCACGATAGAAACATGAAGTTGTTTCTAAGGTGCAGTAATGAAGCTCATCCCGTTTGCAATCACAATGTTTGCAATCTCTCCTTTCCCCAAATTTTTCATGTCTTATCAACAATCAACAACTTCCCCATTTTTTCCTGATTGTCCACAGGGGAAGAAGATGGCTATTTGCACTGACAATATCACAGATGTCACGCTGAAGGACATGGTTGCAGAATCAGAAGATTTTTCCAATTTTGTGGGAGCTTTTGTCTGTCAGTCCACCATCATCCCATCAGACAGCAAGGGTTTCCGAACAGCCCTGGCTCTGCAGTCCAACAGCCTTGCTGACAGGTTCTTAGGTACAGGATTTGTCTTCTGCTTATTGTTATCATGGAAGTACTCTCACGTGTTTGGGGCTGCCCAGTAAATCCTCTCCAGCTCAGCAGTGCTGCATTACCTTGGGGGGAGAGTGAAGGGACAACCCAAGATTCAGTCCCACTTTGTTGCTGAGCTGTGCAGCAGATCCGGACAGGTGCCATTGCTTTTTACTTCTGTTTCAGTTCAGCTGATTGCTGGAGGAGAAGAGTAAGAGCTGCCCCCATTCTTTGTTTTCCGTTCCCATATTACTTGCTCTTCCCTGGTTTTGGGGTGGTGGGTCCCATTCTGGAGAATGTAATTAAAAAGCACTGGCTTTCTTTCATGTTTCCTACCTACCTCATGCAGCGCAAGACCAATCACTGTAGTAGTCACATTAGTGCAAGTGTTTCTGCCCATGCCAAATCCCTACTCAGGCAATTTCAGAAGAAGAAGCTGGTACTGGGACATAATTAGGCAAGGAAGGAGGAGGCTTAGGGCAGCATGGGGCCACGCACATCATTAAGTCTTGCATTGCTCCAGCTCACAAGTTCCCAGAGTTTGAAGCCAGATTAGACAATGAAGTCATTTAGTCTGCTCACCTATCCATTACAGGCACTGAATGTTTGTACTTTCTCCCTGGCACTGAGCCCAGAAACTCATGTTTGACAAAAGCACGTCTTTGGAAGAGCATTCAACCTGGACTTTTAAGACTGCCAGAAAGAAAAGCTTTGCCACAGTCATTGGTATTTTTTTTTCCACTGGTGAAACACCATTTCTGTATTTTGTTTTAAAGCAGACTTGTTTCCTGTTTGAATTTGCCTGGCTTCAGTTTTCAGCACCTTCTTCTTCTTATTCATTTCAAACCCACATTTTCCTTCTTGGAGAAATATTTTGTGTACTGGAATCATCAGACCCTCCCCAGTCTGCTTTTCTATGTAGACCAAGTTCTTCTAAGTCTCTTGCTATCATGTGTTTCTCTCAAGCACCTGAATAATTTTTGAGGATCTTTCTACAGCCTCTGTAACTTGCTATTACATTTTCTTAAAGCATGGGCGTCAGGATGGAATAGTATTCCAGTATTTAATTCACTATCGTGATAATAAAAATCACTTCTGTATTTGTGTTTACACGCAGAGATGGAATCCCTGAGTTCTTCTTTCTCCAGACTCATGGGATTTCTTGATGGCTTCTTGGATCTGATGTCCACTTTGGACCTGTTTTCAGAGTTACAGTTTCCAAGGGAAATCTCTCTTCCTTAGGACTGGCCTTCATCCCTTGCTGCACTTCTCTGTACTAAAACATGTTTAGTTTGATTGAGACCAGCTCACCAAATGAATGAAGTTCCTCTACATTTTCTTCCTGTTCTTCTAATCTTTCTCTCATCTACACACTTTACCAACAGTGATTATATAGTTACTTGCAGATCCCTGATCATAATCTTGCATTTTGGTAGTCCAATATCAATGCTGAGAAAAGCCTGGAGACATACCACATTTGATGACAATTTCTTATGGCCAGATAATTTTATAATTAGTTAGCTAAATAAGTTTTAATCCACAGTGTGTGCTTAATTGATATTACACTAACTTTTAAATTAGAATCTCATGTGGTAATTAGTGAAATACTTGATAAATTTACATAATTTTCTTTAGCAACCAAATTCTTCAGCACTCAAGGAATTAAATCAGATTTGTTCAACAAGAGCTGTTCTCCATAATTCATCTTGTTTGTCACTCATTATGTAGCTATCCAATAAATGAAACCCATCTTCTCTTATTTTGCCTCATCGTGTTAGCCACATTAGTGTAATTTGGCTCATCATATCCCCTCTCCACCAGTCTTTTGAAATTTTGTTGTCATAAAAAGCTCTATTAAAGGTCACTCTTAGGTATGGGTTTACTAATTTATGGGTGTGCATGCCAAGTAGAAGCCAGTATCCTCTCCTGCCATTGAAGGAATGAGTGTTCATTCATTGTCTTGGAAAGCAAGGAGATAGTCCTGATTTTTTCCTAATACAGAGAAAAAATATCAAGCTCTCCTGCTGCCTTTTCTTCATCACAATTGTTACATTTTAAAATGGTTGAAGTTTGCCTTTCCCATCCATATGATGTACTTTTATTTCTAGTATTTCTAAAAAAGCTCCAAACTTACCATTCATCTAGCACTGCCAAGCACAGTCTTTCCCCTGAAGTCTTTAACATCTATTATCATTTTTCTGTAACTCATAACTTTGGATTTTATTTTATTCTCTATCCTCCTCCATTAAGCTTGTGCCAATGTTTTTATTTCAATTGCACTTTTGCTGCTGTTCTGCTCCAAGGTGGACTCTTAGTTGAAGCTTTTGTCATTCTTGAGAGAGTCATTGTGGCTTTTTAGCCATATAATTAATATTCTCTGAAGAATGACATTATTTTTTCACACACTTGATTTTGCTTCTAGTGTTCTTGTTTTTGAGAAACTGCACTTTGAGATGCCATCTCTACAGTACCGCATATTGGATGGGAATATTCTCTCATTGCCTATGTTGAATATAATAAGGTCCCCAGGAGCTATCATCATTCAGTCTAGTGAGTAACTGATCTGTGTCCATTGTGTTGCAATTCAAATTTAAATTACCCTCTGTAATGCAGAGGGTAATTGCATCAATGCAATATCATTGATGAGAGGAAACGATCATCCTTGCTGATGTCAACATATGTTCTCAGAATAGAGGCTCTTCCACAATAACCTGATATTTCTCTGCACATGCTCTTGATGGTTGTTGTGGCACAGCTCATTCTGTTCTGTCTGGTGGTGTGATGCTCTGTAGCTATCCCTCACCTGCAAGCCCTCCTGGGCAATGTTACTGACCACACTGATCCGTGTGCTTTCACAATCCTAGGTTCTGACTTGTTCTACACTAGGTGGTAGTGTCTGGTGCAAACTGTCACCTTTCTTACCAGCTATATTTACCTAAAAGGGTTATAACCAGACATGAATGTTCCATTTTTGTGAACCATCCTCCCAAAATGTGATGCCAGTCAAGTCAAAGTCAAGTTCAAGCCCTAAGAATTCAGCTAGGTTGTATGAACTGTTGCAAGAACAAGTAGAAAACTTACTTTCTTCAATCTTTCCCATCTTACCACACTTTTCTGTCTGCTACCACTTTTTCTTGTCATTCTAGCAATTTTTCACCTCACTAGAAGGATGCAGCCTGTCCAATTTGTACAGCTCCTCTTCTTTGGAAATGTGCAGTGCAGAACCAGTATTTTCTGTCTTCTTTGGTTTATTGGGTACTTGAATTTTCCTCTTTTTCATCTCTTCTCCAAAATCCTGTATAACCTATATAACCTGTGTTGTTCTACACAGCAGCCTGTTATTTGTTCCAAAATGTACCATCAAGGCTTGCCTACAACTCTATAATCCTTCTTAATCTTGTCATTGCATCTTTCAGTTTTCTCCCACAGTACTGCAGGTTGCTCAGGTGGTACACGGTTATGATGTATTACGGTTATATATTCAATGCCTATGCTTTGAGCAGTTTATTGAATCAGGTGTCTTCAGCAGTCCTTTCCCAGCCTAAATTATTTGCTGATTCTGTAATATCCTGTGATTGCTTTAGATTAACAAAAAAGAGTAAAAATTATTCACACTGGTCTTGTTTTATTAATTTTTTGTTTCATTATGTCTATCTGAGGAAATCAGACTGTATGAGGAACATATACATCTGCAAAGTTTAGTTAGAAGTAAGTGTGTAATGTATTGTAATGTCATTAAATGCTATCAAGTGAGACCCATACCTTTCAAACTAAGAAACTGTTTTATGTGAACCCCTCAGAAATCCATTCTTACCTTGTTCCTTTTTTTAAAAAAATTCCTTCTCGAATTTTAGGAGCTACTGTGGAAACAATGCTTGAAAATATCAGCATCAAGACAGATATGTTTCCTCCATCTCCAAGCAAAATACCTGATGTACATTTCTTTTACAAGTAGGTAAAAAGTACTGTTTATAGATACGTCAAATTTCTTCATTTGTTTAAAGGAAACTAAAATGGTGAGGGGAGATCCTTAATACACTTTTAAATTTTGTCACTTTAATCAGTATGTGGCTGATATTGATTGGCATGTTGAAGATCATCATATGAAATCAAAGAACACTGTTCACTCAGATATAAATGAAACTTGATCTTCAGAGAGTGATACCAGAGCTTTGATTCTTCCACATGCCGCTTCCAGTGTTGTGTTCCTTTCCATAACTTCTCATGTCAGAGAATCATAGAATCATTTAGTTTGGAAAAGACCTTTAAGATCATCCAGTCTAATCATAACTCTACCAAGTCTGTTGCTAAACCATGTCCCCATATATGGCTTTGATACATCCACTTCCTATTGCATATTTTCATCCACATTCATTTTTGTTTACTTTGCTGTTATAAAAATCCTAATCGAGGTAAAAGTAATTGTTCCAACCTTCACAGTTATTAGTGTGTTTTTCCTTTTCTTCACTTTCCTCTGTAAAAAAACACACTTCATCTTGGGTAAGAAGTAGCTCAAATATCACATCAATTAAAATGTCTGCATGCTGGTGTCTTCATGTGAACCAGGTTTCTAAGCTTGAGCTCTGGAGCCCATGGGGCTTTCAGCATATCTTAAGATACACATCTATATTTGTTCAACTGACTGGCTCTCTAGATTGTGTTGGCTTTACTGATAGATCTGAATTGGAGTAATTTGGATATCAACACTGTATGCATATGTGAATACTTAAATTACGTGTCTCATTCTGCAAACTGAACTCCACATCAGTGACTCTACTCTGAGTATATTACAAACTTTGCTTACAAAGTTTATCATGTTGGAATAAGGTCCATCTTCTGAATCCCCTTTGCCTTGTGCTATTTCAGGACTGTGTAGCTCTCAGATTACTCAGTGAGGAGGGAGCCATCATGAACTCTCCCATAGAGTAACACACCAACCACAGCACCTGTGATTCTCTCTTTAAATTATTTTATTCTGTTTTGTGGGCAGATTTATTCCTTGACTCTGCAGAGTTTGAACTGGCTAGAAAAGCAGAGCAGTTCCTCTGAGCACTTTGAGATATAAAGTGGTGAAACTTGCACTGCTTCTGTTGCTCCTTTTTTTTTTTCTTCCAGCCAACAAGGCAAAGGTGCTGTGGTCAAGGGTATTTCCTTAGTACTGCAGTTGCATGAATGGGCAGAGACCTATGGAAAAGCAACATGTATTTACTGTATTGGAAATGTATTACATTTCTCCTCTTGTTTGACATTAGGTCTTCAACAGTGACAACCTCTTGTGAAAATGGCCGTGCAACTGTTGTGACTATGAGATGCAACCCCAACAAACCCGACCAAGGAGAACTTTCTGTGCCCAGGTATTTAAGTATTTATATGCTAGTAGTGCCAAAAAGCCTTTTCTCCTCAGGTAATCTTTAAAAAACTCATTACTAGTTTTATACTTAAAGTCAATGAGGAGTGTTGTCTCCCTCATCAGCCACCCACAAGATCTTACTCGATTCTTCTGGGTGAAGGACATGTGTGTTCATCACCTCCCAGCAGACCAACTGCTTTATATGCAGGCTGGGTGGTGAGAGATCTTAGAGCTCAGGCAGATTGTTCCAAGCTTAAAGCCAAAATAAAATGTAGTGATGTTTTCTTGTCTTCACTTCTCTTTTATTTCGGTTCCTTATTTTGACCTTTGGCCTCCTGATTAGGACTGTCTAGTCGGGGCTTTGAGAGGTGGTTTTCCTTTCTTGATCTGAAGCAGTAGCTCTGCAAAAAGTGATATTTTTTTAAAAAAGCAACCTGTTCTAGGAACTATGAAATCTGCTATTTCAATACTTGTGTGAGCCCTGACTCTGTCTAGTTCAAGTTCGATATGTGTTTATTTCTGTGTCTCATCACTCCACTTTGAATCCTGGACTCCTTGTATGGATTGTGTTTAATTTGCCTGACCTTTTTTCCCTTAATTCTGATTCAAATGACTCCAAAAAAACTTCTTTCTTTCAAAGTCCTGTTTATGAAATGTTTGTGAAAAAGTTGCAGAGAAAAAAACAGCAGAAGAATTAATGCTATTGCTCTTTTGCAACAGCTTGTGATTCTTCAGAAGTTCCCCTCAACCCCAATAAGCCTCTTCCTTAGGTGTCAAGGTCCATCTTAGCCTGTCTGGATGTTATTATAAATCTGCTGGTATCCTTCTCATTCATCCTCCTTCTCAAAGCTTAAGTCCTCTTCTCTAAAGCTAACAGTGTGAGAAGTGTGGGATCCTCTTTGATCTCTGTCCCTCTTAGGATGGGTGAACCATGCTTACCTGAATGAAGGCAAAAAGACATCTACTTCATAGGTGATGGATGAGTGATTGATGTTTGAACACCTTTGGAGACGCTTACCATGACACAAATTACAAATTATACTAGGCAACAAGCCACTATCTATCAGCTGCAGTGTGAAAATCATCCAGGTGTCCCAGTGTTACAGGTTAAACATCATGTGAGCTGTGATAACTCAACAGTATTGAAGGAGGAGTAACCTACCTTGCTTTTAAAAGTGTGAGGATGGGCAGAAACAGCACACAGTTGACATGATGTACCTTATCTCTGTTCCTGTTGACTTCTTCCTTCCTACCCACCTTTGACTAGCTCAGCAGTCAGACAGCTATTTTCAAACAGTGAGATATCTGATATGTGTCAGATAATAATGTAACTCCTCGATCCTCTAGATATTGTGTTTAGTATCACAGGAAGTTACAATATAAGATGAAAGAGACTGAGGAGAAAGATCTGTCAATGCTCTTGAGACACACTGAAAAAGTGTTCCATAATCCAGAGAGGACACTTGTCAGTTATTTGAATTAAGATAAGCCAGAACAGGCTTTTAGGGCTGTGGATTTTTCAGTCCTTCAGATCAGGATAACCGATTTCCAGATAATATAGAAAAAAGAACTTTACATCCATTTTTCTATATGGATATATTTCACATTTACATGACCTAGCTTCTTGCATGGACTTTTGGGCACTGCTGCTCTTGTATCTGATGTAATTGTCAGTAACAAAAGCTGCGTGACGGTCCTGCCGTTGCCAGTACAACTTTCTTCTGCAGACTGAATACAAAATAGGGTCATTAGTCTTTCTTAGACTAAGAGAAGCTGTTATCTCTTCATTAACTGGTGAACATCCTTCCAGTAATTAACCATGACAGGACAAGTCCATTCCATATGGGTGAAATCACCCAGACATCATTAGAACAACAGCAGAAACCAGATAGCAGCATTCATGTGGAACAGCCACCCAGTGCAGGAGATAGTGATAGAGGTGCATGTGGGGTTAGCATGTGCTTGTGAAACACTGGAGCAGTTCTGCTGATCAACCAGGCTTGTTCCTGCCTCTCCTCCCTTCCCCTCTCATCTCCTCATTGTTGGTGCATGAGTAGCACTGATTGCCAGGAACTGAACTGTTATTTTAGACCTTTGACAGTCCAACATCTGTTTTCACAAGCATTTTACAAACTGGGAAAAATGATTCCCCCAGATTTTTCCATCTGCTGACTCGATGGATGTTTACCCATTTGCTGGACTTACCATTACCAGTCTTAAGCAGCAGAATGTTGAGCGAGGATGCAAACCCCAGAGTGTTTCATAAGTGATAACTAAGCTTTGCTCTCCTCCTAGCTCATGCCCCGCGGGCACCTGCGATGGATGCACTTTCTACTTCATATGGGAAAGTGCAGAGGCTTGCCCTCTCTGCACAGAGCAAGATTACCACGAGATTGAGGGAGCCTGCAAAAAAGGATTTCAGGTACAGGACCCATGTCTCCAAGTCAGATGGGTTCATTTGGGTATAACATGGGCTCTGTTGAAATTTGGTGTGCAAATTGGTATGTAAGTGCTGGTAGAGTTGGGAAATCTCAGTCCAGGTTCTGAGCTGGCTGGGTGCATGTGTTATTGGTGAGGTGCTGTGTTGAGACTCAGGGATATTTGTGCCAATGGCAGTATGGTTCCTGGAGCAGATCTGGCTTATGCTGACCAACTGTGTGGGTAGGGATGTGAACTCTGTATGCATTCATACATGCAGGCAAATTATTTGTGAAAGATGGAGTGCCCAAAGGACTTCAGTTTTTTAATAGCCATAAATACAGGGTCAGGCTAGGAAAAGATTCAGAATTTTAGTTCAGAAATTTATCCGTCCTTCCTCCCTTCCTTGCAATTTTTTTGTTGCTGCTACCTTCTGTAGTCAAATATTAGAAAGTCCTTTCACAGGTTCAGAACTGTCCTGTTGTCCAACAGGCACAGCACACTCACAATCGCTGTCCAACCCATATCGTGCCAGTTGAAGAGCCATGTGGAAGAGGAAATCCTTTTGCCATGCCTGAACCTGCAGGCACAGCCAAGGGGACAACTGAGTAGACAATATGACCCCACCTGGAGTCTGACAACCTTGTTTTGTACTTGTTTTGGTCTACTTGCATTGAAAAGATGTCTAACCTTTCTACTTCAAAACAGCTTGTTTTCTTCAACTCTAAATAAACTCTCTTTTTCTGTAAACATCTCACTTTTTGGTGTTTTCTATTTGGAAGGAAACCTTGTATGTATGGAATGAGCCAAAGCATTGCATTAAAGGAGTTTCCTTGCCAGAAAAAAGAACCAGCACTTGTGAAACAGTGGATTTTTGGCTAAAAGTTGGAGCTGGTGTTGGTGCTTTCACAGCTGTTCTGCTCATAGCCTTGACCTGCTATTTTTGGAAGAAGAACCAGAAGTAAGTACTGCAAATTGTGTTCCATATACAAGCTAAAAGCTTGATGCAGTGAACAGAAAGACATATCATGGATCTGGTTTTATGATAATATTGGTGAGAAATACCATGTTGGATCAGTGTGTTAATCAGCCAAGCTGAGGTTTCTTCTGCCATCAGTGGCTACCAAAAATACTAGTGAGGAAAGTATACGAAATCCACAGTAATTTGTTATGGCATAATTTCTCAACAGGAACTGTCTTTTTCACCCCTGAAAGTTTGAAGTTGACCTTAGTTCCTTAAGTAACGTGGCTTTTTCAAGGTCTGAAGACCAAAAGGATATCTCTTCAGTCTAATTAGTCCCTGTCAGCTGGGTTAAAATAAGATTCTTGACCATACATTGCTTAGCTCTATTTTGGCAGGACATGTCTTTTACACACCCAAAAGATCCCTGCTTCTCAGACTGAACATGTTGACTGTTCCCCATCCCCGTTGTCCTCTGCTTCTCAAATCTCATGCCATGAACTTTCAAAATGTGATTCCACCTCCATGGGACTCCATAGCACATCCAGCTTCACCAAATCTTGAGTCCACTATCAGGGTCCCACATCTTGCTGCCTCCTACGATGTGTTGTTACACATCTCTCGTCTCCCTCACAGCCTCCTTGGACAGGGGCGTGATGCTAATTCTGATACAGGCTGAAGTCAGACCTGCTGTTGCCCCAGCCAACACACAAGTTGTACTTCTTCATGCAGGAAATCCTCTTGACCTACTTGTGGTCTTTTGGGAAAACGTGGCTCCTTCATAAGGATAGAGGACTAATCTGGAGAGCAGGAACTTGCTAAGTTGTTAATACTATTTTGGTTACATGTTTTTAATGTTTGAAAAGTATCTAATTTCCAGTAAATACATCAGAAGTAACTATGTGGAAGGATAATTTAAATTACAAAATCCTTGAGTATCTGACTGTCTGGCTTTATATCTTCAGGCTGGAGTATAAATATTCCAAATTAGTGATGACGGCGAACTCAAAAGAGTGCGAGCTGCCAGCTGCTGACAGCTGTGCTATAATGGAAGGAGAAGATAATGAAGAAGAAATAGTATATTCAAATAAGCAATCACTGCTGGGGAAGCTCAAGTCCTTGGCAACGAAGGTGAGTGGTAATTACTACTATTAATACTAAAAATAATTATTACCTTTATTTATTACTGGATGTGATGAGGCTGTGATGCCTCCTGATTAGGACTGTCGTGCAGCCTCCCACACACACACTTCACCCAGCCCATAGCTGATCTGCTGAAATCCAGGGTATGGATAATGATAAGAAATGTTGCAGGGTATTGAGCAAATGCTCCCTCTTCTGCAGAGAGATTTCTGTAGCGTTCTGTATTGCATACATGATACCTAAAAAGAGCAGCTAATGGTGAGAGGAAATGTCTCTGCCCAGATTCCTGCTGGACACCTTCATTGCTGAGACAAACAGAACTATTATAGATTGAGAAAATCAACACTGGGAGCTGACCCACTAGCCAGCTGCTTGCAGCTCACCTGGGCTGGCTTCGTGGCTGACCTGAGAACCATAATTTTGAGTACTATAGGATTCAGTTGAAGAGGAGGCATCAGCCACAGCCTGTTACCCAATAGAGCAACGTCCTCCGTTTCAGTAGGAAGCAACAGCAAAAACCATTTTTTTTCTGCAGCAAATGTGATGTGGGTTGTTGCATGTCTGAATACATAGCACAAAGGGCTTTGGTGTCCTTTGAACATTTTGGACGACCATCATGGTAGATCCCGCAAGCACTTTGGTCTTTATTCCAAATGCCTTGAAGTCTATAGGAACTGTGGTGTTGTCTTGAAGGGAGTCCAGACAGGGCATCTGTTATGATCAGGGTAAAGATAGATGATGTTTTCCTTTTCAAACAGTTTTGCTAAAGTGGGTTGTTTCAAAATAGGAAGATTTCTTAAAAGATCATAATAAAAATTTATTTTCAAAAGCCACTCTCTTGTTTCTTGTCTACATAATATTTCAGAACGTTGAATTTCAAGATTTTTTTCTTGTATTCCCTTTTTTCCTTTCTGTGATTGAGTGCAATGTAATTAAAAAATGTGTGATTCCTTTCTTTTCCCTTATTTTTCTCTTCTCTTTGTTCTTTTACTTTTTCATAGACTGCTGTCCTCTTTCCATGCTACTTGTTCCCCAGATCTCCCTCCTAGGAGAAGTTACCATTACACAGCTAATAAGCAGAACTTCCCCTTGACACCAGCCTGACTATGTGTCTTGCAAAGTCAATATTGTTCGTTGTGGAAAGGGTCAGAATTAATATTAAATCTTAATTCAATACTGAGAATACTGTAAATAAAATCAAATCACATAAAATTTTATGGTGGTGCAGCAAAAATGGGAGTCGATTCCATTTTGAATCCTATAGGGACTGACTTTGAAATACTAATGATTATTTTCTGCCCGTGAAATGGCTTGGCTGGCCGTGGCTGAGCGCAACGACCAGTGCTGCTGGTGAGGGACAAGTTTTGCTGTTTCCCTGATAAGTGCAAAAGCTTTGCTGACTCCATTTGCAGCACCAACCACTGGCTTCTTCCTGATTAAGTATAGAGACGAGAGTGTGGGAGAAGTGCTTTCTTTTTCTCTTTAAAGTAAGCTTTACTACTTTAGTATTCAGACCACTTGAATGCCTATTTGAACTCAAAAAAGAGTTTTTTTAAGTTCCTATATCCATTGTAGCAGGCTCCCTGTGTATTCTCTCCTTTTTAAACAAGCCTGTCAGATATTTCTAAGCTGGTTCCTTTTTTCCTGCTAGATAATCATAGCTGGCAAACTCGGCTTCCAGTACCTCATTAGCTTGCTGAAGTCTGTGTCCTGTATCCCTGCAGATAACTGGAATTTAATATATATTTCTCCAAAACAAATGTTATAGGCATCGGTTTTCATTTATGCAAAAGATGAGGAAATTCATCTTCTGCTGAATATGTATGTAAAATACAGGAAAAATGTATGGAGGAAAGCAGGAGTAAAAGGAGAAATGTAAACTGGGAGATAAAGAAGGATCTGAAGTATCCTAACTATATGTTCAAGCTTCAGGCAATGGCATTTCTATGAAGCTCATGAAGCTATTACTGGTTTTGAGTACCTAAGGAATTCAGGGCTAGACCTGTAATATGGAAAGTAATGACTGTTATTTTTAATGAGAATATAGAAGTTAAAGTATGGGACTGCTTCAGATTGGAGCCTGTTCTAGTTCCATCTGTTTCCTGCAGCATAACAATCCCAAGTCCTTCAGAACAAGAAATACACACTCTGCAGTAGGCTAGCTTAGGACCATTTTCTCCCCTGCTCTTTCTCACATCTGCACTAGACTGTCCTGATCAGAGTGAGATGTCTTTAAAGATCAGATCATGAGGTTAGTTTAACGTCATTTCCAAACTGTTTGTGTACATCAACAAGTATAAAAGGTAGGTACATGAAGCAAGAACCAGCATTTTCAAGGGAGTAGTTTTATTTGGGCTCCTTCATTCATTGCTTCTGCCTGGACCATTGGGTTGTTCACATGTGCAGTAAAGTGTATGTCCACAGTTCGCACCCTGATGCCTGCTGGCCAGATGGCCTAGCAAATAAAACCAGAAAGAAAACTCAAGCCTCCAGCCCCGATTTTTAAGATGGCAGAGGATTTGTAGACTCTTTCTCCTGGAGTTCTCCAAGACAAGGTGTTGGAATGGAAATCCAGGAGTGAAGCATTGGTGTTCACATTCACAGACTCTGCTCCAAGCATTTTATTTATTGTAAGAAACACATTAATAACTAATAATAACCACGATTACCTTGCAATTCCCTGGCTCTGACTACCTGTCCTATACTATGAGTATGAAATGCAGACTTTCCTTGTACCTTCTGAAGTACATACTATGAACAAAATATATATGGCATAATTTTTTTTATTTTGTGAATTTTTACAAAATTAGTGGTATTATTAAATAATAAAGGGTCAAACTCTGCGCTTAATAACTATGGCAGAAATAAAGTGGAGTCTTTGACAAAGGCAGGTCTGGAGGTACTAAGAGAAGAAGTGACTGTAGTAACTGTTGAAGTGAATTTGAGGAATCTCAGTTGATGGAAACATGTCTTTTCCATTGCAGGAAAAGGAAGATCATTTTGAATCTGTTCAGCTGAAGTCTTCAAGGTCCCAGAATATATGAAGAATTAATGCTGCCTTCAAAGAAACAAACCTAATTTCTATTTTTACAGGACCATGTTTTAAACATATTCTGGCACACATTGTAGTGGTGGTCTTGGTGAGAAAAGCTTGGCCATCTAGGAGGAAAGAAGACGGGAAGCAAACCAGAAAATTGGATTGCCTTACCATGTGATTGAGTACCTTGCCAAAAAAGAAAGCAGACGCTTGGATTCCATATTGGGAATGAAATTCAACTCAGGAAGAGATATACATACTGCAAAATAACATGAATTTTTTGCATTCACCTGAGCATTGCTCAGGCATGCCGTATAATTTATAGGTACCTTTCATTTCCTATCGCTCCTTCTACTCATATTCATAAGGAATTATTTTCAGAGAGGCCTGAAACCTCCTGCAAAGGTTGTGTATTGTCCTTTAGTAGAATAACCATGAGCTTCTCTCAAAATCAAAATTGTGAATGGTACTCAGAATGAGCCTCAGGTGAGTTTTGACCTTTGGAAAATACTTTTGATTTTAATGCTTTGAAGGGCTGGATGGTCTGTGCTGGCCTCTCGTACAAGAGGCTTGGTGTTGCACCTGCAGGTTGAATCCATTCTGATGCCTATGTCATGGCCATCAGTGTTGGAGTAAAACCTGGTGCTATTCAATTTAAATGTGTTAACTGCTGTTGTATGAATCGTAGATCTGGGCCTATGAATTTATAGGCAGTAGCAGGCTCAAACTCTATAAAGAGAAGGAAAGTGATAACTACAGTGCAAGTTGCACTTATCCCTCTCTACATGGAAGCTTATCCTTTCAAGAGAGGACGTTGGCAGTTTCAGTACCCTCCCTTGGGCTGCCAGTATGTCACCTTTCCCTGGGTTGCAAACCAGCAAAGCCTGAACTCTGGCTGTAAAGCAAGAATCTCTACTTCTGGAAATCAGGGATCAGCTTTGTCAGTTGAGAGGCTTGTTAGAAATACTCAGCCACCTTTATTCCTGGACTTACACAAGGAATGAGGATGGATGCCCAGCAGAGCTGAGCATTGGTTACGTACTTCTGTGGCTCAGCATCTAAATGCTTTCTGTTGTCAGTGTAAGTACCTGCTTTGGAAGAAGGGCACAAAGTGGTGCCTTGAAAACTGAAGGCTAGGTGGACTTTATCGTAAAATCAGCCACATTATAAGCATGTGATCTGCATAATATCCACTGTAATAATTTCCTGAAATTCCCATTGAGGTTGAACTCAAAGGAATCTGAAACTTAGGCAAAAAATATTTCAGTAAAATTATACAAGCTTTGTACAGAGCCAGGAGAAAATGAGGAACAACTCTTGTATTGACCTCTGATCATATTTCCATTACAGTAAATTATGTGATTTGTGAATGCATCAAAACCAGAAAAGACACATATGCAGAAACGGTCTTTTTACTGTAAGGAATATAGATTTTTTTATTTTATATGACTGAGCTAGATCTGTCAATAAAAGAGGGCCCGCTTTTAAGTAAAATTTAAATTAAACTGAATTTTCTGCACTCTAAATATTTTATTATGATATAGAAGCGGAAAAAAAATTTTATGAAGTTTAAATTTATTTTTTTTCCTTTAGGGAAAATTCAGCTCAGTTATTTTATATCTCCAGTCAAAGCAGACAGACTTTACTCTTTTGATGTGAGATACTTCAGGTATCTTAACTGAAGTGGTGTACATTTTTTGTTGTTCTTGAAAAGGCACTTCACTTTCCCAACAAAGATTTTTATGGGGTATTGTTGAATGTATATTAAATTCACATTCCTTTTTGTATATTTTGTACCATTGCACACTTATTATTGTACATTGTATTTGTTGTCATGATGTCATTTATATATGGTTGTCAAAGATGATATGCTCACAGAGTAAATGGTTATGGCTTTGGGATTTCACTTCTTCGATCTTTTATGGAGACGTTTTTTATGTTGTTGATTTTTACTCAACTAGTGTGCTGTAGCATCAAGGATATATGTCTGATGGGCGTTCATAAAATAAAGTGAAAATATATTTGAAATTTTGGCCTTGAGAAGTTTAGTGGAACTGCAGCCTTTCCTGAATACTGTAGGTCTGAGGTAGTGGCTGGAGCTTTTCACTGCCATCAAATTGCATTGTTCTATATCTCCTTTAATTTTTTTCCCTTCTCTCTCCACAAGTTTTCTAAATCATAATTGCAGTTCATTCTCATTTCTTCTTTCATTGCTGGACCCATATCTCTGTAACATCAAAATGCCTTAATTTTTATGAATGATATTTAATTTGACTTAATACCATAGATTGTTTGTTTTGTTCCCTTCTCTTTTTCTTTTATTTTCCAAATAAAGTAGAGAGTGGAAATTTTTTGTCAGCTCTGACAGACTTTACTGCATGACCTTTCTCAGCTCTGCTTCCAAATGGTTTGTCATTATATTGCTGAAAATTCTTCCAGGCAATCTAATAGTATATCTGGTGCACTGTTAACATAGTGGGATACACACCAATACTGTAGGCTTTATTTACCCTAAAGTAAGAAAATTATAGTTTCCAACAGTTAAGCAGGTTAAAACTGGCATATTTCAGCTTACTTCTGCTATTGTTTTCTTTCTATTAAATGTATAGCAGAGAGGGGAAGTTTCCATTTCCAGTGAGAGGCAAATTTTAGACTTTAAGCCTTTATCAGTTCATTAAGAAATCAACTATCTGTGACCTCTTCTAGTACTCTGCCAAAATATACTTACAGCATCCTCCCCCTTTTCTCCCACATGGAATCACATCAGAAACTGTTATTTGATGTCATAAAACAATGTGAATCAGTCTGTTATGTGTTCACTTGATTAAACAGAATGCATTTTATTGCTACATTTGCATGCTTTTCTTTGAAATCTGGAGTCAAGCAACTGAATCTCTTTGAGGTTTAAGCACATTTTAGTGGTGTCTCTGTATAAATTATTGGCAAATTAGCAGAATGTGATTGTCTCTGCTTTGACAGTGCTTGCTAGGAGGGAAATGTGCACAGAATGCATTCTATCTTGGCTCTGATTATGTTGGCTGATGTTTGTAATATGTAATATGATTGATTAAGAGTCTAGGTTTGGGGAAAATTAAGTGTCTTTGAGTCACAATGGGAAGTTACTGAGTAGCTTCAAGGAGCTGTCATCTTTGTTCAAAGAAAGGATTTAACTATTTGCTCTTTTAAAAGAGGTTCTGGAACTCTTCATTAGTAAAGGGGAAAGGTTGCAGATTTTGGTTTGTCTGTCCTACCAGAGCCAGTAGTGCCCATAAAATCGAGATACTTAATCATAATCAGACAAGATAGCACCAGTTGTTGCTATTTAGGAGCAAGGGGTTGTTGACTCATCTCCAGCAGTAGCCAACACAAATGCATCAATGTAAGAGTAAACGCAGCCACGATTGGTGCTGACACGCCAATGGAGATGACATTTCTTCCTAAAAAAGGAATGCTCTTCGTTGCTTCATATCATGAAGCATGGAGGCCTTAAATAGCTATTCTAGGTAATGTAAGAGGGAATGACTACAAGATAAATCTTGGGACTTTCTGCTCATCTTTGGTAGTGTTCTCTCTTAGTCTTTCCTCCTGTATACTTCTTTCATGGAATCCCCTTGTTTTTATTTCTTCTTGCTTTTGAATGCTTGTGAACCAAGCTTCTTTGACAAGCAGGCAAGGAGACAGGAAAACACACAAAAATAGGTCAGGCTCATCCTAAAACATACAGTATGTGTTACAACATATGGTAATGTCTCCAGCCAGCTGGTGGATGTGCCCATACTAAATGCATTCAGCAGGAGCAAGGGAGACATGAGAAGTGAGTTGAGCATAAGCTGCCACCATGGTTTGGTTATTTCTCTGGATGTACAGAGTTGGACCTGATCAGGAAGAAAATGCTAAGGTCACATGTACTGTGAAGCTGATGCTCTAACACCACCTGAAAGCCGAAGCAAGGTTGTGCAGAAGTATGTTTACTTGAATAAAAGACATGGAAGAGTGACCTCTGAGAGCTCTGGCGTTTTATACAGCCTGTTCCTGCCCTTGCCTCCTTCCATATTTAAAATGGCAACGTACCAGAAAGTCACTCCCTCCAGGGGTAACGTGCTCTGTTTTCCAGCTGATTGTAGGCAATGCTGAAGTTGTTCTCTGGCTTGCTGTTGTGGCCTCTGAAGGAGGAGTTGATGTGTGTAGGGAAGTAGCACTGCTGGGAAGAGAGAAGCCCCTTTGTGACCCTGCCATTTCCTTAGAAGCAGGAGAAGTAATAAGATTAGGACCCCAGATGTCCCCCAGATTTTGCTTCCTACCTATCCACTTCCTATTGCAGGAACAGCCCAGCCTGGCCTTGGCTGCTTTTCTGCTTGCGGTGACAAAACTCAGCTTTTCCTGTGTTGCTGAGGATGTTTGAAGTGGCTCTGGATAAACAGCTTCTGCCTTTCATCTTGCAGACTGCAAGCATTAATGAGTAGGCAATGACATCATGGAAATCAGGCTGTGTTTGGTGATGAGTTAAGTTTGTTTTGGTCTCTCTCTAAGTGGACTACTTGGGTGAAGGATTGCACTGGAAACCTCTTTAACCAGAGCAGAGACTTCTTGGTGAAGCTAGGATATTTTGGCATTTTGTGGGTTTTTTTTTTTTTGGGAAATTTGTTATGTTCAGGTAGAACATGATATTTTTAAATAAGTGTTGATCTTTTTGAAACAGACACTTTAGTTTTTCCATTTGAAAGACAATTCCTTTTGAAATTTCTTTGGCTATGAGTAAAACCAGTTGTGTTCAATTAATTCAGGAAAACAATCACTTGAAGACAAAGTAAAATGTTTTGCTTTACCATAGTGGGTTTTAGTTTTGCTTTCAAACTTCACTCAAGGCTTAAAAATGAAACATCTCTCCTACAAAAACACCAACCCAACACCAAGAACAAAACCAAAAAAAAAACCCTTAAACCTTGTTTACTTCAGATTGACCTGTGATGATTTCTTTGAGTCTTATTTTTCTGCTCAGCCCATAGGTAAAAAGCACAAACCTTTCTGCACTCATTATTTGTATCAGAGCGCTAACGTAGTCTGAAGTTATGGCTTCTGTAGATGTTGGGTTAAGCCTTGCTCTCATCCCCAGGTTTTCCCCTGGATGGCTGCATGCAGGGCTCAGAGCACTGTGATGACTCTTCAGGCTCACAGCCAAAGTTCTTGGGGATCCTGTCCACCATGCAAGGAACTGTGATTAGACCTACTGTGCTTTGAGGTGAATTGCTCAAATCTTTACACATGATGGGGGCAGTAAAGAGGCCAGAAGAGGTTTATACTCTAAAGCCAAATTTTGCTCAAATGCGAAAAAAACTCCACAAACTGTTTTAAATAGAGAAGCTAAAATGATGAAATGAGACAACAGATTAATAAAAAAGAAAGAGAATTTCATGACAGCACGGTGTACAAGGCCTCTACCAGACGTTGACAGTCATTTTCCTTTTTGTTTTGCTGTGTTTTGAAACTGGATTACCTGAATCATCAGTCAATACCAGATAATCTGCATCCTTGGACATCCAAAAGAAAGTAGTGAAAAGCTTTCAAGACAAAACCAAGTAAAATACAAAAATGGGAGGAACATTTGGTGGGGTCAAAACTCCAGAGCTCTATGTGATTTTTTTTGGTATGAAAACCCTACATGCAAATGACTTTCAAAACACCTAAGTATTCATAACACATGTCCAGACACAGACGCTGGGTCATTTTCTCAATGGGGTTTGGAAATGAATGATAACTCTGGGACAGTAAGATCCTCACCTGATATAAATTAGCTTCAGTGATGCCAGTTTAGATTCTAGGGGTGGAATTCATCTGACACAATGCCTTTATTTTAGGTGCAGACTTTGTGATCTGAGCAAGCTGTGCTAGCCTTTGGAGAGATTAATCTCAGCCTAAACTAGCAGTCCGTGGTACACCAGGGGAATTGTGCCTAATTCCCTCCACTGAGTACAAAGGGAGAAGAGGTGGGCAATCTCATATGTAGCTATTTATACTGTAGACAATGAATGTTAGGTGACATGGATTTGACCCCAATTGTTGCTTTCCATAAAAATTGAGAAGAAATTCTCATCAGTTTAGGTATGTTTAAGAGCTCCATAAATATACCGTAAATGCAGGGACGTCAGCATTGTTGTCAGATATTCTGACCTTTTGCTATACAGTGAACAGCCTCTTACTCCACAATAAAAGCACACAAAAGATGAATGTAGCTGCTCAACCTGAGATGCTTTAAGAGGTCTTGAATCAGAAAGCAAGCCTGTCAAAGCTTGACTTTGGTGGGAACCAAGCCCAAAATCTTAAGCACTCCAGAACATGTGGGAGAAAAGAAGCTGAATGCAGGGCTCTGCATGTAATGCGGGCTGAACAAAGCCAATTACGGGAAAGTCACAGGGAGTTTTGTACCAGACAACTCCATGATGCAGAGGCTTAAATAACTGCCTGTGTAGCCAGTCACAGAATTGTAGACATCGAGCTCTTTGGTGATGGACATGCAGATGTCAAAAAAATAAGCATCTTTCTTCCTTTCTTTCTTTTTCTTTCCTTCTTTCTTTTTCTCTTTCTTTTTCTTCCTCTCTTTCTTTCTTTCTCTCCTTTTTCTCTTTCTCTCTCTTTCTCTCTCTTTCTTTCTCTCTTTCTTCCTCTCTTCCTCTCTTTCTCCCTCTCTTTCTTCCTTCCTTCCTTCCTTCCTTCATTCCTCCCTTCCTCCCTTCCTCCCTCCCTCCCGTCCTCCCTCTCTCTCCCCCCCCCT